>OZ014515.1:12091448-12691448 GCA_963966075.1 Aphodius sticticus | reverse complement strand
ACTTCGGCGTACCTCAACAACAATTTTATTGCAAATTACGAAGTTGGCGAATGTTCACGACTGAGTTGTCTGTAGAAACTGAGTAGAAACGCGTTGCATGAGGGAGCAAAAAAACACTGTTCTGGACACTGGAATCATAGTGAACATTTTGGCTATTTCAGTTCAAAATGGCCAATGTTGGACTTGTACTCTTTTCGAACTCGCCGATACAATTAAATCAAAGCATATCTTAATGTAGAAGGTCACTTATATTGGATTCGCCATTTTGTTTTTTCGGAATTTATTGTTTAGAGTCGTAATCAGTGACCACAAAACCACTTTTTTACCGAGTTTAGTTTAGCATTGGTCAAAATAGAGCCCTTAATCAAAAGTTTTTATTTAGACCATTTGTTACTGTGTTTTGTCGAGACTATTTAACAAATTCAAGATATAATAACAAGTTTATTTCTAATAGTTGTAGCTAAATACGATATCAGATTAGAATGTTTTCAATAGCCTGAAAAATAATGAGTGTATAACAAGGAAAAGAACAAAAAAGAAACAAGCATCTAGTTTGTTACATCTCTCATACGTATTAAAATTTATAATTACTGCTGTTGAATATGCAACATATTTAATTAAACTATACCGAGGCCATATACGGTGGGCGGCAAACGCTTGAAATTTGAGCGCTAGATGGCGTCACTGGGCGTCTGGGGGCCACGTAGCGCTCGAGTTCTGCACGTAACTTGGATATTGCAGCGACGGATGTAGGTTTTCGAAGTTTGAATAAAGGGAGGAAAAAAATCAAACCTACGTGAAAATACTCGAAATTATGCTTCGAAGTTTGCCGGCGGGCGCAACCGCAATGCGGCCGACCGGCGACTAAATTTAACACCAATTACGCACATCAACGTAAACAGAACAGTAATTAAGTTAGTAGTTAGTTTAAAGGTATTCTAGTTAGTCACTATTTAAATTGGTTGTTTGTACTCTAACAGGACGTACTCTACGAGAATTTTATTTTAATCATTAAGCAGCATTAAAGGTACAACACTGCTCAAAAAAATTAGGGGAACACTTTTTTCGAAACCTGTAACTAGGCAAATCAAATTTGATATACTTCAACGGCATGTATATAACTAAAGAAAATTACAAAAGCAATATTACAACTCTTAGTTCCTCCTAAGTTGCACTTAAAAATGTAATTTAATAACGCAAAACGAAATGGTAATGACTGTCATAGTATCGATGACAGTCGGGTTTTCTGCCTATTGGTGAGGTTAAATACAGTGTATGCCCTCCACGAGCACGAATCACTTCCTCACACATGCGTGGCATGTGTCGCACTAGTCTGCGAAGAGATTCTTGGGGTATGCTTACCCATTCCTCAA
This sequence comes from Aphodius sticticus, assembly GCA_963966075.1. Classification (NCBI taxonomy): domain Eukaryota; kingdom Metazoa; phylum Arthropoda; class Insecta; order Coleoptera; family Scarabaeidae; genus Aphodius; species Aphodius sticticus. The sequence goes on along the minus strand of OZ014515.1, from coordinate 12,690,075 downwards.
TCAGGGCTTGTGTCAGTTCTTGTATGGTTAGTGGTGGATAAGGGCGCTTGCGCATACGTCGGTCAAGCTGATCCTACACGTGTTCAATAGGATTCAGGCCAGAACTTACCGCTCGCCATTCCATGACCTGAATTCCACGTTCTTGTAAAAAGTTTCTGGTGATGCCCGCTGTATGTTGGCTTTGCATTGCCCTGCATTAGGATGAAATTTTGACCCACGCCATATGCAGCAGGCACCACATGGTTCTCCAAGATGTTTTCGATGCAATTCATGGCATTTAGTCTACCAGGAATCATCACAAGATCAGTTCTGTTGTCTATACTGATTCTAGCCCAAACCATCACAGATCCACGACAAAATCTATCCACTTCCTGTATAGTAGCGGTTGCGTAGCGTTCACCAGGACATCAATATACACGTACTTGACCGTCGCAACGAGTTAAACGAAATCTGGACTCGTCTGTAAAGAGTACAGGCGTCCAGTGACGAAGTTGCCAATCTCTGTGATCCAGAGCAAACCTCATTCGCGCTGCTTTGTGATGCTGCGTAAGGCGTGGTGCGCGGACAAGTCTTCTTGGTTTCAGATTCGCTTGTTTTAATCTACTTCTAACAGTTTGATCAGAAATTTCAATTCCATGTGCTCGTCTTAGGTCGTTTAGCAGATCTCGTACTGTGGCAGTAGGCTGACGTAGAGAAGACAGGACAAGAAATCGGTCTTGAATTTGAGTAGTTTTTCGATTTTGACCTTGTTCAGCTCTTCTAACATATTGGCCAGTCTCCCGAAACCGACTCCATAAACACTGAGTAACAGAAGGGGAAACTCGAAGGTCCCTGCTAACATGTCGATGAAAGTGCCCATGCTGAATAAGGGCGACAGCACGAGCAACTTGCACTTCACTAAGATGCCTCATTTTACTTCTTTGTTTTTTTGTAATTTTCTTTTGTTAAATATATGCCCTTAAAGCATAACAAATTTGATTTGCCTAGAACAATTATTTAGAAAGTTACAGGTTTCGAAAAAAGTGTTCCCCTAAGTTTTTTGAGAAGTGTATCAGTAGTCATTCAGATATAGAATCAGAGAGTAACAAATATCAGACGAAGTATGTTTCATTCGAATTCCAGTTCTTTTTATTGTTTTTGCCGCCATATATAACCCGCCATTTAGAATTTAGTTTGAAAATCTGACATGAGATTTTTAATCACTAGTCTTCACATGTTACAGGAAATAAGTTTCGCGCAAATCTAAATTTGTTACTTTTTCGATCGCCATATCAATGCCGCCATTTTGAATTTTGATAAATTGGACATAGACTAGATTTGGAGTCTGTGATCTTGAAATATCACAGCAAATAAGTTTCATAAGCGCCCGACATCTTTCTAAATTTTCTGGTCGCCATATTGGATCCGCCATTTTGTATTTAAAAAATACGACAACGGGTATGGGATCACAGCTCCAAAAACCCTATATATCATAATTAAAATATTATTTAAATGCTTTAAATAAATAAATATTGTAAAAAATGTACGCTGCTTTTCGTTGAGTTTAAAAATAGTACATGTCCATGATGATTGTTTTAATCATAACTCTGCTTTTAATGCAAATATAAATAAACTATGTGATACATTTAATTCTCTGGGAACAACTTTATATTTTGTCTGTTAGCACAAAATAGCTAACTGCTACACTTTTCAAGATATTGCACCGACAAAATTATGTTGATAATTTATTCTTTTTGATGAACTGCCCCCTGTATTTTTTATTTTCAGTAGGTATTTAAAAGCATGTCGCTAAAAATAGAGGACGGTCCACTTCTGCTTCCGTCATATTTCAAAGGTTTCCTTAGATGACAACCGCTTTGATAATGTTATGAACGGTAGAATTGACAAAAATAGGCCTCTGAGGAGATTTGAAAAAAGAGACGGTTAGAATACAAATAAAGATGAACAAAAACTTTCACATGCCACCTTTCATTCACAGAATTTAGTTCTCATTTGGCAAGTTATAAAAATAGATGTGTTTTTGCAATATAAAGTCTAACGAAGGACCAATATTAGTTATTCAACAGCAGGCTTGGAGAATTTCCATTTCTTCCCTTTCTTCTAAATAGTGTAAACACGACGAACAGAAACTCCGTGATTTGGAATACGCGCAAAAATATCGCCATTCTAATATCGGAGACGTCGCCAACGTTTGGATAAGTCGCAACAATTCAATTCGGGAATCAATTAGGAGCCAGGAAAGTGAAAAGGGTGCGCTCAAATATTTGCCCGGACTCCGGGGCGGCATTTAAAATTATAAAATCATATTGTTGGGTGTTCATCCTGGGGCCAAAGTTTATGTTAGCCGGAGGCAACCCACTGTACAGCATGACGCCAGTCCCACCCAACCAGTGGCGGCGTCTGTGAACCCTTATCGCATCCTTTCTTACGACTTTCTCCTCCCAATAATGACGTTCGCGCCTAATGTTCCCTCTGTCGTTCCTTAAAGATAATGCATTCATAAATTGCTTGTTATTCTTCATAACATCTTTCCTTTCATACCACTCCTTTGCAAAGTTATCCAGAATCGGAAGAGTGTGGATGCCACATTCGCCCAAATCCGCTAACATTCGAATTGCCAGAAGTCTCTACGGATGCAGATAGTCGGATAAAAATCACGCGTTCGCCGAGCGACTCGCTTCATTTGTGCGCTATCGTATCGATCCATTCAAACTGAATTGTTGACGAGGCGCATAGCAGTTTTTGTGTGTACCCGAAGGTATTATTTACGACAGGGGTCTGGTTTATGACATCAAAAACGTGCGGTGAAGGAGCTCTTCGAGCATCATTGCAACCCGAAATGTAGGTAACGAATGGAATAAATTATTTAGTATTGAAAGAAAAAGATTTCAAAATATTGAACACAATAAATTTATATGCAAAATACAAATAGTTTACATTGATATTAAATTAAATATCCGATAGTGTTTTTTTTCTCTATTTGTGTCCCTATTACTATAATTTGTCAGGAAAAAAATCACATACGCAAAGTAAAAATGGAAAATATACCAGATAATGATATTTATTTCTGTATTATTGAAGAAATGCAAATGCACATCAATAAATTAACCATCCGTATTATAAGATTACTAATGAAAATTAAAATTAATAGCAATATTAAATCAATAATTAATTAATTAAAACTAAAGAATATATTATTTATCTCTTTCAAATAAATCCCAAGTTATTCCAGTCATATTTTTCTATGATTTATCTATTGTATCGTGTTGGTACAGTTCTTTGATTACTTGGGCCAGCTGAGAACTACCTGGTAAGTAGGTATAATTTTACCCTCATTAATGGGGAATGTCGCACAGGTGCTTCTCGTACATTGGGGAATAATATTTATTCACTGTCGACAGACATTCATTGATTTTAAACAAGCTATCATCTAAATATGTTTTTAATATACACAGTGCTTATTTTATTATGGAAACTGGCAACCTTTCCGTTTTCTAACAGAACACTATACGCTGAGGCAGCGGCTACTTCAGCGACGTCCATTCTAAGTCACCCGCAGATGAACACAGAATGCACGAGCAGAATGCCGAGAATGTGGATGGACTTCTTTCACCGCTATGTCTCACCCAACCTCACCGAACTTTTCGCCGATTCATTCGGGCTGAGTCTAGAGCTAGCATAAAATAATGGGATAATTTTTCAAGATGTTATTGTCTGCAGTTGTGTCTTGATATTTGGTTCCTTGGCCATGCAAGAACAATACAATGACAGATAATATTCATAATAATAGGTTTTGACCTGGAATGGGAAAGGGGTAGAATGGTGAAATTCCCGCACCCCGGTTTGCTCGAATTGAGAGATACTAATGTTATATAAGGTGCCCGGGCACTATAAATCCTCCTGACTGTCATACGGGCTCAGAATGCGTTTTATCGGGGTGGAATTCTCGAGCCACCCCCCATTCGTACAATAAAAGTATCACGGGGGACTTTGCCCCTGAAATACGGGTCCGTGCGTCCTTCGGACATACAATGACGTACGGAAAAAAATCTGAGCGATTTCATTTTTATTTAACCCGAAAACCGAAGGGCTGGCGTATTCCCTATTTATAAATGCCGCCCCTCTAAAGTATTTCTCAGCATTTATTCTCGAGAGGCTGTATTTAAGGATAGTTCTATTTCACAACTCCTACTTTCAGTTGCGCGGGGGAAATAAGCCGTAAAGTAGTTGTCAACGCATAAGAACAAGGATGTCCTTCTTCAAGTGAAATAGGTTCTATTTAAACGCCCCACCAGTCCATCTTTTAGTAGATCTTCAGTTGGAAAGTATCTATCAGTTTGAGAATGTGGTAGCTAGAGTAAATATAAAATATTTTCATAATAACCTCAATAACAAGAAAGCAACATTAGAATAACATTCATATAAATTAATGGGAACTTCTGATATTTTAATAAATACCCAAAAAGTTTAGGGGGAGATTTTTTTTGAAACTTGTAATAGCGCCAAACAAAAAGGAAATGACTGTCGTAGTATCTGTGGATTGGCGAGGTTTAAGGCTCCGTTCTAAAAACATCGCAACTCCGAAAGAAAATTTTTCATTGCGATGTTTTTTTGCTGAGACTGGTCAGCCGGTCCCCCACCAACGTCAATCCGTAGTCACCAGTTATAAGCGGTGTTTAAAGCTCCTGACGTCTGCTGTCTACACCGGGTAGCAATAATATGGGCAAATAAATACATTTCTGGCAATTTCGTTTTACTCGTATTATCGCAATGGTATTATCGTTTTATGAAAAATTATTTTTCCTCCAACCCACCTCGTTATTTATCTAAGAAGTTACACTGACAATTTCATAAACTTCGAACAATAAATAACGTTTCTATTTGAAAACGTGTTTTAGGAGAGGTAGGACTGGATCTGAATACAGTGTATGCCCTCCACGAGCACGAATCACTTCCTCACGCCTGCGTGGCATGCTTCGCACTATGAAATTTTGACCGACGCCATATGCAGCAGGCACCACATGGTTCTCCAAGATGTAATTCTTTCGATGTAATACGTGGCATTTAGTCTACCAGGAACCACACGATCAGTTCTGTTGTCTATACCGATTCCAGCCCAAACCATCGCAAGGCGTGGTGCGCGGACAGGTTTCAAATTGGCTTCTTTTAATATGTTTCTAACAGTTTGATCAGAAATTTCTATTCCATGTGCTCGTGTTAGGTCGTTTAGGAGGTCTCGTGCTCTGGCAGTACGCCGACGTAGAGAAGAAAGGACAAGAAATCGGTCTTGATTTTGAGTAGTTTTTCGATTTCGACCTTGTCCAGGTCTTCTAACATATTGGCAAGTCTCACGAAACCGATTCCATAAACGCTGAATAACAGAAGGGGAACTCGAAGATCCCTGCATGTGGAATAGAGTGGCCATGCTGAATAAAGGCGACAGCTCGAGCAACTTGCACTTCACTAACCAACGAAAATTGACAACTGAATTCATTAGTCATCTTTAGTAGGCTTTCGTACGTGAATTCAAAGCATACTTGACATTTTTCCATTTTGTTTTTTTTTTTAAATATATATAAGTTTATTTGTAAATAATTTATAAATTACAAATTACATTTTGTTTCATATCTCTCTAAAAAGAAAAATAAATAAATACAAAACGTGTCTTCTTCCCTCTATTTCACCTCGGGGTTGGATCTCCGACGTCATTGATGGATTTCCTTCCTCGGGCTAGCGGTGTTGAGGGTGCATGGTTATGTAAAGACTAAATTTGCTTTCCTATAGTGCGCCCGTCACCAGCATTTTTTTGACCTTTCTCTTGAAGGATTGTGGCGCTAGGTTTGTAACGTATTCGGGTAGTTTATTGTATGTTTTAATCGTGTCCGTTAGTGATATTTGTGTAAATTGTTTCTTTTTAAATGTATGGGCTCGAATGTGAGAGCATGCCCTTGTAGTGTAATTGTGGTATGCGTTGTTTACTTTCAATTTAATGTTCGTTTTAATTTTCTTCTTGTTCATTTGATGTATTAATGTTAAGTTGCTAAGAGTAATTAACTTGTTCATGTTTAGTTCTTGTGTGGTTTCGTAAACTTCTTCTGTCGGTGTCAGTCTGTCTAGGAAGTACATGATTTTAAGGACTTTATTTTGCTGGGTTTGTATTTTTTTCATGTTTTTTTTAGTTGTATTACCCCACACATGTATTAAGTAAGTGTTTCTTGACGTGAAAAGTGAATGGTAAATGGGTTTTCGCAGGGTTGGTGGTATTATGTAGCGAATTTTCCATATTTTTGCGATTGTTCCTGCATTTTCTTGAGCTAGTTTGTTCACATGTGCATCCCATTTCAGGTCATCTTGAATGTAGAGTCCCAAGTATTTAACTTTGTGTACTTGTTTCATTTTTGTATTGTTGATAGTAACATCAATGTTAAGGTGCTTCCTGGTGTTGTTAAATATCATGTACTCCGACTTTTTTTCATTAATTGTAAGTGAGTTTTTTCTGTACCACATTTCTATCTTTCTTAGATCATTGTTTATGTTGCCCTGCAGTGTCGATGCCTCTTTATCGGTGTAAATTAAACATGTATCATCTGCGTACATATACACAGTTCCTTTCAAATCTAAATCCATCATATCATTGATGTATATTATATAGAGATTAGGTGGAATGATTCGTCCTTGTGGAATTCCATATTGTTCAGACTGCAACGGTTTACTATTGGTTTCGTCTATTTTTGTTATTTGTGTGCGGTCAGTGAGATAAGTCTTTATAAGGTTTAAGTTTTTGTTGTCTATATTTACTGCTTTCAGTTTATCTACCAGCTTTTCTTTTGTTTTGCATTATTCATTTACATTTTTAAGTGTAACTTAGAAGTAACTAAGAGTTGTAACATTGTTTTTGTAATTTTCTTTAGTTGAATACAAGCCCATAATGCATACGAAATTTGATTTACCTAGAACTATTATTCAAAAAGTTACAGGTTTCGAAAAAAGTGTTCCCCTATTTTTTTTGAGCAGTGTAATATTATTATGATATTTTTACCAACTTATGCTTTTGAATATTACATATAATATTGGAATATGAACGCAAAGCAAGATGTTAATTGTGTCCGGTCAGTGTTTAAGATATATGGGATGCTATGTGTACGCATATAAATGAGGTGCACGCAATATGCACCTGAATCATGCTCAGTATTTTGCGGGTTTGCAATGCAAATTGCCCTGTGTATCCACAACGCGATCTACTCGAAGCAGTATTATTACGGTATAGTGTTTTCATTTCGATAATTTACATGTATTACCGGCCGAGCTGCACTATGTAAATAAGAAAAATACCGGTGGCGAAATTAGTTTACCGGGGGAAGCGATTCCCCCAGGTTGGGAAGAACGCCGCCACGAGCGGTGGCAGTTTGGGGAACTTCAAGAATGTCCGATGACACAAACTTCCCCGCCACTGCGTCCGACGGTGACGCTCTTGCGGTCCCAGATTTATAGCACTTACTTAAACTGTGATTAGTATTATCAACAGTGCTATATATATTGATTTAACATCTGCTGTAATAGCTGTTTTACACTACGCAATTTAGTGCGCAATTTACACAATTTCTGCAGTAGTACCTCCTTACAACATCTTGAACAGAAATTGTGATGATTTTTCTTATGCTGACTAGTTTGTCTAGAAATTGAAACATTTTCTGTTTTCAGATTTCTGTTGCTTAACAACTTCTTGTGTAACTTCTTGCGGAAGAATTGCGTAGTGTAAAACGGCTATAATACACCACCATACCACACTAAATGATGAGGCCGGCCCGACGTACTTCCTCTCCATGTTATTACGACAAGAGTATCCTTCATTTCCTCCTTGAACAATATATAGGAAACCCTTGAAGATGGAACGGTGAGGTTCCTGGAATTTGCAGTGAAGTTACCTTTGGTAAAACGGTATAAAATGAATGTGGTATTAGAGATGGAAGTTATCATAAGCTGCTGTTTGTTCCAACACGCACGATTGCCATATTTGAAGTTCATTCTTCTCTTAGGGTGGATCTATCAATGCAAGGTTAATTCTTATAGTTAACAAACTGGTAGTTTACGTTAACTCCTAGTTACGAAAATCACGGGTCTTTCCCTGTAGTCTAAACTTCTAGTTAGGCGACTACAGGTTAAGGAGAGGTTGGCATGAAAAAGCAACGTCGCCAACCATAGATAAATAAGATCTTAGTAATTTTATGGTGATATATAGCGGTTCGCTGTCAGCTGCGCATAGGTTACCGCACTGTTTGAATTTCAAAACTTCGACATTTTCTTTGTTTACGAATTTACATATTACGTTGTTTTCTGTACATTCTATTTTCTATAGACTATTACGCACATGTTATTGTATTGTATCTCATTTGATAAGTTATATTTTTATAATTAGGTATATTTTGTTTATTATAACAATATACCTATCCTTGTGTTTATTTTGATCTAACCTTTCGTGGCAACCCGCAATAAGAATTGGTAAGAAATCGATCATTTCACATTATTTTTTCACATTATTTGATTAGTTAGACTACAGGTTAGTCCGGATTATCAAGTCTTCTGTATTTGCAATTAATACTCACAGTTGCTCATCCGTGTTCAATACTGTTTGATATCATTTAAGTGGCAGAGCACATTGTGTACCAAATACTTACCGATGAAGGTTACTTTATAAAAAATAAAACACCACAAGACTTATTTATAACAGAAAATTTGTTTATTGTATAGTGTGGGAAAATATATGGCCAATATCTGTGCCCTAGCATTACAATAATTATTTCGTAAAGGTACTATGCCAGTCCACTCCGCTTCATGTGGTATAACGGCAACATACAGATCTTGCGGAGCAACTTCTTAATTTTGTCGCAGGCAATTTATGCCCAACCGATGTTGCAAGAGTTACTACCAAGTTTGTAGTATCAGGCGTAAGCTCAATGCAAAACAGGAAATTTGTGTTTTAAGACCCCGTAGGACAATACTACAACGAAAATTCATGTTTCGTAACCATTTTGTTTGGATTTAGGTTAGACGAAGGCACAGTCGGGACGTTTAGTGAAATGAAGCTAAAAATCTAAAAATCTCAGCTTTGTCAGTTCCTATAATAAATGTAATTTATTAAAAGTAAAAATTATATACATTTTTGTATGGCATACCTGGAGATTGTGTACCTTTGTTTGTACGGTCTATTGTCCATATTACACGAGGAACTGCTACTTAAAATCCACTATAGTCTAGACTCGGAGAGTAAGCGGAAGTTTGTAATAGGGGAAACAGCATGATATCTAAAAAAGATACACCATTTAACACACAAACCCATATAAATAAAAACTGAACTTACATATATGATGGACATTGTATACACCCATCAATCGAGATAAAACCAAGCAAAGTTTCTTTTGATAGTCGAAATCGCTGATTTCTTCACCATCATCGAATCGACAAGGATCATCCAAAGGATTTATACAGTGTGTCCACGAAAGTCCGCACCATATGGAAAAAATTTTTATTGTGTATTTCTCAGAAAATTTTATTCTTTATAAAAGTTGGCGGCTCGTATGAAACCAAAACTGCAACTGTCAAATATGTTAATTTCGGTGCCATATACCAAGCGATTCAGAATATATGAATTTGTGATAAGAGTAAAGTACCTGTATTTTCATTATTATCGATAAACTTTATTTGGAAATGTTGTTTAGAAGTAAAAATTATATTCAAATATGAAGTCTTAATTATTACTTTTTCACGTTTATGTGCTGTAACGTTTAAAACCATGCTTACACTCCAACAAAAAGATGAAATTCTTTTAATACATGGAGAAAATAGACCGCACCGAGATGTTGCTGCTATTTTCAAGACATCCACACAACCAAATTGCCCATTCAACCATTTCCAGGATAATGAGAAAAATCAAAAAGACTGGGTCTGTTGAAAATAGCCCAAGAAACCCCACAAGAATATGTTTCCAAACTGAGGAAACAAGTTTGCCAGTGTTGCAAGAAGTAATCGAGCATAAAACGACTTGTGTTCGACAAATTGCTTCACACAGCCAATGCAGTAAATCAGTACATAAAATAATAAAACTAAACAAGTATCACCCTTATAAACCAAAATTTATAAGCCTACACTAAAAGAAAGAGACTTCGACATCAGGTATGACTATACCATCTAGTTTGAGGTGAATATGAAAGAGAACATAGTTTTTTTTTTAATATTCTTTGGACAGATGCGGCAACATTTACATCAAATGATACTGTTTCTTCAGAAAATTGCCGGTGGTTGACACATGAAAACACGAACTTTACAATAGAATGCCGAGATCAGTACCATTTTAAGACTAACGTGCTGTGCGGTATTTTGAATAATCAAATATTTGGGCCTTTTTTTTCGTCAAAATATAAATGGGAAATTATATCTTCAGTTCCTGAACAGAAAGTTGTCACCTTTTTTGCCGTTAATTTAACGGGCGTTAATTTAGTTCCTGCTTGATGGTGCGCCCATATACACAATATAAACTCTGTCTAGAACTTTTTAAATCATAAATTTGGCCATCGCTGTATAGGCAGAGATTCTGAATCAAGATCCTTTACCCCGTTAAATTTGTTTTTGTGGGTTTACGTAAAAAATAACGTATACAAACACCGACCATTTAGAGATATAAATCATTTAGAGGAAACTATACAACATTTTAAGTAGTAGAAATAAAAGTAGTTCATAGATAATAAATTAGCATTAATAACATATTCATAATAGTTATTAACTTAATAACGGGCAAATCAGTCATAATTAATTCAAGAAACAATAGATGTGTGATGCTTTAGTTATTTTTATTAAAATATTATCAGTGAAAATAAAATTTCATAAGTGGTAGTACCGCGCGTCCCACCACTTGAAAATCGCTCGCTGTAGATGGATAACTACTATTATAAACCTATCCACAGTCATTAATATTAACTGAATGAAAGCTAAGACACGCTGGTGAATTAGTTATTGTATGATATATTAATATCTACAGGGTGAAATATCAACTTCGCACCAAGAAAATGAGTAATTTTGTGCTAGTTCTAAATAAACATTACTTATCATACCAAAATAACAAAAAAATATAAAAAATGTATTCAAATTTCCACAAAATAGATTAAAAATAACCTTTTAGTACCATTGGCATTTACTAATATTTGTCACAAGAGTAATAATTAAGGAAAAAACCAAAAATATTTTTTTTCAAGGTAGGTGGCTCTGATTTTATATTTGAATATAATTTTTACTTCTAAACAACATTTCTAAAGAAAGTTTATCGATAATAATGAAAATAAAGGTACTTTACTCTTATTACAAATTCATATATTCTGAATCGCTCGGTATATGGCACGGAAATTTACATATTTGATGGTTACAGTTTTGGTTTCATATGAGCCGCCAACTTTTATAAAGAATAAAATTTTCTGAGAAATACACAATAAAATTTTTTTCCGTATGGTGCGGACTTTCGAAGACACACTGTTATATGTAAGTAAATAAATAAAATCTCACAACATGTAACGTTTTACGCTAGATTAGAAAAATCCACAGCGCCATTCTACGCGCATCACTGTATGAGCGCGCCACCGTAAACTAGGAGTTAGTACTTTAACTATCAAAATTTCTGCCGAGTAAAATTAACCACGATTTAAGTGGTAGTTAGGGGTAACCCGACCATTGATAAACCCGTAAACTCAAAGTTAAGAGTTAACCTAAATTAAACCCGTAGTTACTGTTTTAACGTTGCATTGATAGATCCGCCCTTAGCGATGCAGTTTAACAATCTTTGACATTTTCAGTGTATCTGTGAATTTGGATTTGTTTTAAATTTCGTTGGGCCGTCCATAGGTTCAACCCTTATCCGCCCTATGCGATTTGTGCGTGACAAAACGCTCCTACAGTGTCAATAACGCCGCATTCGAACGCCGGTCGCGTATGGGGCGCGACATTTTTGAGGACGGAATTCGACCTGTTCGGCCTGCTCAGCAATTCTAAATCTTTGGGCCTTTTCCCCCAATCTGAAAATAAACCCCTTTGTTTTATTGCCGCCGAATACCGCTTATGTTACTACAGCAAACGGGCTCCAACACTCCCACATCGCAGATATGTACTACAATTCAAACATACCCACTCATGTGTACGTAAGACAATAATGCCTAACCTAACAGAATACGTGCCGGCAATATTTGATATTGTTATTTGCTTGCTATAAAAATCCGTTTTCCTTCTGGGTGTTCGACCCTTTTATATAAACATTCCCAAGTTATCAAAATCATATATTTATTTACCCGGAAGCTACATATTACATAACAAATCTAATCCTGTTATTTGCTCAACATTGATGTTAACGTTACTCATTATTTAAGTGAGTCCTTTTATGGGAGAGTAACGAATATAGTTGATATCTCCCGGCCAGGCCGGTATTTCAGAATTCTGACCGGTGAGCTGTGTTGCCTAGGCCGGTATTTTGACTTTTAATTGTTGGCAACCCTAGTAACAAAACGCTTCTCTCTAGTTAAGGCTCCCCTCTCAAATTAAAATAGCGAACTGTGGCGAACTTCTCTCCAAAGCTTCGAAAAAAAAAAAATCACCAGATGTAGATGGCGCTACTATAAATATGTCTGTTTTTATTTCGTATTTATAACATTTGAAGTATGGTATAACCTAAAGAAATAAATGCATTGCTTTCTATTTGTACAAATATTCAAACTGGACTGTGTTTGAGGATTCTAGTGGATGATATAGTACTTTCACAATCGTCGCTATTGTAAACATGTTAGCCAACTCACTTCAAACACGCACTATAATATCCCAGAGTACAAGTCCAGAGAAGTTCAGTAGAAAATAACTTGTGCTCTTCTAGTTAAAATTTGATTATATTTTATAATAGCATTTCTATATTTGTAGTCCACAGCAACATTTGCATAAATAATTTTCATAAATATTGAAATTCCTTTCCGGTGGCAGTTGCATAAGGACCTTCAGAATCGAATGGTAGCGAGCATTCTAACGGACATGTCCTGCAAACTAAACCAGGCTCTTAATAAATAAATAATATACCATCTAATGTTCTCCATATTCAAGCGTAAAAAAATTAGTAACAACATCTGAAGGGCTTCTTATTACAGCCTAAATTATATATAGCGATCAGTAATAATTTAGTTTGTTATAGATTTAGTTACTATGAAAGCTAAAATAAATATTACACGACATGAATCAAGCGCTGATAATTACGTAATTTAAATTAGTAGAAAAACGTGTAGCATTGCAGTTGTTTCAAGTGATCTAAGTAAGTAGGGCTATAGAGTGATAAATACTTGATAAGCGAGACATCAAGTTCCCAGTTGCGAAGAACCAGAAAGCGGCGCTCTTGATAGGGTAGTTTTGGTTGGGGTATAAATTTTGAAACAGTGTATTCAGGCCGTGATGTTTCTGATGCCATTAATAATAAGACCTGGTTGTGGGCACACTCTTAGGAAATGACTTGCCGCACTTTATGGTGGTAACTTTTAATTTTTGAACAGTTTGAATGCCGCATTTTATAGATCATTTCGCCAGGTCGTAAACGCGGTGAATCTGAAACGCCGCCGCCCCTGCTTTACGGGGCTGAAAGTGAGACTCGAGGAGCTGGCGATTTATGCGATCCCACCGGAGTGGGGGGGGGGGAACAATGTAAAAACTTAATTTAACTTCCCGCCGACCCCTCGGCACCCCTCAAAACGCTTACCACAGGCAAACACCGCGCAGCAATACTAGGATTTGTTTACATCACAAAAAGGACAGTCCTCAAGACATCCTTCATTAGCATCAACATACCATTAAATTGGCATGTGCTTAAATTATGGTTAATTATAAACTATCAATATATTTGTCTAGTTTAGTTGGTTTGAATATAAGGTATATATGGAATAATAACGAAAGAGAAACCAGGTGAGAAGTAAATTTAAAATTAATTAAAATATACGGTCTCAGCCCGGAATCGAACCGGGGTCTTCTGCCTTGCCGAGGCATTGCTCTACCGCTAAGCTACCGAGGCCTGTGACAAGGCATAGATGTAATTCGTCATTTCAAAGGAGAGTAACAGTGAGGGTTGCCGTAACTGACCTTATCATGACATCTATTGGACACTGATGGAAATTGGTTCACGGATATGTCATATGCGTGAACCAATTTCCATCAGTGTCGCATAGATGTCATGATAAGGTCAGTTAGATCTTCTGCCTTCTTTGTCTTCAGGTTTGTTTTGATTTCTTTGGCTACTTCCGTTTTAGTAACTGGCTAAATGGCTTCTTCGTAGGGTATAGCTTTCTCCGTGATTGGCTCTGATTCGTTGTTGTGGGGCTGGAATATTTCTGTTAGATGTTCTGCAAAAGTTTCAGCCTTCTGTTTATTGGCTCTTGCCCACGTGCCGTTTCTTCGTCCAATAGGTGACACGGCCCACTAGCATCTTGTACTTCCTCTCTGCTTTCCACCTCCAGTAGTCTGTTTCATTTTTCTGCCCCCAAGACCAAATAATTTCTTCATTTATAGACTCTGGGGTGCCATATTACAAGAATTATTAGAAGTGTAAATAACTGTAGATTATCGAGGCTTAACATCAAGGCGAAATTAGAAGAATTACAATAGAACTTAGAGGTTTGATGGGAAAGATGGGGCTCTAAGGCAATGGAGATCTCGGAATTTATTTTCATTGGAGATTCAACCATAGATACCTAAAACTTTTGGACATTGTTGGCATTGTTGATGTGGGTACCAAAGCAACGTCCAAAGTGTCAAATATTAACTGCAAATATTAGACATGGCCCACTGGCGTCTTGTACTTCCTCACTGCTTTCCACCTCGAGTAGTCTCTTTCCTTTTTCTGCCCCCAAGGCCAAATAGTGTCTTCACTTATAGAAAACAGGACACTGTTCTCTGGGGTGCCATATTACAAGAATTAGAAGTGTGAATAACTGTAGATTATCGAGGCTAAATATCAAGGCGAAATAGGAAAAATTACAATACAACTTAGAGGTTTGATGGAAAAGATGGGGCTCTAAGGCAATGGAGATCTCGGAATTTATTTTCATTGGAGATTCAACCATAGATACCTAACACTTTTGGGCATTGTTGGCATTGTTGATGTGGGTACCAAAGCAACGTCCAAAGTGTCAAATATTAACTGCACATATTAGACATGGCCCACTGGCGTCTTGTACTTCCTCACTGCTTTCCACCTCGAGTAGTCTCTTTCCTTTTTCTGCCCCCAAGGCCAAATAGTTTCTTCACTTATAGAAAACAGGACACTGTTCTCTGGGGTGCCATATTACAAGAATTAGAAGTGTGAATAACTGTAGATTATCGAGGCTAAATATCAAGGCGAAATAAGAAAAATTACAATACAACTTAGAGGTTTGATGGAAAAGATGGGGCTCTAAGGCAATGGAGATCTCGGAATTTATTTTCATTGGAGATTCAACCATAGATACCTAAAACTTTTGGACATTGTTGGCATTGTTGATGTGGGTACCAAAGCAACGTCCAAAGTGTCAAATATTAACTGCAAATATTAGACATGGCCCACTGGCGTCTTGTACTTCCTCACTGCTTTCCACCTCGAGTAGTCTCTTTCCTTTTTCTGCCCCCAAGGCCAAATAGTTTCTTCACTTATAGAAAACAGGACACTGTTCTCTGGGGTGCCATATTACAAGAATTAGAAGTGTGAATAACTGTAGATTATCGAGGCTAAATATCAAGGCGAAATAGGAAAAATTACAATACAACTTAGAGGTTTGATGGAAAAGATGGGGCTCTAAGGTAGTGGAGATCTCGGAATTTATTTTCATTGGAGATTCAACCACAGATACCTAAAACTTGTGGGTATTGTTGGCATTGTTGGATGAGGGTACCAAAGCGACGTCCAAAGTGTCAAATATTAACTGCAAATATCAAAGTTCGAAGATGAGTCATTAGGCGAACTATATGTTGTCTAGGTATTAACTTAATAAACGGATTATCGTAGGGAGAATAGTCAGCTAAGTATCAGTACACAAGAGCGTCGTGAATTAGATTCATGAATATGCAACGAGGGCGCTGTCGTTGGGGCGCTTTCCGGCACCTCTGGCGACCTTCGTCTTTCGATTTTTCTTCATTCTCTGCCCAAAGGCGCATCGGAGGAATCGAAGATCAAAATGAACCGTCGGACACTCGAATAATCGCGAATGTAATTGCGGTCGGCGCCCTTGGCAGTCGAACTTTCGGTTTTTATTGGCCGTCCGGGGATTACAACTTAATTATAAATTAATTCCTTTAAACATCGATTCCACCCGGCCAAATATTCCATTTAATTTCCCATGGCCGCGAGATTATTATACCACTTTCCACCAAGATTATAATTAACGATCTCCGCGGATAACGGACTTTTCCCCCAGCGCCGGAAAAATTCCCGCAAACTTTCACATTCCCGGCGCCAGTTTTATCATCCATAATTCATTCGGAATGATTACCTTTTATCTTGCGCTTCATGCTCAAATCTTATCTTTGATTCTTCCGTATTCACCCACATAAGTATACCGGGTGATTCAATTTCGAGGCTCACCATGGGGATCTCGCTTATTACTGGAGATAGAGCCTATGTTTAAATTTGGCAAAGTTTCGCATTTTTGTGTTAGTCAATTATCTGAAAAGGAATTTTCATCATTTTTCATTTGGAAGATAGCCGCAAAAAACTGAAATGTTAAGGTTAAGGTTAAAGTTATCGTTTTTAATTTTTAATCCAAAACCAAATGTACCTAGACATTTGAAACACAAACATTCTACAGTGACTTTTTAACAAGGAAAGCAGTGTCATTTTCTAATTTGAAATTACATCAAAGATGGCGCCGTAACCATGGACAACTCTTGCTTTTCTTATGGGCGCCATGTTGAATTTTGGCATTTCCCGATAGTCGTGTATTTTCTCATTCCCGCAATGTATAACATGTTAGCATTATTTTTTAAAATAATGGTGTAATAATCAAAAAACCTTCAGGTACCTAACTGGAGCTTGGTTACAGACCGCCGGACTCGTTGCCAAGGAACGTCAACAAAATGCACTTGGATCAAGCGGCGCGCTAAGCGTTGGGTTTACCATTTAACCAAATAAACCTTAATTGTGGTTGATGGTGTATGTAAAATGCCGTTTACCAATAACGAAAAGCGTGATATGATAAGGGTTTATTATTGTTCTCATAGAAATGCCCAATCGTACAAAATTCCTAACATTGGACAGAAATTTAGCGGACCATGGATCGTTTAGTAAACCCCGCAATTTTTATAATCCTCATGGAAATGTTGAAATCCATCAAAGAGATATTTTGGAAATGGTAAACGTTAGATTACCATAATTTGCAATGCATCAACTACTGGTTTTTAGATAAATGACTATCCTCGGATTTCTACGCGGGAAGTAGACTCTAATTTGGAATTGCCGCAAACACGTGTTTGGAGAGCATTACGAACACAGAAAGTGAAACCGTACAAACCCCCGCAGAAGTCAAACTTTGCAGTTGTACGAAATTATTTGAATCAACAATATCCAAATCGCTGCATTGATATTGGTGGAGTGGTAGAATGTCCTGCTAGATCCCCTGATTTAAGTCCTCTGGACTATTTTCTATGGGGAACTGTGAACGACGAACTTTATCACGATACTCGCAGAAATATTGAGGATCTACGGGATCGAATAACAAATGCGGTCAATGCTATTCCGGGAAGAACAGTTAGAAGAGCATAACAGCATGTCGAAAAGCTGGCTCTGTGTTATGCCTTCAAGAAAATGGCAACCAATTTGAAGATTTACTTAAAAAATAAGCTTTTTGTTGTATAAACTGGCTTCTTTTACAATCTGAATGCTTTTAATCCAAAGCACTCTGGTCAGTCCGGCGCCGGCGGTCTGTAACCAAGCACAAGTTGGGTACCTGATAAGAACGACAAACAACGAGAAAAAGAAGAAAGTGTTTTTATTATTAAACCATTGCTTTAAAAGAATTTAACATGAGTAGTTAATTCGTAGGGTGGCGGCGTGGACGTTTGGCACCAACGGAACAGGACCGGACGTCGTCTTTATTTATTAATTTTCTCTATAATTTGTGAAGTTAGACCAACTTTCTCAGATTTCTCATTCCGGAACCTTGGAAGCTCACCGCTACGTTTTCCTGTGTAGAATCGAATGTTTCTCGAACCAACATCTCTGGAAACCGAGCTTTAGCAAACTGAGGTGGTCCACATCCATGCGGTGACCTCAAAATACGATACATCGTTTCGGTAATCCTATTATGCCCATAAGTCAAGTGCACGGTCGTTCTGGATAATTTTGTTTTCATAGGAGCCCGACCAACTCAGCAATTCTCTTCCTCGTCCCCTTTATATTAGTGGGAGTCATTCCGTTCAGCACTACATTCTAGTTAGGGTCTGTACTAATTTGTTTTAATTCATGTCCGAATTGACGGCACGGCATGCTATCAGTGTTGATGTGAGTAAGCAAGCACAACCTCGCCGATAGGGCTTGTCCAGCAGAAAATCAAGCTGGGCGTGCCAAGCGTCCAGGGGTAAGCACAATGGCAAAGTTTGTTTTCGAAAATCGACTCGGCCATACGGTCACCGCCGCTGAAATTAGGCTTTCCCACTTCTGATAAGTTCCGACCTACTTAATAACTTTCTCAAATTTACATAGTCTAGGGTCCTATTAATTCTGCTGTGGTGGCTGCAAAGTTATTGAATTCAAATTCATTTACAACTCGCATACCCTTTATAGGCAAAATCCTTCGTTCTAGAGTATGTTCCAGGTGATGCAAAGGCACTTTATTTAGGAATTGTCATTATCGAATATTTTGGCTAAAACGGTCCACCTTTGCTAGAGTATCCAACCCTAACTAAAAAAAACGTTCAAAATTTTCGGGTACATTTCGACATTGTGGCCGTGAGTGTTCATTAGTAAGCTTAATCTTGGTATTTTCACTGTTTGCGTGGTCAAAATGTTGTATTTGCAATCCCAATATATCGTATATATATATATATATATATATATATATATATATATATATATATATATATATATATATATATATATATATATATATAAAGGAGAAAGGTATTTGTCGGGCAATTCCGTCATACGAAGATCGAAGAAGCAACCGTATACGATCTTCGATCTTCGATCTTCGTATGACGGAATTGCCCGACAAATACCTTTCTCCTTTATATCTTACCGTCGATTAACCAGCTTTCCTATATATATATATATATATGCAGGTTTCTGCGAGAATTAACATCCATTATATATATATATATATATATATATATATATATATATATATATATATATATATATATATATGTTATATATGTATATATGTATATCTTGTACATTGTTCCTGCCCTCACAGTATAAAACGTAGGAGTAGTGGCCGAGTTCAACTCCCATTTGACTTATAAAGGCGGGGCTACACATTCGTATACTTGCCAAATATAAAATATTTGCCAAGTATAGGAATATTTGTCAAGAAAAGAAACCTGCTCTGTTCAATTCGTACCGAGTCCCCCTCTAAAATAAATTTATATATTCGACGTTCGGCTGTCCGGACGAGTTCTTTTACGCCATATACTTGGTATTTGCAATACCCAGTTAAAGTGGGTATAGCAAATGCAAAGGCGACAAATATTGGTGCATTTATTTGTACTCGATGAACATTTTAGTACGCTGTTTAATTTTTCCATTTTTCAATTTCGTTTTGTGTGTAGTAGGTCGTATACGAAGATTGACAATAGATTTGTAATTATAAGTAAGATTTTTGATTTTTCTAAAGGGCGAAAACCGCATAAAATTGTAATTTTGTGAAACCGTCAGACAGACAGTTTTCCGGAAACCGTCAGACAGAAATTAAAAAAATATATTGTTGTTTTTACCTGCCCACGTAAACGCCGATGATGCTTTTCTATGAACAATATAGATGATACTCATTTATGAGCCTTTTTGTTAAATAAAAAAGCTACACAAAATTGTCTCTACTATTAAAATATTTGTAATTCTTTTCGTTTCTCTTCATGTTATAAACATCATCAAGTGTTGTAGACAGCATGTCTATAAAATAATATATTTGGAAAATTATACGTTATTTGCTTGTATTTATATATTTCTCGATTTTTATGATGTTTATTATTTGAAGAGAAACGAAAGCGGTTAAAAACATTTTAATAGTAGAGACAATTTTGTGTAGCTTTTTTATTCAATAAAAAGGTTACCTATATTTTGAAAGCTCATTTGTTTACATTTTTGTTTCAGAAACTAATTGATCTGTATTTCAGATAATATTAGGATATATTTATACAACGAACCTAGTAGTACAATTAGATTTAGTAGAACTTTAAAGATGACGAAGAAACCATATCTAAAATTTTTCTTATGTGCAATCTACTATCTACTACTATATATCTACTATCTACTATCTACTATCTACTACTATATACTAAAAGTCTAACACAGTCCGCGGAAGAAGTTTACGAAAATCGGCGAATCGGGGGAAGGGTCTGCTCCTCGGAGAAGTGAAAATTGGCGCCGCAGGCGCCGATTTTCCGCCTGAAATTTGATTCTACAGTGCTTAGGCTTTCAATTTCGTCCATTTTCGGCTCAGTTCTCGTTATTTTTTACCTCGATTCAGCTAAATTTATGGATTATCGATTGGGACTGTACTGGTCAGCGCGTCACCATGGGGTTGCTAGGCAACGCCCGCGCGCTTCGCGACGCGGTCACCAGACGGCGACACATCATCATGTCGCTGTTGATGTTACGCTACGAAGTAATAGATGGCGCCCCGTAACCGCTCGGAACGTACGAGCATAATCACGTCCCGCGAGTAAGAACATCCGGGCTTTTTTTCTCCCTCTTAACGTTTCGGCGATCTACCTAGGTCGACCAGCAGGCCTATTAGGCCTGCACATTCTCCTAGTATCTTACTA
Source organism: Aphodius sticticus (assembly GCA_963966075.1). NCBI lineage: Eukaryota > Metazoa > Arthropoda > Insecta > Coleoptera > Scarabaeidae > Aphodius > Aphodius sticticus. The sequence continues at coordinate 12,669,063 of OZ014515.1, read as the reverse complement.
ATTTAAAGAAAAAAATATATATTTTTTTCTCATTCAAATAATAATTAATTTAAACTAGTTCTCATCAAATGACCAATTGTATTGTTTTACAGTCTGTTAAAATTAGATGCTGCGAATTAATAATACAGAAAGCTGATGAATTAAACAAAAAATCATTAAAATGATACAAACAGTTTCGTCAAGATTTGTTTTGTAAATTTCCTCACGAATGCCCTTGTTAGTACGCAGTGAGTTCTGCACTTATGTAATTAAAAATATGTCGGCATTATAAAATAAAACCTTGCTTGTTCGTAATCAAATTATCAGTTTGATTTGAAAAAGCTAATGTGCAAATAAGGCGAACTAATTAAAAAAATTGATAGTGCCCATTCGGTACGCACTTGTAGCAAGTCCTCAAAGAAGATTTTCACGTATTAGAAAATGTTATGTGGCGATGCAACAATGTCCGATGCACTTTCTGTTGCAGTGGAACTCTGACGGTCCGAAATCACAAACGAATATTGTTGGTATATCATAGATTTTTTTGAGTTTTATAAAAATCAGCCAGGAATCAAGGATGGATGTAAAATATTCGGTAAACGAACTTAAAAGGAAAAATAAATCACTCATGGCATCGTTTATTTAGACCAATCAATAACAAAAATTATCGATTTGCGTGGCAATTATATTTGCCAAATATTTAACATGTGGCAAATATTTGATATTTGGCAAGTGTACGATTATGTAGCCCCGGCTTAATACAGCGTCAGGACCGCATATATATCATTACTTTTTTCTCTTTTATTCATGTTTATTGGAACGTTATGCAATATACAATATGTGTGACAATAGCTATTTTTGAAGACACTGAATTTACACAACGAGTAAATATTGTATCGTACGTAATGAACGAAGTGTTCAGTGAGTTGTGTAATCTGTATTCCGACGAGTTGTAATGCAAATCGATGAGACGTATAATACAAAATGCAAAATAAAAAGGAAAAATGATTTTTCACGGCTTTTTTAATTCTGATTTTTTTTCTGACGGCGTTCGTCGGTGCTCTCACACCTCAAGGGCGCTCCTGCCTACACGCTTGATTATTCCTTTTATACAATTTCCACACTCGAGATGAAAAGGGCCCACACTTTGTTATCGCCAGAAATCACATATCTCGTGTTCGGCGCTAGCAGAAAAAAAGGTTAAAAGTTAAAACGCGAGCACAGATAACCGGCAAACAGCCAGTTTATGCTGATTTTCGATTCACTTATTACGCCTTTCCACCTCTTGTTTGCCCAAATTTACAACCCACCCAATCTAATCGCAACCTCCCAATATTCGGTGCTCTTTTAGGGGGAAATTTAATAAGGGAATAAATTTAATATTGAAAGTATAGGCTTTTTTGCAGTTTGAAATTTAATTATAGCGGCAGATTCGTTACACAAATTTCATTGAAGCATCTTCTAATTAAAACTGTTGATTTTTATTACGGTGGCGAAAGATGTTCTACCTAAGAAACCAAACATTTTACATTTTACGTTCCCTGGCTGAAATATGTTATTATTAAGAATTCTTCTGAAAAACTCCTCACCGGAAATATTACTCCATGTCGTCTCAATGTTCATCTCCATTTCTTCCGTCTAAATAAAGCCATACCAGTAATTAAAGAAAGCCTCAGAATTACCTGGCATAAAACTGGAAGAAACCTTAATAGGGATAAAAAAGCTTTCGGTAAACAATTTGAAAGTGGATGATAGTAATCCAGAGCTTTGGTCCGACCTGTTATAGCATTAGTTTCGCGGGAGAGGGGAATTAAATACTTTTAAAGCCCGGAAAAAGAGAAAGTTGTATTAAAAAGTTTTACGGGGCGGTCCATTCGGAGAAAAAGCTTTTAGAGTCGAAAAAATTAATTTATAAAGTGACGCAGCAGGCATACGGGATTTTTTTACTTGTGACGAGCCGTCGCGGGCATGAAGTAGACGAGAAAAAAAAACACTTATCCGTCCTTCCATTACGTAAGAAAATTGTTGGACAAGTTTGGCTGGTGGTGGCCCAGATTCGCCCCGGAGAAGTTTTAAAATGTTTTAAATTCACATGCAGTTCCCTCCTCGCAATACTTTTGAGAACCGCTACTTTTTGTGCAGTTCTATTTTTCGGTGCGCGGAATATCCAAAGTACATTTTAAAATACGCCAATACCTTTCCGCATGGATGCAAAACTTTCAACGTGCCTCTAAGGTCGCCAAAAACTATTTCTCACCGTCTCTCCTTTTGCCAACATTTTCGTCGCCACGGCGCGGTCCCGCCGCGCCGTTCCGTGGCAAAAGCTCCGAATCTAAAACTCCAAACAGATAAATATCGGTAACCGTATCAACGGGTAAATTCAATTCTACCACAGGAACATAACTCATCCGCAAAGATCTCCTTTCTGACTTTTAACTTTGACGCCTTTTCACCGACCACTCAAATACCAAGCTTAGATGTTATGTGAATATCATCAATATTACACGAGAGACGCTCGAAGTCAACTCATATTAATGTTACGAATGTCACATAAGTTTTGGGGAAAATAGACTTTTTATTACATACATCTTACCATTTAGTACTATGGCGAAGTACTGTCACGATCGTGGCTAGAACATGAAAGAATTTGTGCATTCTATAAAAGTAACAAGGTGCACTATGTCATCAAATAACACTGTGTAACACTTGCATGTGTATACAAATGCAGAACTCCGTCATTTTTCATTCGATTTCCAAAATAAAAAATGCAATTGAAAGAGAGAACACAGACCATTAGAAGGATGTACTGCTCGGTCGGTTCGAATAAAAAGTCCCAAAAGTTATGGACATTCAAATTCAGAAGTTTCCCATTATTTTCAGATTTTCTGAACTTTAACGACAGTTTGACCTGTTTGACCTGTTTCAATCCATAATAATTTTTTTTTGTTTAACACGAGTTTGTTTATTAGAATCGGTTGACATTTGACTGAGTTATGGATGTTCCATCACCGTCTTGACATACACACTAGGCAGGTATATACCTACGGCCCACCGTAATAACCGTACTCGTGATTCACATTAACTAGACATTATTTTGTTTGTTTATTTCCTTGTTTTATTATATTTTAGTCTATCTAATATGTTATTAAGTACTATTCGACTTGTACCCAAATATCGTAAAATCATTAATCGGCAATCTTAACCTATTACAATTGCGTATACTATTAGGACGATGTAGGTCTTTAGCATCACCAAATTTCATATAAAATAACAATCAAACAGATCCATAAGCAGTCAGAAATCAGCTCTAGTGCAAGCTTCAGTGCAAATATAAAAAAAAGTAAAATGTGTGGAAATCGCCATAAGTTTTGTTACGTCTGCGGATTGTTTGTGGACAAACAGCATCGGCTACAATTACTAAAAATGGGTGAGGCATACAACAAATTTTTTGACCGTGTATACACCGCAAGTCGCTGATATGAACCAGAATACGTGTGTGTAGTTTGTTCGTCAAAATTGAAGTTATGGAAATCAAAAGATGTTGATAACTCAAGAACTGGAATGGCCTTTTCTACTCCGATGATATGGCATCTTCAAACTTATCATAAGGTGGAGGACTGCTATTTTTGTGAATCGGACGTTAAAGGCCATCATTTTGAAACGCGGAGATACATTAAGTATGTTAATGTTTTTACTGTAACGAAACCATTAGGTGTTGATGATTGGGCTGAGCAACCTGCTGCTAAAGCTGAAGAATTTTATAAATCTGATAATGAAGCTGATGAATGCTTCATCAGCCATTTCGTTGTGCGATAACTTTCTTGAAAATGATAAAAGTTCCGACTACGCAAATGTTGTACAAGAGTTTTTGAGTGCCTACGGTGAAATGGGCTGCAACATGTCTATCAAAATTCACTTTTGCATTCTCATTTGAATTTCTTTCCGGACAGTCTTGGCCAACTCAGTGATTAACAAGGTGAACAATTTCATCAGGAAATGGAAGCTATTGAAAAACGTTTTCAAGGAAACAACACCATCAACATAATCGCAGACTACTGCTGGTCACTTAAACACGAAATAATTGATGCTTTGTATAAACGACGGAGATCGAGTAAACATTTTTAATTTTGTTGTATTTCTTGTTTTTTTTCTATTTTTCATATATCACGATAGCAACTCAGTACTGCTTCAACAAACGGGTGAAAATTTTACTGTTGGTGCAATTTATTTTGAACCCAAATATACTTAGAAATGTAATGAACGTAAACTCTACTGTACTTAGTAACATATTGTGATAGTCTGGCAGGTAACAACAAAAAGGAAAAGAAAAGAAACAGTGTCATAATTTTAGAATAACATTGTAAATCTAAGTGCTAGTAATGTCTAATTAATGTGTATAAAGACTACGGATTTATTACAGTCTCACTGTATATTTCTTCTCCGTAGTCTGATGTGTCTAGCCGGCCAGTAAAATTTGATATTTCTGTTAAATTTCAACCGATTCTAATAAACAAACGCGTATTCGACGAAAATTTAAATGGGCTTTCAATAAAAATAAATAGGAAAAAAATATTACGGATTCAAACAGGTCATCAAATTGTTGTTAAAGTTGAAAAAATCTGGAAATAATTAGAAACGTTTGAACTTGAACGTTTTTCGATTTGTTATTGGATCTGACCGAACAGTACATCTTTATAATCGTCTATGCCTCCTCTTCTATACACGTGCAAGTACCTTTTCCTGAAAAAAATCAAGATTTTGGAGGTGTTTGGAAAATTTCAGCTATGCCATTATGTTCAGCTCTACCAGCTCAACAACTTCCGCTGTCTCGTGAAAAATATATTTCGTTTTTTTTGTAACACAGTGTAATTGTTTCAAACGTAAAACGCTTTTAATTTACTGTAACGATTGATTCTTGTAATTTGTATCACAAATAAAAGTTTTAGAGTCTTGCATAACGTATGTCTTATGACGCTGGTATTTTCGGAATTAAACTTAACTGGATATTTCTGTTGCGCAGTTAGTTTTCAGGGCAAAGAAATGAGTGACTTCAAAAGTTGAGCCCGCTTGTTACTGCTAAGCAACACTACTTTAAACAATAAGTTTTCGCGGACTAAAATAACCGGAATTAACTCTGAAGTTATAAGTGTTCAAACTTACATTTGTTACTTACTCCACGCTACTTTACTACACAAAATGTCCATTTCATTAATACTGAGTGTTTACCCAAAACTTTTGTTGAGTCGTGCAAAAAATTCAATTTGAATTAGTGCATTTAATTAACAAACATAGGTACCTCAAACCCGTCCGACTTTTTGAGTGTACAACAGATAATAAATTAAATTTTAATTATTAATACGTCAATCTGTAACGAATTTAGAATTTAAATTTGAGTATGAAACTGTCAATATCTCGAACATATATTTATTATGCATCACCCACAGTCAGTCAATATTATATGGATTATTTTTCTTTGTTGCAGGGCTGCCAACTGCGCACTTTTCTATGAGGTAAGTCTAATTACACATACAAACCACCATCGTTTGCAGAGTTAAAATTTATCGCAAAATATTTACAAATATGTTTGAAAATATTTAGAACGATTTTCATTCCATAAATTTACTACAATAATACGCTTAAATAAATAAAATAAAATCTGTTTCCGGATATTTTGTTATTTCGGTTTAATATTGGTTTGGTAAATACCGGCAAAAATGTATGTTTACATACGTTTTCTGTATGTTCGAACACACAGAAAAACGCTTTCCGCTACGCTATGCGCTCGATGTGTGTCCGTGCCCTAAGATGTCTCATTTGGCAACTGAATTCATTTGTCATCTTTAGTAGGCCTTCATAGCTGAATTCAAAGCATACTTGGCATTTTTCCATTTTATTTTGCGTTATTAATTTACATTTTTAAGTGTTAACTTAGAAGTAACTAAGAGTTGTAACATGGTTTTTGTAATTTTCTTTAGTTAAATATATGCCCTTAAAGCATACCAAATTTGACTTGCCTAGAACTATTATTTAAAAAGTCATAGGTTTCGAAAAAAGTGCTCCCCTATCTTTTGGCAGTCCATTTGCTAAAATATTAAATTGTCTGTAATCCTACTTATTAATATTGTAAAAATTAACCTCGGGGTTAATGTTAACCCAGCGAGGGTTGCGTCAACAATAAATCTGAAACTACAACAGATCCGAACTAGGTGGAGATGTTTAATTAGTGAAAGTTGCCAAAGTGATTCTTATAGGTGATTAATTACTTCGAGGGCATAATTTCGGGGGTAATGTCAAGTCGGTGGGGTGTCGGGCGGGCCGCACGGGGGTCGGGTTTAACCTTTGCAAAATTGGGCGTGGCCTTCGACAACATCTTGGCCCAAATTTTACAATTCCGTTCGAAGTTTTCGAATCCAGCACAATAAATTAATTTAATACAAGCCCCGGCCCCGCAGATTGTCAAATCACGGGCTACGTACAATTAGAGACCCCACACACACATTTCCCGACGGGACCGCAACCATAAAACTATCGCATTAAGCCCACGGCCTCCCCCGCACGCCATCTACAACTCGACAATGTAATTAAAGCCACCTCGACGTGTGCACTCCACCGCATGAAATTCTAATTACCCACGAAAAATTCAAAGCAACGTCTTCCCCCTCACGCCTCCCTAGTTTGCGAATGAAGCTTGCTAAAGTTTCTGCTGCGAGTAGAAAAAGACTGAAACAAAAAGAAAAGGTCGGAAGTCACAGAAAACTTAAGCCTATAAATAATTATTCTTTCTGGATCTGATTGGTACATCGCATTGCTAATGTAGATGGCGCTGCAAAAATAGTTATGGCCGCTCTAAATGGGATGAAAGCCTCACTTTCGATATACATACCAGTACATAAAATAGCTCAATATGGCTTTGATTAGTATGAGCAGCATTTTTAGGTATTTTCCGAGCAATGAGGACTCCTTGGTGTTCGCTGGGGGCATTGTTTGTGGTTATATTAGCGACCAATCAACGCTGAACATGGGGGCCGTTACAAAATGTTCTAGGGGGGGGGGGGCAAGATTTTTTTGAATGACTATGCTATTAATTATTTTGTAGCGTTTTCGTCTTGTGTTATTTGTTGTAAATGATATTGATAATTAGAGACATTATTCTTATTTGTTAGTATTCTAAAATGAGAAACAACAAACATGAAAGTAAAAAATATATAAAAAAAATACAACCTATATTGTTCATTAATTTTAAATTGCATTCCCTCTGAAAAATCTCCGTTGCTTTTATGGTTGTGTCATTTTTACACATTATTTGATGTTATTAGCCACGGTTGTGACCCCTGTATGCTCGACAACTTACCTATAGCATATTGATATTAAGTGAATTGCAAGAAAATTTGCTGCCTTTCTATCGTTTATTAATGTGTCATTAATAATCTTTATTAAGAATTGTTTGTAATTATATATTTTTTTCAGAATCTTTTATCCTAGAATTTAAGATTTGGTCTCATTGCCGACCAAGATTGTAGAATTTTTATTACTTGTTAATATACTGAAGTAAGTATTGTTAAGTTCCTATAAGTCCTATGATTGTCACCTTTCAATAAACACGATTATAGACTTTTCAATGATGTCCATTTTGTCTGTATTTTCGGTTTTAAACATTATCTCTCAATAATTCGAGTGGTTGCCAACCAATATTATCGTCTCTCTCCTGCTTTTGATGAACACGAGCCAACAATTCTTATAGCAAATTAATAAACGATGCGAAGGCAATATTAGTTGGAATTCACTCAATTGTAGAGAAAAGAGAATGAAAAACCAAAAATACAGGCACAAAGTAAACACAATTGATAATTTAATTATATAATCGTGTCAATCGAGCATCCGATAAAAAGTCTTAATAACAAATTGGTAATTAATAAAAAGGCGACAAAATTATTTTAAAATTTAACCGCATTAACGAGAAACAATGACTAAATATAGAGAAGTCAACTAATTGTAAAACTTAAAACTATTTATAACTTATATGTATACGCTGTATAGGACCAGTATACAGACCATACAGACCATAGTAGACAAATTTTTTGAGAAACTCATTTCCGGAAATGTATTGTATGAACGCTGGAGACAGTCGGAAGATTCAACCAATTTTACAAACAGCATAAGGAAAATTGTGTCATGTATCATAGGATAGCAGTGTTAAAACCAAATAACATTTGTCTGACTGTTTTATAATAAGTCTTAAGTATTTGGAAGGAGTTAATGAGAACCGTTTTGTAATTTTGGTACAAATTTTGCCCAATTTGGGTTATCTTTAATTCTTTTTGGAGACGTTAAACAAATAAAGTTTCGCATACAAATTATTTGGTTTTAAAATATGTAGCTATTTGTAGATACTTTACACAACCTACTTTCCTAATGCAGTTTCTAAAGTTGGTACCATATTCCGGCTCTATGCAGTATCTATATAGTGTCAGGTGTGTATTTGGGCATGAGTTCGGTATCAAAAGTTGGCTATTCACTATACTTTATCTATATTTTACAATTATTTTTAACACCCAGTATATTTGAGATAAACAGGTCAGCAGTAATGGAACCTAATAAGTATGATTAAATGAATGCCCAAACATGATCATTTTAGACTACAGCAAAAAACCGTAAACTTGGCACAATTTATCTTGTGATTCTAACGCAACGAAAACTGCAGATAAACAATCTAATGAAACTGACATTGGTGACGATTGCAGTCGGTATAGTCATCATTAGGATAAAAATGCTGTGTGCACCGCGCAAAAAATAGTATATTATTATACACGTTTTATAAGACGTCAAATTGGCGCACGAGTTATTTTGGGCACGACGAGCGTAGCGAGGAGTGCCCAAATGGAACGAGTGCACCAATACGTCTTATACTTCGAAGAACAAGAACTTACTAAAGAATTGTTATAACGCTTAACGTTTAATAGCGGTGTCTACCTAATTCCGCTACGTAGCCGTTGCGGCTTATATATTTACAATCACTTATAATTGAAACCCAATTCTAATTTTGGCAAAGTAGTTTATTAGAATAAATTATACTTAGTAAAATTACATGTGATGGAGGTAATACAAATACGTTGCACACAACCAGAACTAAGACGAAGTCGAAAGCGACGGACAAAAACGAATATGAATTGAACCGAGCATCCAAGCGTCCAAAATATTACCGAAAACTTATACGTTACATAAACTAAGAAATCCTCTACACTTTAAATGTACTATAGCTTCGTACGTGTATGCTGATAAACCATTTATTGCGCATATACAATCTCGCAGCAGTAATTAAAATCGTTCGTATCTACGATGTAGGTTTGATCTTCGCATAATACCTTATTAAAGTAAATGTGGTCCTTGAATTATATCTGAAAAGGGGATTTGATGTTTAGTTGAAAAGAATGATAACGATCACTTACTAGAGTCGTAAAACATCACCGTAAACGTCATGCTGGCGTATTTTGATGCACACAGCAAAACTAAGAAAGCCCCAATCCTTTAGCCATACTATAGCAGGCTACACCCATGTTTAAATATGTATAGAATATTGATATTTCGCAGTTTATGTGATTGCAAGCGATTAAGAAGATGCAGTGTGTGGTTATGTTGGGTTATGTATTGTACATTTGACATATGGCATTTGATATCACTGTGTACCAATCAGACAAAAATGTTACTGTTTTCGGTATTACAATATGTTAATTGTAACACTGAAAACAGTGGTACAATGTGTGCATTGTGAATGAAAAGTAGAAAAAGTTATTTACGGGCTTCGAAAAGTGCCCAGCCTTGATAAAGAATCACTTTCGTGGTTTGCTACAGAATATACTATAGGTATGTAAAATATTAGTAGGATTTTTTTTTAGTTCAGGGCGGGGGACAAGCGCCGACACAACGCCGAATAGTTTGGGAATAGTTGGGGTTCAAAATCTAGGGGGGCAAGAGCCCCCCCCCTGCCCATATGTAACGGCGTCCCTGACGCTGAAGTTTGTATATACTTATTAATGTGTACTGATGTAAGGCCTAACCTACGTGCTGCGATGTATGTCACCAACGTTGGTCATCGGACTGCTCCGAGTACCGTGAGCCAGCTGTAGTAACTCTAATGAAAAATAGTCCTTTCTTAAATGTTTTAACCACACTCGCAGGACTGTCAATTTTTAGAATTGTGTTCATATAGTCTGCAATGAAAATATTTAAATATTAAATTATAACAATAGAAACGCGACAATATTAGTTAGCAAGTTTCATACTTCTTCTAACACGATTTTACATACCTATTAATGGTGTAATTGTACGTCATCGTAAATTAAAAAGAAATACCAATTTCGAATCGAGTCTTTGGATAAATATGCAGAGGAAAGGAGGGCGAACCCTCACACACGTTTTCCTTTTAGCAAAAACCGAACAAACCGCGTAAGGGACACCGCACTGGTCAGAATTACAAAAAGGAATAGAATTTACCTGAGGGGCACCATCTTCACAAAGGGTCGAAACGCCAGAACGACCGTTAGAGGTAGAGCGAATCAACCCCGATGAAGGAAAACCCCACTTGGTAAGTGGGTAGGGTTTCCATCGTGTTTTCCTTTTACTTTCTCCGAATAAAAAAGAAATCGGATGTTAGGCATAAGAAATAAATTAAGGTAATGAATTTAATTGGGGTTAAATTTGTACGTGATGACTTGCGCAGCTTATCAAAGGAATCCATAATAATAATGTTCATGTGCACACTATTGTTTGTGTTGGGGCAATCGATTTTGGCTCGTGTTGCTGATGATATATTGTATTACAGTTATTCCATAAGAAGAGGGCGAAATAATTGGGGTAATCATCTTAAAATGGTTAAATAGGAAGCACCCGGGGCGTTCGAGTTTCTAATCGTTCGAATGGCCGGATTGGAAATTAATTTCGGTATTTAGAGAAATGATTGGATTAAATTCAGTGTATCCCGACTATTAATTATTGAAGTTTCTTCCGGCATGCTGCAAATTCAGCAGCTCGCGATCAGGTGCTGCACCCGTAATTCTATCATGGAATCACGTACAAACTTGTTGAGCATCCGATAAAATTACACTCAACAAGTTTGAAGAGATCTCTGCTGATATGCACAATAAAGTTATGAGCAATAACTACTTGTTGGTGGCATATTCGATACCACCCCAGTTGAACTGCTCAAATTACATCACACACTGAGCGATCGTCCTTATTCTATTTTATCACCTATCCGCCATAAACAACAAACTGCGTCTCTTCAAGATTCCTTTTGATTTTAATTGTTATCTCATCCTATTCTTCAAAGTTTACCCTGTATTTAAATAAATGCCCAATCGAATAAAATTTGAGGAAGGCATACATTTTTTAATTTTTTCAAAGAAAATAGTAGTTTTCAGGTTAAAGCTTTTCAAATGTTTCCTTTTGTGTGAAAAAAAAAATTCTTTCGATTAAATGACTAAAACTGCTTGTATCTAAAAAAGCAACGTACATAGACCATGAATGTTATTTTATTAAACCAGTGCGAACACACTATACAGTGTGTTCCCAGATAGATTTAACTACACCTATAACAGACATATATTTTAATTTCTCGAGAAAAAATAATAGAGATTTTAAAATTTGAAATCAGGAATTAGAATCAAAATACAACAATTTCGAAAGTGTCAATGTCGACAAATGTATATTTGTTAAGTAAAGCTAATGAATAAAAAATCGTTATTTCGTTATTTAAAACATTATCAGCCTAAATTGACAATTAAAAAAATGAAAATAAAATTTAAAAAAATAGTATTTTAACATATTACTTTCGGTCAGGTAATTAAAAACACAAGCGAGAAGGTTTTATGAATGACGAGATAACACTTGACATGTGACTGGAAGTTCGCAAGAGTGGTAGCGGAAAAATTCGTTCAAGGTAGGCAACTTAAAATTCAATATTTTTAAATTATTCTAAAGTAAACACGAATAAAGGTTTTTGGAATTCTAATTGATCATTTAATAAAGTTATATTGTGGTTTCTTTTATGCGTTTCTATTTTGACTTGTCGTAATGATCTAATTTGTAGTTTTTATTACAGAAGTATAGTTTCATTGTTTATTTCGCCAACTTTCTTCCGGTTTGACCTACATAAACAGCATCACAATTAGAGCATTTGACTGAGTAGACTCCAAACTGATTTAAGGTTTTTGAAACTTGAAAGTAATTTGTAGCCCGTGTTACTGCTTTTAAAACCTGGAATGATAAAATTTTATTTAATTTTCAATTGACGTTATTGAGAGTGGTTATATATTTTGTCAGGGATATTTTCAGGTATGTAAAATGGATCAGAGGTGCTTATGCTTTGTTGTAAAACACAGTTGATATGTTTAAAAGGAAAGAGTTGTTTGAAACAAGCTTATAAATATAATTTAATTAATCAATTCTGGAGTGATAATTGAGGGGGTACTTTATGCAAGGAAGGAAAAGGAAAGTAAAGGAGGCCATTCTTTGGGAAAAAGGATGCGATGAGTGATATGGGATTATGGTAGGTAGTGAAGTGGGTTTCCTATATACATGTATTAGATTCAATGGTTTCAACAACAAACAAAATATTTATTTTTGAGACGTCACAAGCTGTCAACTAGATTTTTTTTAATGGCATTAAACAAATGAGTACGAAAACATTTTCTAAATAACTTATTTTGTGGAAATTTCACCCTGTATGTCACTCTGCATCAAATGTCTACAGATTGCATCTTTTAGTAAACCCAAAACTCTTTATAAAGACTGTAGATTAAAATTTTAGTCAATCATTGATGATTGATGTTTGTTACACTTTTTTATTCATGCCAAAACACGAACTTCTTTCTCCCGAATTTCGTAATTCTGAGTTTCTAAAGCGGAACGAAAAGATATGGATCTTAAAAAACAACATTTGTTGTCATAGCAATAACGGAGAAGCTATATGGAAGAGTCTAAGTTTCAGACAATTCAAGCGGCAGATCACCAGATTTCTCACTGATGCTCCACCCTATACTGTCAAGGAGTTTATAGAACAAATACAGGAACCACCACTCTGATATAAATGTTATATTATTCAAATTATATACTACACACACACATATGTACTTTAATCATCTTGTGACTTGTTGCTTGTCAACCAATAAACACCTATTCTATTCTATTCTATTCTATAGCAAAAAGTGAAATGCTATGAACTAAGGAACAGAATGTCATGTATATACTCTATAGAGTATACACTCTATAGAGTCTATAGTCTATGGTAATATTAAATTCGTGGTAGTAAAAACTCTTCCATGGGAATGTTGACAACTGATAACGAAGCGGCCACTTTGGTCGAAATTAGGGTTTAATATTAATGGAATTACAATGTCGGTTGAGCATCGCTGGGAAATAAATTTAAACTGCAGCGCCGAGGCCCGAGAACAAAGAGAGTCTACCGTCACTATAAATTATTTCATTAAATATTAGTTTTGTATCGCGGGCGTTGAAAGGTGCAAAATTTAATTAACTAACAGCTATAGCGGTAGGTGGCGCTGGCAACCAGCGGGCACCCGTTCGCTCTCAGCACCGCCAGGCGCGGCTGAGATGCAATTCAAGACACCAAAACAACATTTGTGGTAAATTAGATCACGTCATCTTCGAACTGAAGGTAAGGCATCTAACACAGCCTCTCACGGAAGAGTGTGCACTGTTCGGGCTTTGAAATTTACCACACCAATTCGCCTCCGCGCTCCGGCTATCCGCCGGCGATAAATTTTCATTTGCTTAACTAATTGGAAATAATACACCGACTAGGAAATCTAATAGATATCTATCGCTTATCGTTTCCCTCCGATCCGCTGGCCTGATTATTCCGGAACCGATCAGATTTTTCTAATTGATACCGAAATGATCCCGAACGATAATGAAATAATTGCGTTACGATTGGATTTACTTAACAAGATTGAATATGGTCCATTCAATCATCGACCGCACGAGCACACAAATGTTGTAAAAGTACACTTTTACGTGAAATTGAGTTAGAACGAACACCGAGAACTAAATCCCTATGGATAACCATAAGGTTTTACTGTGGCCGTTACCCTGAACAAACCTTTTGCTACTTCTTTGAGCAGATTCCTCACTTACCTCGTTTGATAAGGATAAAATACCACTACAGTTGAAGTTTGGGTTTCTCATAGTGACTTTAATGCTCAAGGTTTAAGCTTTCATTTCAGTCTACTTAGAGAATGTTGAAAAAGTTGAAAAAGAAAACGCCTGTTTGCTTTGCAGATTAGTTTAATTTACATTGGTACCGGTTTGGGCAATGCTGCCATCTTCAGCCAAAATCTACAGAACAAAAGGGAATAAGTAAAATCACATGTAAGGGGAAACAATCAACAGAACTTACTGTCAAATAGTTAAAAACTTAAAAACTACAGCTGCAGGAAATCAATATTCTTGCGTCAAGAAAGCGGTTTGACATGTAAATACAAATAAAATAACATGGTAAGCATAAATATGAAACATTACAGCGGAATAAATGAAAATCGAAAAGTGAAAAACGTGAGAGATAATCAAAGCAGCAGCGAGCATATAATGCGAGATAAGCAAACAAAAAACAACAACAGAAATTGACTTACGGTTAATGGGAGAAGCACAATAGTTACAACATTAACAAATGTAAACCAACAGCGCCAACAATTTAATTTAAAACTTAAATCAAATAAACATACGTGCGGACCATGTGGTGCGTGGCGGATACAATGTCGCGAAGGTAGACAGAGACACGGTCGCCTAGACTGGGTAGTAAGAAGGGGTAAGAAGGGGGGTGGGGAGTGTTTGTTAATTTTTAAAGCGAACAAAGATAAATGAAGTAATAAATGATAAATGAACACAACAGTCAAACAAGAATAGAAAATTAATAAAAGATGGGGCTGCAAAATATGTTGTTTGAAGAACTTAAACGTATGAAAAAAGGGGTTGGTAGGCAAAATTTAATTGGTCATTTAAAAGAGTATAGTGACCGTGTTGTCCACGTTTTATTATTTCGTACTGCTCTAATAAATCCAAGTGAAGTAATTTAACATAATTGAAATTAGTTTTGTGTCCGGTTTCAATCTTATGTTTGTATATGTTAGATGTTATTTGGCTGTTGTGTTCAGATATGCATGCCGATAGCTTTCGACCAGTCTGTCCGATATAGATTGAGTCACAAGTAGAACAAGGTACACAATAAACACCACTGTCCTGAAGATGAGATTTATTGGTTTGACGCTGACCAGAGAGGATGCTGATAATTTTTGTGTGTCTTGAAAGCAGGGGTGGTGTGGTAAGTTTTTAGGATTTTTGGGAGTTTAGAACTGGAAGGGCAATAGGTGAAAGGTTTTAAAAAAGAAGGGTGTGGGTAGCGGGTCTCGGGTGTATAAAGGGTCAATAGTCATTTCAGATTTAAACAATAACCTTCGGATTAAATTTTCAGGAAAACAGTTGTCCAAAGCAAGATTTTTAAGGTATTTAAGTTCGCGTGATTTGTCTGAAGGGCTAAGTGGGAATTTTATTGCACTGCGAAAATAGTAGCGAAGGAACTTTATGGGTGAGGGGGTGGAAGGAATCGAAAGGGATTATTGTGGGGATTGATGTAGGCTTTCTAAATATGTCAAAACTAAATTTGTTGTCATGTCGAAAAAACGGTCGCATCAAGAAAGTTCAAACGACTAAAAGATTCAATTTCAAGGGTAAACTTAAGTTTGGGATGAATATTATTAATATGCGTAAGCATACTGTTAAGGTCGTCGAGCTTACTCCTCCAGATACAGTAAACATCATCAACGTAACGCAACTATTTCTCGACACGACAACTATAAGGGTTGGTGGGATTAATTATAAAATTATTCTCTATGTGGTCAAGAAATAGGTCAGAAAGGAAACTTAGAGAATTATGAGGAAACTTAGAGAGTTATGTTGCGTTTTGTTTTGACAGTATCAATAATCATGTTGTGACATTTAATCTTTCTTGCATTGTCCATTCTCACATTATCTTCAAACCATCTGAACTCCATTCCCCAGGCCTTTTAAGGTACGTTTTCTATGCAGCGGCGGGCGGCCAGCGGCTGCCACTCGGCACTGGTACACTGGTACTCACCCACTGGTGAGTAGAGCCGCGCGGCTGAGAGCGGTATAACTCCAACCGCTGGCGAAATGCAGGCAAAAAGGAGCTATATTTTCATAGATATGATTATTTTGTAGAACGGAAATGTATTAAATAAATTGTCTTAATTGTCTTTTTTTAGTTTTCAGGAAATATTCTTTACAATGTGCCGGACAAATCATAAAAATCTGTGAAATAGTTCAAACGTTATGAAATATTCATAACAAATTAAAATTTGTCGAAAGTGTTATTGATATTTACGAGTACTTACGGCAGGATGGAAACCTGCTTATCAAAAGTTAAAAGTCCATAAAACGTCAACAAGATAATCCCTGTCGGTTATGATCATTGATGTGTAATGAAATAAAAAGCAAAAAGCAAAAAGCAAAATTGTTCGACAGCTACCGTGTTCTTACCAAATGGCCATTATTCAGTCATTAGTGCGATTGCAGAATAAAAATCGAATAGCTGTAGCAAAACTCATCCCTAACAGCTCAACAAAGCTGGATATTGGTGCACTTTTGCACCGGTTTTTGGGATTGTTCCGTTAATCGCACCACTAAAACACTTTACAACAGGCATGAGTACGTAAAATGCCCGATCGCCAGTATCAAACCAGTCAATAAAAGAGAAAAACGGTTGACCGCTGACATGTTTATTGCTCGTCGGAACAAGCTGAAACGGCATCGTCGATCTGAAAGCTCAACCCGCACGCTACAGGATATTCTAAATAAATTTATATCCTCTTTTTTTCCTTTCATTTCTAGCGTATATTTCATTTTTTATTGAATTATGTTGAGACCTCAAGTTTCAGACTTCGTAGTAGGAAAATAAAATGCAAGGAAATAATGGATTTAATGGGAGCCCTGGTGTTATTGGGGGAAGGAAAGCTTGATAATTTCATAAAAGTGTCAATTTTTATATACATCAGGGCCAGGAAGAGGATCCGCGCAGTCTGAAAAAACAAATTTGCACAGAAGATGGGAAAAAATAAAGCAACCATTAATTTTAAATTCTTTTGTGCGTCCGCGGTACGCCGGTTTTTTTTTCGTAAGGGGCATTAGGCGGATTCTGAGAAAAATACCGTGAAACCCTATAATAATAACGAAACTCTGCGAACCCCCGACCTCCTGCTCATCACTATACGCCCTGTGTTGTTCTAGAGACCTTTACAGCCGCCATAATTAATCTTCGTATTGTTTTCCTTGTTTCTAATTTGTGCGAAACATTTTAATCGATCAATTTCTCACCGCACTACCCTTTGACCCATTAACAAAACATTTTAAACACTTCCTTTTATATAGAAAAACTGGATCAAAACTTCTCTGATAACATTACATTAAATATATCGAACATGATAAAATTAAGAACAGCGTAATAGTGGACACCAGGTTAAGTCTGTTATTGAAAATTAATTGATAGTTTAGTAAAGTGACTTTTTTATTTCTTTTATGTCTTTCTATTTCTAGCTGTTCTAAAAAGTCCATTTTCTTACATTTGCTGATTCATTTTGGCTCACTGTAATTAATACAGTGCTCAGTTCTAATCTATGTTGATATAAATTTGATTGAAATTAGGCCTCCATGTAATTTGTCTTTAGTACTCTAGTACCCATTAAAATTAAAATACAACAAAGGAAAAGAAGTTTTTAATTTTTACGATTCCCATATGGTATGTGGACCTTTCATTTCAACATTTCAGCTGTTTGCTAATTGGACTTACTTAATCCATTTACTTATATTTGTTTTGTGCATGAATATATTCAAATGACATTGTACACTTGTACACGTGATATATCGCTTTTTGTTAGGTGGCGAATTTGTTGTCTCAGAATATGTTGCAAGAACAAATGGTCGGGCAGCATGTAGAGCTGGTTATCTATCATAATTACTTTATTTGCTGAAGTTGAACAGGGATGCGCGACTGCTGGCGATGTAATTCAGAATACCAGTTAAATAGGGGACGCGCTCGTGTGACAGTAACTTTTAAACGTGTTTTAACAAAGCTTAAGGGATGCGAACACCAACCCCCGACCGACGCCGCATTGCTCCTGCACACTTGCCCGTAGATATGAATCTTAAACATTTCTAACTTCTGTTAATTACCGACTCTTACTTTCTCATAATGTTATCTGAACAAATTACCACGGAGTTGGAGAAAGGGGCCGAGTGTTAGCTACATCCGGTATTTGCATCACAACAATATTTGCAACCGTGTGTTGAAACCGTAGCAGCGAGCAGAAATTTAAACCTTCAACGGACCCCGAATAATTTGCTCGTACGTCGCTATTTCCGTATGAGAAAGTTGAGGAACAAAGGTCGTAAAATTCTAAATTCAAACCATATTTTAACACCTCAGTTACCATGCCGTTATAAAACGAAATGACCCAACCTAAATTATCCCACCTAAAACACTCCAAGGTGAAAGAAACATTTACTTAATCAAGAAACAAATTAATCAAGAAAAACTGTGTCCGGTCCTGTACCGCGGTTGTCACGCGAGCGCAGGCTGCCGCAGTAGGGTGTCAATTGGCAGTAGCAAACCGACTGACCAGTGTAGCCACCAGTAACGTTTCACAAAGCTAAAATATTGGAACTGAGTATATTTGGTTGCATATGTAGTGTACGAATTTGTTTTGGCGTACAAAGTATATACAATATGTCGTCAAACATATTGAACATATTGTCAGACCATAGAAACCCTGCTAAACCTCCAACTACTGGACATAGTCATTAAAGTAGAAGCGAGGCTAAGGGCATACAGGCTACAACTGAACGGCAACTGGCACCCAAATGGGACACACTCCAGAATTGGTCAAACAGTCGCAAAATCAACATTAGCAATGGGATGCGATTACATGACACCACAATACTCCGTGACCTTCATAATTGGAAGGGAACAAGAGAAAACACCAAAAAGCCAGGAAACCTGACCTGGCACACAGACGGGTCTAAAAGGGTAGATGTATCAGGCGTAGGGATATATAGTCTATCCCCTAGAGGTGATTATATATATATATAGTCTCTCCTTGGGGCCGCTGGCAACAGCTTATCAGACTGAAATCTTTGCGATAAACTAATGCGCATAGGAAAACTAACGGATGTAGAAAAGGCACAATATCCTAATATACCCGACAGCCAAGCAGCCCTCACAGCACTTGACAGCTACAAAATCCAATCTGGGATTACCTCCAAAACCTAACGAGACTGGCAGAAACAAACACTGGAAGCCTACAGTGTCTGATAGGACACAAAGGGGAGAAAGGCAACGAAAGAGCCAACTGGCAAAAAGAAGATCGTTTAGACCATGCGTTGGTCCAGAACCAATGATACTATTAAAGAAACCCTCAAGACAAATAGGTAAGCTCACTGAGTAGGTACAACCTAAGGATGGTGACTGAACACACCGACCACTGGGCAAACTTGACAGGGCCTTGATATAGTAAAATACTATTGAAGACCTCTCAAGGCATATAGCCGCTGAGGTAATCAAACTCAGTAGGAACAACCTACGGATGGCTACTGGACCGGGCACTGCAGCCTCAGGAAGCACTTGCACACCATACAACTTCTGTAAGAAGAACCTCTATGCATATTTTGCAATGAAGAGGAGGAAAGCTCCTCTCATATTTTATTCGAATGCTTAGCATTGACCTCCTAGGGGGAATCAAACCTTGGAAGAGGAAACCCCACAACCAACTTCCCCAAAAAAAATCTGATCGGAAGACTCCTCAGCTTCATTAAGTGGACGAAGATCTTTGATGCAGTACAACAAGCCACATGGCTGGAGTGCTAGGGCTCCCCAACCCTCAGCCAAAGCTCACGGCATAAGGAAACGTTTCTTTAAACCTATGACATTACAAATTTTGCATTCGAAATATGATGTTGTTAAACATGAATAGGAAGACGAGTTCCAGGTATTCGTTTGATATACTGTACAAAACCGGTACTAAATTGTTGGTACAATTGCATGGTTGTGAGAAGTTCGTGGGGGGGGGGGGGGTAAGAAGGATTTCCACTGGAGCGTATATTACAAAATTCGAAGAAGTAATAAGCTGTGGTATGCAAGCTCAAGCATTTCCATTAATATAGAAATTTGAGGGCAAATCGCAGAACAAACTTTACGAAACGAGGAGATCGTTGAATATGTATATATTGTGATTAAAATGCGGATTGGTAGTTTTATTTAATGGTGTATTGGCGGAGGGTGTTTTAATCCGAAATTATTATGCCGGTGCAGATAGTTTTGGGGGCGGGGGCGTCGCGACGGGCGTCGGCGGATCGTAAATAGACGAAATCAATAGGGATCGCTTTGAATCGCAGAAACGGCGTGTATAAATTTGCATTCCCCGGCTATAAACAAAAAGGTATATCGTTGGAAAAAGGGCCCGGCGAGGAATTAGTGCATACTAGACACATTTCTGCAATAAATACGGAATAATCTCAAAGTGATACGCGATCGGGCGCGCTGTAAATGACTCCGCCGGATATATATCATCGGCGGGAATAAAAGATTTCGCCTCGAAGCTATAATTTCATAATGCTATTGATTTATTATTCCTTTTATTATTGCTCCGTTTCAATCACGGCGTTCCGTGACGCGTTAAAATACGCGGCGGCTGCGGGTCCTTTTAATAATATAAGAAAAAGTCTAATAAGGCCGGGAAAGTTATTAGCGAGGCGTGCGCGACGACGTGTCGACTCAGGTATTTCTCAAACGCAATTTGAAAAGAAAATTTTAATAAAATTATATATCTGATTCGCGTCTTTTCACCGCATTTGCGAAATTAACCGGTCTCCGGATTCTGGCGCTCATGGACCCAGGATTATTATAAAGTTTTCAAACAAATTTTATATTACTCAATTCATTGACATTTTTTAGGTCGACAAAATGAAACCGAGAAAAAGCTAACCAATGATTTTACACAAAACGTTTTTATTAAATCATTAATTCGTAAATCTAAATGTTTTTTTTGATAACTATTGTTACGTAGCTCTTAATGGGGGCGGCTCTAGGTCAGGATGGAGATGTATAAATAAAAGTCGCAGTGTTGTTTACATTGTTCGTGTATTGCTGACCATACAAAATTCCAATACTACAGCTGATATCTGAAATACAATAGTCGCGCTACACTACAAGTAGGTGCTGCAAACTACTGATTCCGTTCCCATGCTTTGCCGTGGCTTTTATATTGAATTTGGCAAGACGTCATGACCTGTTTTGAGCCCCCAAAAATCCTGAGTTAGGATGTTTGGTTGCACACGGCCTTTGATATAAATCATAGTTAATTTGCACGCTTGCCACAAAGGAATGTCTTTGTTCCGATATGAAAGACCTGACGTCTGCATTTCTGGACAAGCAACTGTCTGCAGGTTGGGTTGGATGACCTGACCTCAATTGTACAATGCAATTAAACTATACTTCGTAACAACCCTCCTCGCAAACAATTGCTCGACCCAGAGCAATGAAAAGAAATTGTACAGCCACGGAGCGGGATAGGAAAGAACGCACCACTTATAATTTTATTTGCCTAACATAAGAAATAACAATACAAAAAAATATCCATAGAAAGAAGTTCAACGTCGTCGTGCCAGTATCGTATGCGATTTGCCCCGGTCTCATCCGTCTCCGTCTAGTTCTTGGGTCCCCCTGCTAACCTTTTTCTTCTAGGATTGTGATGGTCATCTACGTGAGAGATACCATTACGGTCGGCTTTGACCGTGTACCCTGATTCGTGTTTCAGAATCATCTCCTGTTGCCTCTCAGAATTCTCCTAATTCTTCTTCTCCTTCTACTTCTACTTGGACTAGTCGGGACCCCTTGTCCCGTGCGAGGTGGTTTGGTAGAATCCATAGGACCGTTCCTTTCTAGTCGATTTGTTTGTTTTTTCTCAGACTGGTCGAGACATCCCTTCTCCCGTGCGGGGTGGTTCGGTAGAATCCGTAGCGCCAAATCCCCTCCAGTCTACATCGCCAGCTTCCTCTGGCGGTATCGGCAACCCTAAAACTCGCATGTAACTCAATTATGCCGGTATGGTACCCCGTTTCGTCATGT
The DNA here is from genome assembly GCA_963966075.1 of Aphodius sticticus. Lineage (NCBI taxonomy): Eukaryota > Metazoa > Arthropoda > Insecta > Coleoptera > Scarabaeidae > Aphodius > Aphodius sticticus. The sequence goes on along the minus strand of OZ014515.1, from coordinate 12,646,877 downwards.
GTCGACTGCTTCTTGTAGATGACCACCATCCGTGTATTTATCTCTTCGTGATCCCGGACCAGCCAGCTGCATCCATCGAAGTGAGAACGGGCAAATGCATATACTTCCTTACAGTGGCGGCATCAACCTTCAACAATTAAACTAAAAAAATAAACACAATAGGTACTAACTTTTAATTAACTAATTTCTACGACGAAGAGTGGGGCGGTATTTGATCCTAACGCTATCCTTCCATGCGGTTGTTAATAGCTGCCCTTGGAACGGTATATTTCTCATTGGGGGAGTGAGAAATTTTACAAAACCTCCCTGCAGATTGACCGCCAACCCAATTCGCCTTGTCTCCGAGTCGCTTCAGCCATGCTTCTTCTTCGTCGCGCTGGATTTTCTCAGATGTTTCCACCCTGACCAAAATGAGCCGTTCCCGATCTTCCTTGGGACCATTTTGCGCCTCCACCATGTTACGGAGCTCTTAATGGGGGCTGGTCCAGGCCAGGGTGGATGTAAAATAAAAGTCACACTGGTGTTACATGCGTGTATAATTGTTGAAGATATACTCCGAGAAAACAGCTGAGAAGGCAGGCCACTGCCTTCTCGTATGGGTGTCGGATGTCACTCTCGTGAATACAGACAAAATACAATCTTCGATACTCCGCTATGTGGCTACTTATATCAATTGTCCAAATACGTCATTACCATTAATTAGGTTATCAAACGTCGAGGTTGTTCACTTGAGTTTTGTGCAAACTCGGCGTCTGAAACCCATACTTTGAAACTGCAAGCATTGAGCAATTCAGGTCGTCGACATTATTATAAAACCTATTCGAACATAATAATAACTTTATTTTAATTTACTTCGTAACACTATGTGTAATAATAATAATAATTATTATTATCCTCAGCCGGGCCGATGTTAAAATACCCCCACCGTAAAATATTTTTGGTGTGGAACTTGGAGAAAACCGATTTTGCCCATTCACGAACTTGTCCTTTCTTTTTAAGAGGTTGATGATTATATCAAAAAATTCAAAACAAACGCTTCAAAATGGTCACATGCTTTTGGAATCTTTAAAAAAGAAATGGTTACAGCAGGATTGCTTGTGCCTTTTCAATCATTACAATGTAGACTTCCGCGGTCTGCGTCACTGATATATTGATTTCCGGGTGGAAACCGCGTTGAGGACTTTGAAGCAGTCGACGTTTCGCGCTCTGTTGCAAGAGGCATCTTCAGGACTAAGTTATAAAGACCCATATAAAGACCCGTCCCAACAGACAACAGTATCTTCTTAGCACTTGGTTTGATAACTTAGTCCTGAAGATGCATCTTGCAACAGAGCGCGAAACGTCGACTGCTTCAAAGTCCTCAACGCGGTTTCCACCCGGAAATCAATATATCATAAACAATTTGTTTTCAAAGAAAAATCTAGGCGACAAATTTGACGAGCTATCAGAAGAGTAGTAAAGATAATTTTAACAATGTTATATAATTTGGCACAGAATTCCTGTTTGCGTTGTTATTGAAGCAATTTTGAAGGTAGTATGTAAATTTAAAACCACACCCTCCGCGGCTTCGTGTTAGAATTTCGTATGAGAAGTCTGGAATAAAACATTTTAAAGGAAAACAGTGTATGTAGGGCTCTTTGAACGACTGCTACACATCAGTTGGAGGCGGCTGTGGCGGCTTGAAATATATATAAAAGGGGTACGTAATTTCACAGTTAAAAATCGCCGCCCCGCGAATGCGATGGAAATTCTTTATTTAACACTGCTCGCCGGCTAACGAAAAGTAATCACCTTTCAGAGTTTACTTAATCCTTTTAAGAGGTAAATAATTTCGACGAGGCGGATGCATGTGTGCAAACAGCCGTCTTGTTTTTTTTTTTGTAAATTCACCTGGTTCGATTTTACCACCTCGTTCGCTAACGGCCCCTAATTCATTTCACCCCTCCACGGTTTTAGCTTTATGCGTTTTTAATTGCTTTGAACGTAACCCCGGACTTTCTTATTTCGTTCTCACCTCGATATAAATCAACGCGCGCTTTATGGCCTCTACCGAACGAGAAACCACCGCCAAATTCCATAACCCAGCCTCGCCACCACTGTTTACCACTTTGCGAATACTTCGCTTTCTTGATTTACGATTTTCCGCAATTGAATATTGCTCTTGGTTGTTAAACCGCCACCAACGCCCACTACATACAGAATGCATCTCACAAAAATGCCACATAAACCATTTTACGATACTGCAACAATTAATATTGCAGTAGTTGAATCGTGAGAACAAGCTGTAACACCGTGTTCTCACGGTTCAACTATACTTTAACGTAAGATGCACGATAATTATACAACCTTTCACCTCTTTCGTTCATTATACCAGATCACTTGGCATAGAACTAAGCGATAATTTATACTAGATAATGGTACGGCCAGACAGGCCACTGCGTACGCTATGCCCGCGGCGTTACCATAGCTACAAACGCATCGCAGCCAATGTGACCAGGTGTGGGCTTACGTCACCCATAGCAACATCAGAGAGTGGGGCAGTAGATTTCATAAATTTGAGTATTGAGTACGTGAGTACTGAGTAAAAGTAATACTCTTTAGTATTCTTCTCAAACCGATTTGAGTAGATTTACTTAGAGTACACATCTACTAAATCGATTTGAGTATTTTACTCAGAGTACTACATCTACTCAAACCAATTTGAGTAGATTTACTCAGAGTACGCATCTACTCAAATCGATTTGGGTATTTTACTCAGAGTAGTACATCTACTCAAACTGATTTGAGTAGATTTACTCAGAGTAGATGCGTTCTCTGAGTAAATCTACTCAAATCGGTTTGAGTAGATGTAGTACTCTGTAGTCTTTTCCTGAGTACTACATCTAATCAAACCGTTGTGTGTACTGCGTCCTGTGTTTCGCCGTATTTCGTGAATGCATACTTTCTTGTGATCTTTAACAGCTGTTTTTTGACGGGCGTGTTTTCGAAGGATCTGGTATTTGCAATGTATAACTAATAGTCATGTAATCTAGGTGATACACTTCCAATCGCTTTTCTAATAAGCGTGTCATTCCGGATTCAACTTTGTTTGATTTATACACGACCTTTTATTATTATATTATTATTATTATTATTACTCTTTTGTCGCAAATCGGTCACCAGCGCGCCAGCACCCTTAGGGACGTGTTTTAAAGCGCTTGTTTCATTACGCGCGTATTTTATGTTGCGTTTTCCGACGCGCGTGGTATCTGATGCGTTTTGTCACGTTTATGACGCGCGTTTTCTGTAGAGCGTGTTTTCTGAATTGCGTGCTTTCTGATGGGCGTATCTTATGACGCGCGTTTTCTGAAGCTTGTATTTTCTGGAGCGTATGTTTTTGGAGCGTAAGTTTTCTGACACGCATGTTTTTAACCGCGCGTGTTTTATTGACACGCAGATACTCAATACTCACCAAAAAGAAAATGAGTATTGAGTTTCTACTGTCCTCAAAATTTTGAAATTTGAGTATTGAGTAGATACTCAGTACTCACCGAAAAAAATAAGTATTGAGTATCCACTCAGTACACAACATTAAAAAAAAGAGTATGGAGTAATCTACTCAATACTCTACTCATGAGTAGAATTTGCCCCACACTGAGCAACATAGCGTCGATCGTCGATAATGACAAAGGCAGCAGTTAAAAATGCTTTTTCGGAAGATACTAAGATCATGGGATTCTACCACATCTTAACACATCTACCACACTGCTTCAAAACTGCCAATTCTGGAACACTTGATATACAGTCTCCAAATTTCGTAATTTCGTTCTTGCATTGTGGTAGGAACAAGCCACAGGCTTAAAAAGTCAGAAAGTACATATACACGTACGGTGAGGTAAAAATAAATAAAACTAGAACACGGAACAGGTATAATATGGCCTGCGAACTGAGCTGCTGCGGCAATATATATGTATATAAATATATCTGCATGGTCTAATGAAATAATTTATAAGGGAGCGTGTAAATTCTAGTGGTTGTTATTTGGAATTAAACTGGAAATTAGTTCCGCCAGATATATACCTGGTTATTGAGGAAGTACTGTCTAATTTAGTGGGCAAGTTTAATCGCATTTCCCGCTTTCGCAGGACCAGAATAACGAATCTATTTGCCATCTTAAACCACAATTCTAATACGCTATAAATAGAATTAACTATATCGGATTAAGTATTAAATTACTGTCAAATTTATGATGCGGTTCTGTACTAAGGATATAATACAGTGAGTATTTATGTGCAGAAAAGCTGAAAAGGAAAACACCGGAGTTGGCTGACTATTTCTAGCAAAAATATGACTAGGAACCCACTAGCAAATTTTTAACGCCGATAACGCATATGGGCGCCTACGCTAAACTTTATAAATGATTATATTAGAAGCGCAACAGACTAACGGCAATAGTTTACTGGATCGATTTGTTGACACCTGAGTTGGTTCAAGCTAGTCTCACTTGTTTGCAAGTAGCTATATTAATTACAGTACGCCTTCAATGGTTGCTTCTAGCTGAATATCTCTAATTACTATAAACACATAATACTGCGGTAAACCACCAGATATGCGACTAAGGATGCATTTTGGGGTGAAGTTAACTCAAGTTACATCCGTTTCATTTGAAAAGCGGATGCCACTTAAATCTATGACACGTCCATATGACATCTATGTATAATTACGCGATATCACAGTGTCATTAGAAGATGCGGCACACCTTCCTTAATCTTTCTATCATTATTATTGAAAACCAATTTCTTCCTCGAGAGAGTGCTGCCCTATGATAACTCACACGAACTATGCTGTTTCTAAAGTCAGGTGAAATACCAGTTGTGATTATGGCATTAGTAATGGCGAAATAAACGTAGTAAATGCGCAAAAAAATGTAGATGGCGTGGTACGTAGCCGTAGGGTAAAATTCGATTGCACACACGGTATATTTCACATTTCAAGTGCATAATAAATTCGAGGTTTAGGACACCATGCCGTTGGTCCATACACTCGCGAAATGAATTATTCCGTGGTATAACAAATGTGCGGGTTTGTATAAATGTAAATAAATTATCTGGCGAATGTAAATCGTTACTCAGTATTAGCGCGAAAAACGAGTACATCCGCGGTTGTCGAAGTGCAACGGCAATTGCAAAATCGATGCCGAATGATTCTTATTCTCGCACCGTTGCCAAAATGACTACCTCAGCTCAACGAGAATCGATATTCATGTGATAGCTGTTACCATCCCTAAGAATGTGACTCTGGCGTTTCGATAGCTTGCTCAAGGGCAAGAACTAAAAAAAGTTTACAATGTTAAGGCTCCCGTCTCAATTCAAATAACGAACTGTAGGGAACTTCTCTCCAAAGCTTCGAAATAAAAAAAAAACACCAGTTGTAGGAGGCGCTACTATAAACATGTCCGTTCTTATTTCGTTATTATTACATTTGACGTATGGTATAACGTAAAGAAATAAATGTATTGCTTTCTATTTGTACAAATATTCAAACAGGACTATGTTTGAGTTTTCTAGTCGATGATAGAGTACCTTCACAATCGTCGCTATTGTAAACATGTTTTCCAACTCACTACAAACACGCAATACAATACTCCAGAGTGCAAGTATAGACAAGTTCAGAAGAAAATAACTTGTGCTCTTATAGTTAACATTTAATTATATTTTATAATGTATTACAGCAGATACTAATCAGACGCAACTGCCATCGGACAGCCTTTCTATATTTGTAGTCCAGACCAAAATTTGCATAAATATTGAAATCCCTTTCCGATGATTGTTGCATACGGACCATCGAAATCAAATGGTAGCGAGCATTTCACGCTTGGCGCAATAATTATGACGTGGGTTATTTTCGCGTTTTGGGGGTCGGAAACGGGAGCCTTAACAAAAGAACTATATTCGCCAACTCCACTACAAACTGTGTTTTAGAGTTACTCATTTAGAAGTTCATAATCAAGTTTGAAGCACACTTTGTGGTGATATCGTCTCGACGTACGTCTCGCTGTTTGAAACTAATGAATGCAGTGAAGCGTTCCTTCGATTATCCAAGTTCGGCGGGTTAACTATATCCGCGAATGACATATGTAAATCTTCGACAACTGGAATTCGAGCGGTACTTCTCAAGTGGGTGCACTTTGGGTAATTTATCCAGATGTGTCAATTTGCACCAATCGTACTCGATTGGTTCGACGAGCGCCCTCTGCAATCAGACAGGCGCAATTATTTCGACAGCCTGCGGGGGCAGCAATAATAAAAGTGGACAGCATGTTTCGCAACAGTCGAAACTGTTTTGCGTTTTGTTTGCATCCGCGGTGCGCATATTCGAGTAGCCGCTTTATTTTTTTTTATATTTTGGGGTGGGGTGCGGCCAACCTTAAACGCGCCCTCTTTATTCTCGTCACCGGATTACACCATTACGACGATGAATTAGATTTTTTAAAGCGCGACCGCAGATAAAGCCACGCGTTTTAAGATAACGCCGGGTGCAAAACAGCGTCAGACATCCGTAATGCTTATTCACTCCAATCGCCCAGTCATCAAACATAAAAACGGAAAAACAGGGTTTACAATTTTTATCATCGTAAAATGCTGAAAGCTTCGGACAAGAGATTACTGTTGAAATTGTGAATTATGTTGTAAAATGTTTTAAGGAGGTACATACCTACAGGATTTTCAAAGAAATACTCTTTTTCTTATTTATTACTATTGTGCCAATAAGATCTACACGGTCGGTTCAAAGAAACAGAACTGTGCAGGTGCTGGTATCTTCTCACACGATTTCCAAGTGCGCAGGTCGATCCCACTCGGTGAACTCCATTCTGTTATCCGGGCGGAACTTTTTACCATCAAAAGTGCCTGACACAATCATCGAATTCAGCAAGTCAGGCAGAAACATTGTAATTTTCACTAACATCTTAGCTTTAGAAAGGTATCGCTTCACCTCAGGGTTAGCATTCCACAAACCCCTAGTGGACGCAGCTAGGAGAACACAATCACCACAATCAATGGATCAGAGGCCACCCCAAGAATAAAGGTAATCCGTATTCGGACAGACTTGTGCGCAAGACAGGATGAAAGGTTCATCGGACCAGAACCTGAAAGACATGGTGATGGCCATCACCCACACCGAATTTCTTCACTGCTGGTCAGGCTGTTTGCTGGCCAAGGAGACGATCAAGTCCCCGTCAGTTACTGCAGTAGCCAGGAAATATACGCAGCTCCCCAGAAGCAAGCTTCGCCTTATTACGGGGCTCCTTAGTCGGCACTGCAGGCTATGTGCAAGAAGCATATGTGCAATTTGCATCCGTCAGAAACTCCCACCTGCCGTGCTTGCGAGCAGAATGACGAGACGGTAAGACATATCCGGTGCGAATGCCCCGCCCAAGAATATCAGGGGGTAAGTGCTCTTGGGGAGCCCTAGCCCACTATGGACAGAATCAGAAACGCTAGTAGAGGCAGCTAGGAATAACACAATCACCCTCACCTGGATCAAAGGCCACTCTAAGAATAAAAGTAGTCAGTATGCCGACATACTAGCACGCAAGGCAGGATGAAAGGTTGGTCGGACCAGATCCTTTCATCCTGCCTTCCAACACCACCCAGAAAGACTTGGTGAGGGACATCACCCACAGCTAATTTCTTCATTGGTTGGACAACACACTAGCCTGTTTGCTGCCCAAGGAGACGATGAAGTACCTGTCTATTACAGAAGCCAGGAAATATACTCAGCTCTGCAGACGTAAGCTTTGCCTTATTTTGGGGCCCCTGACGGGATACTGCAGACTGCGGAAGGATATGTTTAATTTGTATCTTTTAGAAAGTTTCACTTGCGAGGAGGACGACGCCGACGAGACGGTAAGACACATCCTGTGCCGCGCCCAAGACGACCAGAGGGTAAGTGCTTTTTTTGAGAACCCTGTGTCACCATGGACAGAATCAGAAACGTTCCTCTACGGTGCCTCGTTGCCTTCGTCAAGGGCCTGGACTAGCTTACGAGACCTCAGTGAGCAGGGGAGGTGTGCACAAAGGGCCTACTGAGGCCTACATATTTCTTTAAAACAAGAAATCTTTTCTATTTGGGTATATATGTGTTATTTTCGGACAATGTAGCTATATTAAGATTTCTTGTCATTTTGTAGAATTGTCACAAGTGCTTTATGTGACTCCAGAATTAAAAAATTCTCGAAGAACTGTTGAAACGGTAAAAATTATTTTATTTTACCACTGTAGCAATTTATCACAGTCATGCAAATGTTACGAAATGCATCTACATGTGTAGATATCTCTTTGTAATTAGAACTGTAAACTTATAATGCTTATGTTAGGCAATCAATATAAGTGTAGATTTTTTACTAACACTTGTTAACTGTGGTCAAGATAATTTAGTATTGTGTTTACATTTTATGATTCAGCTTAATTTTATTACATTGTATTAATATAGTAGCATTGTATTTATTGTATATCTATAACTACATATGTACATTGTATTTATTTTCTTCTTAATTATTTTTTTTTAATATGAAGAATCTAAATGGTACCATATTGTCAACTCGATTCAAAAACTAGCCAATAATTGTTATTTTTATGTCGTTTTTTAGTCGCATCATTTTGTATTTTGTATCATTTTGTATTCAATAAATTGTTGCCAAATACAGAAACACTATTTCCTTCAACGGTCGGAATAATCGGCTAATTTAAAACCATACGTAAGATAACAAATCTACTTGTTAATTTGCGATATTATATTTTACAAGCCACGGATAATTAAATTGAAATAATGCTAGAACAATAACCACAATAATACATACGACAGATACATACTCCACGTTACGATGATAATAAAGGTATCTACAATAGTGTACCCCGTTATTCAACAACGCATCTCCCCTCCCACATCACGTCTGTGTGTATGCGAGCCAGCGCGGTTTTTTGTTTCAGCCCGTGTAGTCTCCTGGCGTTTGAACAATGTTGGCGTCTTCCAATTTTTACGCGTTTCTCGATGTTCGCGATCAAAACTATCGGTGTCTTGTTTAATAAACGTGATAAATGTGTGATGTTTGGTGTGAGTGATGTGCCGTTGACTTTTTGATCAGCTCTCTTCAAATTTGAAGAGGTGAATTGCCCAAATAAGGTTAGAATATTTTTCTATTGTGGAATTACTGTTAGTGGGCACTGGAAGAGAGAGAGTAGACTATATCGTACATGTCGATTTACCTGAGAGGGATACACAATATTCTCATTGTTCTACTAACCGTGAGTCCAGAACCATAAGGTTTAAAGTATCATTTTGTACAAAGGTGAGATGCTTCATCTCTTTCGCTACATCGGTTGTGTAACTTTTTTTAAATCTCTAGGCTGTTGAAATTGGTTTTAAACTGCACGTTTTTGCTTCAAAATGTCAGCCTATAACAATAATATTATTTCACACGAACCATTTGGAAATTTTAGGAGCTTTCAGTGTTTAACGTATTGTTTCTTTCATAATAAAAGCTTAAAATGTATTTCAGCTAGCGTTTGTTCTGAAATCTACGTTTCCTATTGAGACCTTTAAGACCCGCCGCCAGAGGCGTGGTTATCGTGACAGCTTGCGGTTATAGCGCTCCACACTGTGGCATCTGAGCGTAATCTAACACCTTGCATAAACAACCGCGTGTTTGACTGCAGCGCAGCTAGCGTAGCAACGATCTTTCCAGCTTAACCTAGTACTGAACATATCGTATTGGATTGTAATACAACACCAAATTAATAGGAACATTAGACAAGAATTCCTGCTGGTATGGCCATAGCTTTATGCAGCTTTACTAGGCTTCTATCTTAATTCCCATTAGGGTATCGTGTACCTCCTGGTGGTAAGTTTGGGGTGAAAATCTTTAGAAAGGTCAGAAGCGCCCCCGGAGATGCCAATAGACGGCCGATACCTGTACTTGTCCGTCGATAATTAATGTATCGGCCGGTAAAAATGAACGGATAAAAAGTGATCCTCGGTAGCTGTTATGTAACGTTGTAGGGCAGCCTCTTTCGGGTCAGGCGCATTCGCGAGCAATTGAAAATGAAATGTTGAATTGCCAAGGAGCATCCCTAAACGGAACAGTTTGCAAAGTGTTCTAAGCCCTGGCCAAAAATTTAATCTATTGGAAATACATTTACTATGAGCGCGTCCTGATCTGGCTGCACTCCAGATAGCTAGCTACCACTTGCCAACGGGCGCTTTTTCGCTTGTTTTAGAACACTACCAACTTCAACATTTCTTATCGACGCACACAACAGTGCAAACAAGGTTAACCTTTCAAGCGGCGTGTTCACATCGGACCAAATAAATGTGAATAATAGGACATTCGTATAATTTATGGCGCATTTTATAGTGGTGGTCCGTTATCTTCTTTATCATCGTTTCGTTATGTCCTACTTTTAAGTTCGCATATGGGTCAACCATTCAAATGTGGGACTTTCTCCATAAGATAGGAAGTTCAGCATATATGATGCTTTTCAACACGGACGGGTGTTAAGACTTTCACAAATACATTGGAAGCAGAAACCAGTAAAAAGCCGCTGATCGCATCTTTGCAGATGAGATGGAAGAATGAGGTCCACCAAGGCAAAGATGATAATCCTCTCAAAAGCAGTTTTGGTCATCTTTGTAGAATGAGGAGACCCGTTTCATACTATCTATGTTACATGTCAACAGTAGAGACAACAGTCACGAAAAAAGTATTAAAATAAACGATTACATGCGAAGAAAGGCATCATGTTATTCCTGTGAGGGACAAATGCATTGTGGCTCTAAATGAGGGCGTAATCGCAAAACATAGGCAGTTGTATACGGAGATCGGGGTGGAACAAAGGGCAGTTGTTGAGGTTGTTTTGCACATAATTATATTATTAGAGACGTGTCTAGGATTACAATGGGCCCGGAGGTTGCTCTCGGTCTCCATAACAATGCGGTCGCGTAAAACTCGTACGAAATTTAAGTTTACATTATTTAAGCCCTTATTAGTTTTATTTGCTGCCGGCCGACGCGCCACAGTTCTCGCGCCCCACAGTTCTGTTTACCGCCGTCAGGGTTGTCGCCGGTATCATCTCGCGCCCGGCGCGGCCCCTCTAAGACCTCGCGACGCTGGCGCCCAACAAGAGAGGGGCTTGTCCTAACAAATTACATCGGAATTATGTTACGCCGGAAATCTTATTTAGCTAAGTAATCCAATAATAGTGATTATTTTATACTCTCCCTTAGGAAGTCTCTTCCAAATGAAGAATCCCGTCCATAGACGAGAACTACAAACACATATTTTTGCACTATACATACATAATATTTTCTTCAGGGTATTTCTTCCTATCCGTTGGTAGAGCCTTCTTCTTTGGTCTTCGACTTTTTGCCTTCAAAATCTACTTACTGATCTTCACCTCCTTTCCATAGTTGTAATCATTGATATTTTTCTCATCAAATAAAGCCTTGCTGCTTTATTGTGGCCTGGTTGCCAGTACTCCTTTGTGAGATCTTATCTTTGCTTTCTGTATGGTTTTATCTTATCAATGCCAAGGATTGATCCTTCTTCGCACTGTTGATCCTTTTACTTTTTCTTGTTTTTTGCGATTTCTTTGGCAAAGATCTAGCCTTCTCCAGTCGTCCTTATACTCTTTCTCTGAGCCATTACAAGTTCTCCTCTATTAATATTGCCTTTGCTGATTTCTGGTCTCCGAATTCTCAGTACTTCTTTGTTATATCTCATCTTAGCTGTCTGTATCATTTTATGCTGTCGATGTCCAAGCTTTGATGTTTATTTGCATGGTTGGTGTATCTTTTTCTTCCGGTCCTTGGCTAGTCCTTTGGCCCAGATCCAGCGACCAGCTTGTAATCTGTAATCTTTAATTTTTCTTCCACTAAGTCATTCAAAGATCTCCTTGGTATTTCTGCTCAATTGTTTGCCTCCAAAAAAGTTGCACCCTATCTTCCCATATTCTCCATCGGTGACCAGACCACTTGCAGTTTTTTCTCCCAATATTTTCTTTACTGATTTCTGGTCTCCTACTTCCCAGTACTTCTTTATGATATCTCATCTTGGCTGCTTGTATCGTTTTATGTTGTCGATGTCCAAGCTTTGATCTTTATTTGCATCGTTCATGCTTATACATATATGTCCCGTCCTTTGGCCCAGAGCCAGCTTTCTCATATACTCATTAATCCTTCTTCCACTAAACCAAGTTCTCCTTGGCATTTCTGCTGGATTGTTTGCATCCTTAATTATTGTACCTATCTCTCTATCCCTATTCTCTATTAGTGGTCTCCTATTTCCCAGTACTTCTTTGTCATATCTCATAATTGCTGTCTGTATCGTTTTATGCGGTTGATGTCCAAGCTTTAATCTTTTTTACATCCTTGATACATCTTTCTCTTCCGGTCCTTTGTCAGTCCTTTGACCAAGATCCATCTTTCTCATGTCCTCTTTAATATTTTGTTCCACTGAGCCATTCCAAGTTCTCCTTGGTATTCCTGATCGATTTTTTACCTCCAACACTTTTGCACCTATCCCTCTTCCCCTATTCTTCATTGGTGACCAGATCAGTAATATTTTTGTTCCAATATTTCCCTTGTTGATTTCTGGTCTCCTTGTTCCCAGTACTTCTTTGTCTTTATTTACATCGTTGATACATCTTCCCTTCCAGTTCTTTGTGTCATGTCCTCTTCAACACTTCTTCCACTGAACCATTCTAAGTTCTTCTTGGTATCCCTTCTCGATTTTTTGCCTCCAAAATAATTGTACCTATCTATCTTCTCCTATTATCAATTGGTGACCAGACCACTAATATCTACTAATATTTATCTTTTTATCTTCCAATATTTAGTTTGCTGATTTCTGGTCTCCTATTTTCCAGTTCTTTGGTCAAGATCCAGCTGTCTTGTACGTGCTTTAATAATTCTTCCAATGTTCGATTCCAAGGTCTCCTTGGTTTTTCGTTTCCAAAAAACCTATATTTATGGACGAAATAATTACCCTCGCATGGAAACACAATCTTTCGACATACTCTTAGAATTACTGATGGTGGGTGACACATTGATAAACAAGACGACGTCACTATGTGGACTGTTTTACTGCATGAAGTTGAGTCCATTCTTCACGCTATGCTTCCGCTCGTCATGGGACCAATGGGACAGTACCCTAAAGCTAGTTACTTCGGTGGTTCGGGGTAATCTAAATTTAAATTCAATAATAACAGACGACAGTGCAATTCCCCTTTAGGGGCTAAGGATAATTCAATTGCAATTTCAGATTTAACCAATACCACGTCCCCTCTCCAGCTAGATAATTTAGATTGCCGTATACAGGATGTCCAATAAATCAAAAGGCAGCAGCCTGCATGCAAAAATTGGATGGGTTAACGTCAAAGATGGCGATCAAAGCAGATCTTCGGGTATAGAAATTAATATAGCCTTGTAATAACTCAAGTAGAATATCAGAGTGGAGGGGGTTAATTATCAAAGTAGCACGTAGTACCGGTGGTAGTTCAAAGTTGTGGTGGTTCTGGTCGACAGTTACATATCTGCCCAGTGCATGGGAGGTTGCTATCAGCGCACAACTAGTGTGCGGTCTCCTACGGAACTAGGGCTGTTAAGGAGTCCGCTACTCTGCGGTAGTTCGCAAACTTTGCTTTTTAAACAGCTCACAAACCATCCGTACTATGCTAGGAGTACTTGCCGATCGGCGTGTTTGAGGCTTATCAAGTGGATAGTAAATTCTTAATTAATATAATAACGCCCCAGGAAGTTGAGGAGCGGCCGGCGCAAGAAACCGCCACGCAAATTTGTCTCGGCAGGCAAAACATAATTGAAGATGGGTATCTACGGTCAACCGTTCCCATTGCATGCAAATGAGGATAAATAAGAGTTATTGCACCGTTAAATTCAGACATAATGAGATTTTACGATAGCAATGCACGAATGGTTTGTTCAGTTTCGCACTACCAATCAGTTGTTGCGGTTGATCAAACATCGAGCGAAGGTGATCAATCAAAAATATAACCATCTAACCTAAACATGTATCATTGTCGGTTATGATTATTTGTGGACGTTTGCTATGGGAAGTTTATAGAAGATACATGACATCTGTAAGACCACGCTAACAAAAATTGTATCAATTTTTTTTTCAGTCGATGCACTTCTTTTGCACATATTTAGATTTCTATCATCATTATACGAAAGTACTGTCAAGTCTGTCAAAACCTACGTGGTTTTTCAAATACACGTTTCAAATATTTTATATGAAATGGAGTTTCTTATGTGTAGAAATTATAGGCGCAATAAATAAAATGAAACGTGCATTTATTGCAAGCATTTGATCAATACCAAAAATATTTGTCCAATACAAAAAATATTTGAGCAATTCAAAAAATTACTTGTGCATTAAAAAAAAATCTGGGCCAGGCACATGACTTTATTATACTATATGTACCTCTATTTGATCGAGATTGGCCATGTCTGCATTAAAATAAAACTACCAGAACTAGACAGATATGTCGATTAAAGCTGCGATCGGATATTGTACTCGGTTGACTTCAAATGACACTTACGTGTTATTGGGTGTAAAAAGTGTAATGCAATATGAGAACGCAGCCTATATTGACAGAAGTTATTGCCAAAACATTAGCGTTTGACACCAAGACTTCCTACTGTCATTAGAATCAAAAAATCTGACAAATCCTGGCTACTAGTTTTCATGCAGTACGACCGATCTCGTAGAAATAGAATTTGTTCATGCAGCTAAACTATTGATTGTACCAAAAAATATCATAGTGATAAATTATTCAGAATTTCCGCATCTTTAATTTATTATTTAACTATTTCGACGAAATTCCAGAAATGGCGGCTTATTTGCAAAATCTTTCAAAAATGCTAAGATGCCAGTTCCTTTGGACCCTCTTCAACTGAAAGCTTTTCAGCTGCAAGTTTGGTTATGAAACTTCTAAGTATGAAGTTTCGTCCCGATACCTTTAGTAGTTTCTCCGGAATCGTCGCCACAAAAAAACGGGTACACTCACACACACGCACACGCACACGCACACCCACACGCACACGCACACGCACACGCACACGCACACGCACACGCACACGCACACGCACACGCACACGCACACGCACACGCACACGCACACGCACACGCACACGCACACGCACACGCACACGCACACGCACACGCACACGCACACCCACACACACACACTCTCCCACATCCCACATCTCTCCCTGTAGATTCTTAAAACCATTAGGTATGCCCAATGATGTAAGTCCTACAGCGTAACTCATATTCCAAATTAGAGCTAAATATCTCAAAAACTACAAGAGCTATAAATAAAAAACTAAAAAAATCTTGAAATTTCAACACCCTGTAGATCGGCAACGAAGCGTTTGTGGACCTATGTTTATATGAAGTTTTAGTCATTAAATAAGCCAAAGAATTACCCCTTTTCGTATTTGCATGATATTTAGGAACAGCCTGTATAAATGTACATCAGAATAAATAATTGTGCATTTATATATTTGAATGTCCCTTTAATAATATATTTGTACACTTAAATATATAAATGTGCAATACAATCGTTACCTGTATAAAAGTATAATGAGCAGCTTACAAAATACTTGTTCATTGAAAAAAATATATTTCCAATAGTTTAAATAAATCAGCATTTGAAAATTTTATAAGCGCATTTAATAATCTAAATAGTATCATGAGAAAATTATAATGCGCCCTAGAAAGAATATAATGTGCATTGAGTTCTGCAACCTGTAGCGCACATACAGTAAGCGCGTAAAGTATGGAAACATGGGAAAATCTCTGAAAAGTTGTGTCATTTTAAAAACATCTTGTAGACGTCGATTTTTAATTATTAAAGCACACATTTTTTGATTTTTTACGTCACCTTTTTTTTAAATGGCGACACCATTTTTTTCTTATTGAAACTGGTAGATCATTTTATTGTGTAAATGGCAGCGGAAACATCTTATGGCCTTAAAAAAGAAAATTTTTGACAAAAAGACAATTGAAAATTGAAAAATATATAAGTTAGGGAAAATAAATTTTGTAAATTGAATATGAAATTGCGTTTTGGGTAGAACTAGTTGCCCTGAAACCCAATCTAATAAAATAATTTAATTTTCTATCGTGCAAGGTTTTCGAAAAAAAGTGGGGAAAAAATGTAATAAATGCGATTTGGTAATTTTGATAAATTCATACCAGTGAACCTATTGTTCTAGAAACCTCAAAATATTCTCATAGTAAACCTTAATCTTTGCACTTTTACCTGAAATCCCAAAAGTTTGTTCCCAAATATTTTTGAAGCATTTACAGCGATTCTTTAAGTGGGGTGCGAGCGGCTAAAATAAACGTAAAAAACGCAATATCCTGACGTGATATGCAACATTCGTATTCAGCGCAAATAAATCAATGGAAAACATCATAAACAAATAAGTTATCAATACTACTCTCATTTTCAACTGTCTCTTTCTCGAGAATTTTGTTATGTAAGGCCATGCGCTTGCTAATTACCTTTAAAACAAGTCATTGATCTATCAATATCAATACAAAAAATATGGGGTTGCCATTAAAAAGTGTCGATGGCGTCATCAGTCGAAAACAATAGAATTTTCATTTAACACTAATATGTAGGGTGAGCTATTTGAATTAATTAATAACTATTGAATTAATTATTGAATTATTGAATTAATTATTGAAAGTACGCGCTACCATTAACATACGAATCGTCAAAATCAGATCAGAGTTAGATCTAGTGCTCAATATTTATTATTTTAATGCACAGGTTATTCATTTTAGGGTACAATATGCATAAAATATTGCTCATAATAATATTTTTTATGTAACATATTCATATTTATGGAATGCTCAATATGTATTATTTTAAATATCAAAGTATTTATTTTACTGCACATGTATATCTATTTAAATAATGAACGCTTAAATCGCACCCATTTCATATTTGTAGATGAAACGTCGTATTTGACTCGCACATAACGCATATAAATCGCTCGCATGTTTACACGCTCGCCTAGGGCTGGCGTATAAACTGCATCCTCGCGATTTATATCCTTAATTATTTACTCGTTAAATAATACACTATTATTGTCATTGTCAAGTGAGTTTGGACATCCTATATAACGCTCCTTATTCAAGGAAAATTAGTATATATCGGTGATGTATATCTGAAGCTCATACTCATACTACACACGAACCACAATAATGGAAACAACTTTCCTGAAATGCAGCGCTAACGTGCAATTTCCGCAAAGCGGTTCCGCGCTTCTTATAATTCATTTACATCGCCCATTATAGCAAATTCTAGTCTACTTTTATAGTGGTAGGAAGCGTCCTAACAAAATTACTCTCGTTCATAATATGAGGTGTGCGGGCACAGGCTCGTGAATTTATTATCGGTGTTTGTACGCTGCAAACATTTGTGCGAATATGTGTACGTAGCAACAAAATCCAAATAGAAGTGTGAACCTTGGGCGTAGAACAAGCAAAGCCTATGGATTGTGTTTGACGCGTTTTAAATGTACATATTCAATTCTCAATCAACCACGAAGATTAGTTTCGCGTTGTTTTCGCAAACGGACAGCAGACCGTCCTCGAAATTAATATTTGATGAGATATTCCACTGATTAATGATGGAATAACATCGGTACGTTCTAATTTAAACCGAAAATGAGTGTGCAAAGAATGTCCACTTCTTGTTTGGTTCCTTACTTATGATGGTAAACTATTATTATTTATACTATTGGTCTGTGGCCACTAGGGTGGTCCAAAGAACGGACTTTTCGCTAGAGGGCAACGATCCCCTAACCTGTTCTTTTTTCAGAAAAAAAATTCTCCCCAAATTTTAGAAAAACCGGATAACGTTAACACGTACCACCGAGCACCTCAAATGTCCCATTTAAAATACATTGCAAAAATGCATTTTTTTTTTCACGTTTCGGATTTAGAAAAAAAGTTGCGGGAGATTATCAGAAATTGTTCAGAACTCCCCAAGGAACAAATCCACAACCACTATTTTTTTTTTCACCACCCCCCGCCCTCCCCATAGTGCCCTAGATATGAGACAAAAGATTCCCCAAATTTACAATTTTACAATGTCACGTGTTTTATTATTGTTTTTGGCAGAAGTGATTATTATTGGATTATTGACATATTTTTTGTCATTGATTAACTAAATTGAAATTGTTTAAACAATTAGCAATTGTTTAAACAAATAGCATTTGTTTAAACAAATATATATATATATATATATATATATATATACAATGTTGCGGACATATTTTCTATTTTTTTAAAGGAAATTTTTATTAGAATATTGACATTTTTTGGAAATTTACTAACTAATTTGCAATTGTTTGAACAAATATTATTTGTTTATAAAAATATACAATGTTACGGACATATTTTTCTTTTTTTTTGAGAAATTATTATTAGGTGTTGGCATTGTTGGTCATTAATTAACTAGTTTGCAACTGCTCAAATAAATACCATTTGTTTAAACAGAAATTTACAATGGTACTGACTATCTTTTTAGTAAAAATTATTATTGTCTTGTCTTTTTTACTTTATCATACGCAGGGTGTAAAGTATTGTAATCGTGCCAAAAATTTTTTTTTGAGATTTTAGCGGAAATATGTCTTTTTGGGTCCCCTGAACATTTTTGACCAAGGTACAAAAAATGTCTGTGTGTGTGTGTGTGTGTGTGTGTGTGTGTGTGTGTGTGTGTGTGTGTGTGTGTGTGTGTACCCGTTTTTGTGGCGACGATTCCGGAGAAACTACTAAAGGTTCGCGACGAAACTTCATATTTAGAAGTTTCATAACCAAACTTAGAGCTGAAAAGCTTTCTGTTAAAAAGGGTCCAAAGAAACTGGAGGTTTAGTCTTAGCATTTTTGAAAGATTTTGCAAATAAGCCGCCATTTCTGGTATTTCGTCGAAATAGTTAAATAATAAATTAAAGATGAGGAAATTCTGAATAATTTATGACTATAACATTTTTTTGTACAATCCATAGTTTAGCTGCATGAGCAAATTCGATTTCATCGAGATCGGTCGTACTGCATTAAAACTAGTAGCCAGGATGTGTCAGATATTTGATTCTAATGACAGTAGGTTGTCATACGCTATTTTTTTGAGAATACCTACTGTCAATATAAGCTGCGTTCGGATATTGTACACCGTCAGAGTGCGTTCGGATAATCGGATAGGGTACGGTGAGAGTGACTAACGTCATACGGCGTTTATATGAACATAAGAGAGAGACTGCCGACCCAGGTTATCTGAGCATTGCTCTCCCCATACCCTACCCTGACAAACCGTACGCGCTCTTACACTTTTTACACCCAATAACACGTAAGTGTCATTTGGACGGTGTACACGGGGGTCACCGAACTACAATATCCGAACGCAGCTTTAATCGACATATCTGTCTACTTCTACTAGTTTTATTTTAATGCAGACATAGCCAATCTCGATCAAATAGAATCGCATGCAGCTAAACTATTAATTTTATATATAGTATGATAAAGTCATGTGCCTGGCCACATCAGATTTTTTTTCTTGCCAAACTTGTTAACTAATTTTCAATTTAACCTCTGATAATAATTAGTATTGCATCCCATTACTTGTTTGAACGATATCCTAAAACCTCCAAAATTACAAAAAAAATACCAGAAATCCTATAATAATTTGTGTGACGAAATACGTACTACTAACATTGTATATTATTGTCTAAAGAAATTTATTTGTTCAAACAATTGCACAGTAAGTAACAAATTACAAAAAAACATGCCAACAATGTAATAACAATAATTTCTACAAAAGGAAAAGCAAAAAAAACATTAAACATTAAAAAATTTTTGTTTAAAAAAATTGTACTTTTTAAGAATACCGTTTTAAACAATTCGATAATAAATGACAGAAGGATGCCAATAAATTAATAATAGTTTCTGCAATAAATATATAAAATATATCCGTGAAAATGTAGGTATTTATTTAAACAAATAGTATTTGTTTAAACAATTACAAATTAGTTAATAAATGTCAAAAAATTGCCAATAATTTAATAATAATTTATGCAAAAAATGAAGAAAATAGTGTCCATTACAATGTATATATTTGTTTAAACAAGTAGTATTTGTTTAAACAATTGCAAATTAATTAATAAATTACAAAAAATACCAATAATATAATAATTTTTGCAAAATTAGAAAGATATGTGCGTAACAATATATATATTTTTGTTTAAACAAATGGTAATTGTTTAAACAATTGCTAATTGGTTAATAAGTGACAAAAAATAATATTTTATTAATTTTTGCAACAAATGAAAAAATGAGTTCATAACCTCGTATATTTTTGTTTAAACAAATGGTAATTGTTTAAATAATTTTTTAATTTTTAAATTAGTTAATAAATGACAAAAGCATGTCAATAATCCAATAATAGTAATTTCTGTCAAAAAAATAATAAATCGAGTGACTTTGTACTGCAGGAGAGGGCGAGGGCGGTGAAAAAAAATAGTGGGTGTGGATTTGATCTTTGGGATATTCTAAACAATTTCTGATAATCTCACGCAACTTTTTTTCTAAATCCGAAATGTGAAAAAAAAGATGCACTTTTCCAATGTGTTTTAAATGGGAAATTTGAGGTGCCCGGTGGCATGTGTTAACGTTAACAGATTTTACTCAAATTTCGGGAGAATTTTTTTTCTGAAAAGGATCCGATTGGGGGATCGTTGCCCTCCAGCAAAAAAAAAGATATTGCAAGGTATAAATTTGGACCACCCTAGTGGCCACTGCAAACCATAAAGTAAACCGTGTATTTCTATCATGTCTGGTTTAGAATAAATAAAATAAATGCTTTTTACTAGTAAACGAACTAAAATCAAAACCATAGTTCCTAAGAAAAACAGCCTTGCCCATTGCTGATAAGTGATAATACTCATATTGATTCTTAAGATACCCGGCAAAAAAATACATCTACAGTAAAATTTCTCAGTTCGTCTGTACGCTGTTATTCTGATTCGGAGAATTGCAGGTCGCTACCTTTTTTTCCCAGACATCCATTTTTATACCGTGAGTTTTCCCCCGCGTCTAAGGGTTGAATTTATGCGGCGACGCCGCCGTCAGGGTCGTCCTTACGCGTTCCTAGATTTGCGTTGAGATGTAAAGGGCGTCGTCGCGGCTGGGGGGTGGTTTTTAAAAGCGCCACGGCGCGTTGAAAGACTCTCGGCCCTGTGACGGGGTTAAATGACACGTAAATGATAACGCCGTCTCTCCTTTCTTAAATCTATACGAAAGGTGATTTATACAAGCATCGCTCACCGTGCGAGGCTCTACCTGAATGCGAACAACAAATCTATCGGGGGAGATTAGATTTATCAAAACAAATCATCCGTACTCCATATATTTTTCTTTTCGTGGTGGACCCCACCGTGAACCTCGCTTTGTTGCGGAAAAGATAATTTATATAAACGTAAATAATGACAATTCAGACCGCTAAACGCCTCCCACCTTTCTGGTCAATGCAGGGCCGCGTCTAGGGTTTTACAGGCACACCTGAAATTCCGGGCCCCTCAACCTACATATCGTATATATATATATATATATATATATATATATATATATATATATATATATATATATATATATATATATATATATATATATATATATATATACAGACGAAAGTAACGTGGGAAATTCGGTCAAGTGGGCGAAGTGTATAAAACTCCTTTTATCTCAGTTCAAATTTTCGTTTTTAATTAAAAACTTCATCAGGAACAAGCTAATTTAATACAACAAAGGCTAAGTTAGCAAAACATCAAAATTACAGATAGAGAACACAAAATTTTCTACTTACAATTAGAGTTATAAAAGTCTGCCTGGAGAGAACATTGTCGGACAGATCATGTCGCCTTACATCAATAAAACAATTGGACGAAACGCTTAACTAAACGGGCACAAATAACCACCAACAAATAAGCTTTGAGGTCGACACATGTCTTCCTAACACAAGAATAAAAACTGGCTAAATGGCAACGTCCGAACGGAATACAACGAACAAGAATAACATTTAACCATCAGAGCTACCAACACTACCACCAACCTAGTCGCGTGAAAATTTTAAATTATTATTGATTAAGAACGAATAAATATTACTAACTATTGACTAGTATCCGATTTAAAGTTTAAACTATTCCGAATGTTAACCTGAATATGATACATTTCCAAAAACAGTCTACATTTATAGTTACTTTCAACTGCAACAATTTTGGTGTCATCCCACTTCATAGTATGGTCCATATCAAACGCGTGTTGAGCAACCGCACAGTTCTTTTTGCCCAATCTCAAATCACTTTTGTGCAAAGCTAACCGAGATTTGAGCCATTAAGATCAATAATAAAAATATTGTTTAAAGAAATAAAAATCGGTGTTCATGTTTATTAACATTCTTAATGAAAATATTTTACAAACCTAAAATGTTCTCTTTCTAATTTTTTGGTTTCAATAAATGTTTTGATGATATCATCATAGTAGAGGGTTTCTAGAAAATCCCTATCATATATAGTATTGCAAGCGCGTTGAGTTTTTACTCCGAAAGTGTACTGCGCAAATAATTTTTTACCAGCTTAAAATAGAAAATTAACCCTCGGCATTGCTGACTGGTCGTGTTAGAAAGATCTCTTAAAATTATTCCGACATTAGGAGAGGTGGATTAAATGTTGTTATCTAAAATATAATTTAACTTTTCTGAAGCAAATATTATTCTCTGCGATGTTATTTCTATAATTATGTGGTCAATAACTTAACACAAATTAACACAAATTACGTTATTAAAACTATAAGCAGTGGCTTTATAATCGAGTGTAGATCGACTAAAAAGTTTGGCACTTCTAAAAGCAACAAATCTCTTTTTTTTGGCATTTTTTGATTTTTTTTTAATGCACTTAAAAGTGTAGTGGGTTCTGCAGTTTACGTTACAGTTTTCTTTATTTTTCTACTTAGCATTAGCATTCGTGCTAAATTAAAAATAATCTAGATAAAAAAATGAACGTAAATCTTAAATACAGGATGGTCACTTTTTTCTCGTTTATTTGAAGAGATACAAGTTTGTTAGTGACTTAAGTTTGGACAAACGAATTTTTGCTGATCAAAACAATTTCTAGATATCAACAAAAAACAACATTTTCAATTTTCGTTATTAAATATTTAATATTAAAATATTAAATATTTTGTACATGCATGAATATTCTTGAATGTACTTTTGTCTACAAATGTATGAAAAGCAACCAGTTCCCAAAAATAGGTTTTACATATTATTTTATCTTATTTACGGAAGTTTTGAGAATTATTTTCATTGATATCATGTGATTTCTCCAAAAAAATATATAAAAGCCATGCTGTTTGTCACATTAGAAAATTAAGCGTTTGGTATATTGATATTTTTTTGTACTAGAAAGTAAAACTTATTAAAAATAAGTTGCTTGACCAGGTATACTTTATACAGACTGTCTGTTGTTCGAAAAAATACCGAAAAAGGACCTCGTTCACTGAAAGCCATGCAAAATTTGTTAGTTCTGCTCAATTTTATAGTAATTAATTTTCTTTAAAAATGCGTTTATTTGTTATGCAAATGTACTGAAAAACTGTTGTTTTTTGTGCAATCTTTCTAATCTAAAGATGTTTAGATAAAGTTTACATTGAAAATGACTTATTTTATTAACTTCCTTCAGAAAAAGTAAGGACCAGAAATCAACATCCACTCAACGTTTTTCTCTTATTTTGAATTATTATTATTAAAAAAAAAACAAAAACAATCTTTAATATTTGTTTTCACAAACTACTCAAGGTATCACACAGTATTGATACCAACAAAATCGTCCATTTTCTTTTTATTAAAAATCAAAATAAAATGTAATTATAAAATAAAAAACAGAAATAACATGAACTTTTTTGTAATAATAAAATTACCAGCACACGCAAATAAATCACCAGCCGCAAAAATTTCAAACAAAACTTTTTTTGTCTTTAAACAAGCTATGGTTTAAATATATTGTACTATGGAAATTTGGTAACCTTTTATTCAAATAGACCCTGTATTTTATTAATTCTAAGATTAATTCTAAGAATTGTTTATAGAAATCATTTTTTTCCTACAATGCATCATTTTTGAGTTAAAAGTATACAAAATGTATATATCAAAATTTGTCAAAATTACCGGAACACCTAAATAATTTCCCAACCGTAAATAGTTTCAAAAAATGCTTCAAATAAAAGTTTTTTGGGTTTACACAAGCTCTCGTTTAATATATTATTCATTTTAATATATTTTAATTCAAAGAGTTTTTTGTATAATTTTGTCATAAAATGCATAATTTTTTAATTATAAGCGACTACTGGCTCTGACTAAAGGCGCTATTTACGAAAATACGCCGAAAGTTAACTCATTCGAGATCGAGCGATCAAGTTTGTTGGGCATTTCACGACATATTTCTACGTAGCCCGTTATTTACATTAAAGCCAGTGATGTCCAGCCCACTTTAATGTAATAAAACCAATTTTTGAATTTTTGGCACTTAATTCATTATTTACTTCAACTCTTCAAGTATGCAGTATTTTTGATTTGTATAATTTTATTAAAATCTAGGAAATTTGTTTTTATTCGAATGTAAACAGTGAAATTCTTTGTTTTAGTGTTATCTGAGATTGCATTTGAAACTTTTTATTGACAAAACCAAAATGGCGGATTCGCCACTGGCGGATTGTCCAGAAAGAATTCTACTAATTTGAAGTAACTTTTTAATATTGTTACTTATGATATGAATATGAATGAACATAAAATTTTTATCACCAACTATCGCGTTTATAATTTGAATTGCATCTGCGTTACGGTTGATTCGAGTAGAACGTAAACCAGCAAACTAGGTTGGACGAAATCGGTTCGTTTCCGAAGCCGGAAGCGTCTGAAAGTACCGGAATTAATATATGTACTGCCTGGGCGTCGTTGGGCGGCTATCGCTGACGCACGTGACTAATACCTACGGACTCGGTGGCAACTTCGTTAATTGTATTTAATAAATCTCAGACGGAACCGGATTATTTATAGCGCCCAATACCGGTTAGACCGTAATTTGATACAATGATTAATAACTTAATGTTTTAATTAAACCTATACGATTCCAACGCACCTTATTCGGATTGAATTACAATAAAGCATTTAATACAAAATCCCTCGAAATTACCCTTTAAATATGGAGCCAACTCCCCCAAAAGTTTTACCATTATTTATTTATTATTTATTGGAACTCTCTGATACATCTCATTAAATACATTAAACCTAGATAAAATAATTTAGATACAACATATAAATACTAAAATTACACTAATACATTTTGAGAAGTAATGAAGCGCCTCAGGGCAAATTAGTAGTACCGAGCTTCGCTCAAGCCTAGGGTACTCCCTTTGCGGGTATCACCACTGCTCAACCCAATTTTGAAAAACAATGCCATTTATGTTTTGCTACACTAGTTTGCAAAGCAAAGGAAAACTGTGGAAACCTCGTGCAGCATTGTGGATAGGTCAGTAAAAAAACATGAAGACATTATTTATAGTCTGTATTTAATAGACAACATATAAAGGAAGGTAAAGATGAAATATTAATATATATATATATATATATATATATATATATATATATATATATATATATATATACTTGTGGAAAAATAACGACCGTAACTTCGTAGGTAATTAACGTAGAATCAATTAACGTGGGAACCTCG
This sequence comes from Aphodius sticticus, assembly GCA_963966075.1. Taxonomy (NCBI): domain Eukaryota; kingdom Metazoa; phylum Arthropoda; class Insecta; order Coleoptera; family Scarabaeidae; genus Aphodius; species Aphodius sticticus. The sequence goes on along the minus strand of OZ014515.1, from coordinate 12,621,023 downwards.
GTCAGTGGGCGTAGTAGATTAAGATTTTCGTTTTATTTTTAAAACTTCATCAGGAACGAGCTGTGACTTACGTGGCCTATGTGAAACATTTGTTAACAATGGTTATCCTAAAACCCTAGTGAGAAAAATTGTTTATAATAGCCCACGCAATGATTATGCTACGGACGATGGTGCCAGCGTTATTAAGGTCAAATATATGAAACTCAGTCAAATTGATGGCTTATCCGTCAAGTTGGTACAATTGTTGAGGAATGATGATTTTCGCATTGTGGTTACTAACAATGTGAGGACCATTAATAATGTTTTTTCAAAAATCAAAGATAAAACTCCGCATCCCCTAAAATCAAATGTCATATATTGTATACCGTGCGGTGGTTGCTCCATAAAATATTATGGCCAGACTACCCAGTGGTTGAAATCACGTTTGGCATTACATAAAAGTGATGCTAAATTATGCATCACTTTTATGAAATTGAATGAAATTGTGCGGTGGCGCAACATGTCGTTGATTGTAACCATATTATGGATTGGAGTAACACCGAAATCATTGCGATTGAAAGTAACCATAAGGCTAGACTCTTCCTAGAAATGTTTCACTTACAACTTAACAAAGATAACAGCTTAAATTTTAAGTCTGATACAGGTCAACTTAGCAACATATATTCGTTTTTAATTAATCACAGATTTAACAATATGTAGTACGGGTTTGTGGTTGGTGTTGGTAATCCTGCCGACCGCGATCGTTCTTGGGTTGGTGGTCGAGGTTTGGTTTGTTGCTGTTTCTCAGCTATTTTGTTTTGTTGAATTAAAAGGCTGATCGATCACGTCTCGTGTTTCCTGCTTTTCTGTTGTGTGAGTTATGTTTTGAGCCTTCAGCTATTTATTTTTACTGTTGGTGATGTGTTTGACGGTGTGTTTTGACTCTGATGACATGTCTCTATTGGCGAACTTCGTTAACTCTATGATGTAAGTGTCCTGAAAAAAGTTTTACTATAGCAACTGTATTTTTATAAAGTTCGTTCGTATTATAAAAGTGTTTTGCTTTGATGAGTGAAGCTCATGCTTATGTTTGTCAATTTTAGCTCGTTCCTGATGAAGTTTTAAAAATAAAACGAAAATTTGAACCAAGACAAAAGGAGTTTCCTTTAGTCTACTACGCCCACTGACCGAGGTTCCCACGTTAAGATAGCAGTCAACTTAGGATTCACTATGATAAAACTCTCCTCAAAATATTTGCTCCTTCATATATTTAACATAATTTAGAGTAACCGCTCCCAATGAACCTACAATCACCGGAACAATGTTTACTTTCATTCCCCACATGCGTCCAACTTCTATTGAGAGATACTTATAATAAGTTGCTTTTCAAGCTCGTTCCTGACTACAATCGCATCATCACGTACCGAAATCTCTATGAGAGTGCACAGTGCACACTGCACACCTTCCTCTGGAAATCTTTTACCACGATATCTGGCTTATTAGCATCAAGCATTCTATCAGTGGCGATAGGCCTTCGCGATAGGTTCCGTAATATGGTAATATGATAGTTACAGTAGTTACACACAACAGGAGATGGAATGTGGTCATACCACCGAGACACATTCATTAGTAAACCTAGTTGGGAACATAATCTGTAATGTATATATGTTCCCACCCTATCATGCCTAGCAATGTAATGCGACTCAGCTAAGATTGGACATGCCGACAATAGATGATAGACATGTTCCGGAGCCTGAGGACAGAGTCTACAAGTCCCATCGTGACCAACTCTCATAATCTTCTGCTCATGGTATCTGGTATGTACTGCCTGATCTTGCGCCGCTATGATAGAGGATTCCGTTTCAGCCTTAATGTTCCCATGACGAAGCCAAGATAACTATCCGGACTTCGAAATACCATCACCTTCTACAACTTCTAAGAATTGATTCTACATTGGGTTACTAACATAATCCTGTCTCATTTTCTGTTTCATTGTTAACTTAATCTATGATTTTAGACATGTTTCAGATGGAAGATAGTTCTCCATAATTATCTAGTGATAATTATGGAGGACTATCTTCCATCTGAAATGTGTCTAAAATTAGTTTATTTTTACTAAGTATTGTCTTACCAGAAGTATCCCTTTACAAAATTTCCTAAATTTCCCAAATCATAAATATTTTCCAATTGCTGCAAGCCATTATTATTACTATTTATATTATTATTATTGATGTTAATCCCGAATATTTAAATCGGTGAGTGGAAGAACAGAATAAGTCCAAATCAGACGTTTGTGGAAAATTTGTTTGTGTTAAATGCATAAAGACATAAAGACTCAATAAGCAACGTAAAGTGTACTCGCGTATTATTTATATTTGGAGCTGTTCTATGTTGCGTCTGCCATTCTTGGGCACTATCCAAGTATGCCAAAATGCATAATTCAGAATCACAGGATGGCTGTACTCGACCAATTTCGTGTACAATGTTGTTCCAGTCTCCGTTCAAGTTTAATGAACATCTTCGGTATTTTCTTATCTATAGGGAGCGACCTGGACCGTCGCTGATGCGGCAAAGTTTATGCTGCATATAATTTACTCCCCCCCTACGTTAGACGACTAATATTGTGTCAACATTGGGCGTAGAGTCTACAGCCACCCGCAAACGTCCCCAGTTTTTGACACGCCATTATATTATCATTGTAAACAGGCGTCAGGCTAGTCCAACATTTTTATTTCAGTAGACCTAGTTTACTCGAAAATCAATTAGTCGTAGACAATACACAAAATTTCCTAGAAGTATGTCAGTATGTTCCGAAACTGTTACATTACAACTACAATTTTTGTAGAAAATCTCACCGCATCATTCAATATGATACAATGAATGCGAATCTCACTAACATTCGTAATCTTTAAGCGATTTTTATGAAGTGTTCGGGATTTTTTTTGGTCTTTGATAATCTTGATGAATTTCTTAACAATGTGCAGAAAAATATTGGAAATTGGTCTTAGATTACCAAAGTTATTAAACATTAAAGTTAAGTTGGTTTAGGAATTCCTTTAATTTTGCCGGTTAGTTTATAGTGAGACAAAATTACATGACATCATTTTATTTTTATAAAGTTTTCGGGATTTCTTTTGGTCGTTGATAATCTTGATGAATTTCTTAACAATGTGCAGAAAAATATTGGAAATTTGTCTTAGATTATTAAAGTTATTAAACATTAAAGATAAGTTGGTTTAGGAATTCCTTTAATTTTGCCGGTCAGTTTATAGTGAGACAAAATTATGTGACATACTTTTATTTTTATAAAGTTTTCGGGATTTCTTTTGGTCTTTGATAATCTTGATGAATTTCTTAACAATGTGCAGAAAAATATTGGAAATTGATTTTAGATTACCAAAGTTATTAAACATTAAAGTTAAGTTGGTTTAGGAATTCCTTTAATTTTGCCGGTTAGTTTATAGTGAGACAAAATTACATGACATCATTTTATTTTTATAAAGTTTTCGGGATTTCTTTTGGTCGTTGATAATCTTGATGAATTTCTTAACAATGTGCAGAAAAATATTGGAAATTTGTCTTAGATTATTAAAGTTATTAAACATTAAAGATAAGTTGGTTTAGGAATTCCTTTAATTTTGCCGGTCAGTTTATAGTGAGACAAAATTATGTGACATACTTTTATTTTTATAAAGTTTTCGGGATTTCTTTTGGTCTTTGATAATCTTGATGAATTTCTTAACAATGTGCAGAAAAATATTGGAAATTGGTCTTAGATTACCAAAGTTATTAAACATTAAAGTTAAGTTGGTTTAGGAATTCCCTTAATTTTGCCGGTTAGTTTATAGTGAGACAAAATTACATGACATCATTTTATTTTTATAAAGTTTTCGGGATTTCTTTTGGTCGTTGATAATCTTGATGAATTTCTTAACAATGTGCAGAAAAATATTGGAAATTTGTCTTAGATTATTAAAGTTATTAAACATTAAAGATAAGTTGGTTTAGGAATTCCTTTAATTTTGCCGGTCAGTTTATAGTGAGACAAAATTATGTGACATACTTTTATTTTTATAAAGTTTTCGGGATTTCTTTTGGTCTTTGATAATCTTGATGAATTTCTTAACAATGTGCAGAAAAATATTGGAAATTGGTCTTAGATTACCAAAGTTATTAAACATTAAAGTTAAGTTGGTTTAGGAATTCCCTTAATTTTGCCGGTTAGTTTATAGTGAGACAAAATTACATGACATCATTTTATTTTTATAAAGTTTTCGGGATTTCTTTTGGTCGTTGATAATCTTGATGAATTTCTTAACAATGTGCAGAAAAATATTGGAAATTTGTCTTAGATTATTAAAGTTATTAAACATTAAAGATAAGTTGGTTTAGGAATTCCTTTAATTTTGCCGGTCAGTTTATAGTGAGACAAAATTATGTGACATACTTTTATTTTTATAAAGTTTTCGGGATTTCTTTTGGTCTTTGATAATCTTGATGAATTTCTTAACAATGTGCAGAAAAATATTGGAAATTGGTTTTAGATTACCAAAGTTATTAAACATTAAAGTTAAGTTGGTTTAGGAATTCCTTTAATTTTGCCGGTTAGTTTATAGTGAGACAAAATTACATGACATCATTTTATTTTTATAAAGTTTTCGGGATTTCTTTTGGTCGTTGATAATCTTGATGAATTTCTTAACAATGTGCAGAAAAATATTGGAAATTTGTCTTAGATTATTAAAGTTATTAAACATTAAAGATAAGTTGGTTTAGGAATTCCTTTAATTTTGCCGGTCAGTTTATAGTGAGACAAAATTATGTGACATACTTTTATTTTTATAAAGTTTTCGGGATTTCTTTTGGTCTTTGATAATCTTGATGAATTTCTTAACAATGTGCAGAAAAATATTGGAAATTGGTCTTAGATTACCAAAGTTATTATACAATAAAGATAAGTTGGTTTAGGAATTCCTTTATTTTTGCCGGTCAGCTTATAGTGAGACAAAATTACATGACATATTTTTATTTTGATAAAGTTTTCGGGATTTCTTTTGGTCTTTGATAATATTGATGAATTTCTTAATAATGTGCAGAAAAATATTGGAAATTGGTCTTAGATTATCAAAGTTATTAAACATTAAAGATAAGTTGGTTTAGGAATTCCTTTAATTTTGCCGGTCAGTTTATAGTGAGACAAAATTACATGACATATTTTTATTTTCATAAAGTTTTCGGGATTTCTTTTGGTCTTTGACAATCTTGATGAATTTCTTAACAATGTGCAGAAAAAAATTGGAAATTGGTCTTAGATTATCAAAGTTATTAAACATTAAAGATAGGTGGGTTTAGGAATTCCTTTAATTTTGCCGGTCAGTTTATAGTGAGACAAAATTACATGACATATTTTTATATAGCACATCCCAACCGAAATATAATTGTGTGGTCCGTTGCTCATAATGGTCGGTCATCAGTACAATGGACCCAAAGGGATTTGCTTAATATTCTGCGCGTAATCCGGATGTAGTGTTATTGAAAAGGGTTTCATTTAAGTACGACGCATGTCTCTGTAGTTGGCACATGCCTATTACGTAATATATAATACATATTGTATAATTATGCTTAATCCCATTTGCATCTCCGGACGTCTAACCGCAGCAGTACTTACATAATCTGATTATATGGCCTGTTGAAATCTATTGGACTAAAGCGACTAATTTATTGTTGAGTCCGGAATCAGATTAGTTGCGTACGAAGCTACCGAAATTCAAACAAATATTACAGAAGATTATTACTAGAATTATGAAGTATGGAATACGTCTCCTTTTTTCAGTGTATGACTACTTTGATAGAAGTATAACACCTTGACCTCAAAATTTTAAATTGTATTTATTATAATACGCAGATGATTAATATAACGCAAACATACTTATTAGCAATATTCAAAATAATGCTAGTGACAAGGATGTACCTGGTGTGTCGACACTTATTAGTCGACATTTGGCGCTAGATTTATCAGCATCATCCTTATCTCCTCTATCAGTTGTTTGTAGGCGGTTTCGCTTTTTCGTCAAAAGATATGTGACTAAACTAATTACTCGTTCAACTATACAGGGTCTCTCACGACGAGCTGCCATTAGAAGTATATGGAGAACCAAATGAAATGAGAGATTGAAAATTTGTGGAGTTATATTGTTGGACACGATCGTCTCAACTAAAATATTTTGAGTTTTAGGTTACTTCCGGTTACACCGGAAATGGTGCCAACTTTTATATTTTAAATGGAACACCCTGTATTTTATAGCATTTTTGAAATCTTCATTAAGTTTAAGATCAATTTTATGTTACATTCCCTATTCCTAACATGCGTCATTTTTGTGATATTCAATTTTCCATTAAAAAATGACAGCTGCACGGTAGCTTTTAATTATTTATAAATTATCCCCTGTGACAGTTGGAAAAAAGTTGTCCAGCAAAATTGTTGTGAAGGTAACATATTATCGATACATCGGTAGAGTTCTGCTAATAGTTATACAGGGTGTTCAAGTTATAAGATCAAAGTTGAATTCGAGCAAAGTACTAAAAGTCGATTTTCTTTCAAATGGCAACTCTAACATACGAATACATTTATGAATTCTATGGAATATTTGAGATGAACTTTGTGTAAAATGTCCTATACCTGAAATGCATTTTTACCTTACCTACTTAAATCGATTTTGAAACATCACAGTAGAAATTGCAAACATTGCCAAATCTATTTGCGTTTGAAAACAACTGAACAATTTGGTGGATTGCGCTTATTGGGCCATACAAATATCCACAGCGTTCCCTCGACTTGACGCCAATGGATTTTTTCGTTTGGGGAGCTATTAAAGACGTAGTTTCTGAGGACTCAATAATTGATAAGGAGAACATGAAAGATACGAGTTCGAGCTGCTTTCAATGAGTTATGTGCTAACTCAATTAAGGACGCCACCAATAATAATATGTTAAAAAGAATTGAAACATTTTTAGGGGAAAATGGCAACGTTCTTGAACAGTTACTGAAATAGAATTAAACAGTTCTTTTAAAATTTAATTTACGATTTTGTTTTATTTTTAATATTGTGTTTTATTGTAGGCTTATAATTTTATAAATACTAAATAAATTATAATGAAAAATAACCTAAAAAAACTTGTTTAATAAAGTTCTGTTTATTCCAAATTGTTCCAAATTGATTTGGCAATGTTTGCAATTTATACTGTGATTTTTAAAAATCGATTTAAGTATGTAAAAATGCATTTCAGGTCTAGGACATTGTACACAAAGTTGCTCTAAAGTATTCCATAGACTACAAAAATGCGTTCATATGTTAGGGTTGCCATTTGAAAAAATCGACTTTTAGTACTTTTCTCGAATTCAAATTTGGTCTTATAATTTGAACACCCTGTATAACTTTTAGAAGAATTCTACCGTATCGATAATATGTTACTTTCACAACAATTTTGCCGGACAACTTTTTTCCAACGGCCACAGGGGATAATTTATAAGTAATTAAAAGTAACCGTGCAGCTATCATTTTTAATGATAAAAGTGAATATCTCAAAAATGACAAATGTTAGGTATAGGGAATGTAACATAAAATTGATCTAAAATTTACTAATGATTTCAAAAATGCGATAAAATACAGGATGTTCCATTTGAAATATAAAAGTTGACATCATTTCCGGTGTAACCAGAAGTAACCGAAAACTCAAAATATTTTAGTTGAGACGATCGTGTCCAACAATATAAGTCCACAAATTTTCAATTTCTCATATCATTTTGTTCTCCATATACTTCTAATGGCAGCTCGTCGTGGGAGACCCTGTATAGTGGAACGAGTAATTAGTTTAGTCACATATCTTTTGACGAAAAAGCGAAACCGCCTACAAACAACTGATAGAGGAGATCTAAGGATGATGCTGATAAATCTAGCGCCAAATGTCGACTAATAAGTGTCGACACACCAGGTACATCCTTGTCACTAGCATTATTTTGAATATTGCTAATAAGTATGTTTGCGTTATATTAATCATCTGCGTATTATAATAAATACAATTTAAAATTTTGAGGTCAAGGTGTTATACTTCTATCAAAGTAGTCATACACTGAAAAAAGGAGACGTATTCCATACTTCTTGGGAGACCCTGTATATGATGACGCAAATGCTATTAAAATTTTTTTGATGATTGATTACAATTCGGGTAAAGTTCGAGTATCTGCTTTTGTAACCGGTATAGTCGACTTTGTCTTTTTCAACAGGCTTCAACAGGCACCCTTTGATAACCACCGTACTTCACTATGAAGTAGCAAACGAGTAAAATCTTTTTCTCTGCTAATTTGTTTAAACAATCTAGTGTTGAGGGCATGGCTTCTGATATTCTTAGTTGCGGACTGCAGTAATTACGTATTGTAATGACTTATGCAAGCGATCACTCATTAATTGCTACTAAATGTTGTCGATACATCACACAATGTATCACACTATATTAGATACTAACTTTTTCAGAAATGCTAGAAACCCACGATAGCGCCCTACCATTGCTGAACGCCGTTCGTAGCAACTGCCATTATGTTAGTCAAATGACTTTCTTTTTTTTTAAAGAACTCTTCCAATATATGAAATATTGATTCTCCTTTAGTATCAGAAATCATTGTTCGTGCAATTAATAGTTCATGGCAAATTTGATCATCCTTTATAAAGCGAACGTATGCTAAAAGTAAAGATTCGATGTCTGGCATCGTAGACTCAACGAGTTGAAGAGAGAATTGTCGAACTGTATTGTTGCTCAAAGGAATAGTCTTGATAATGTCAGGCATACAATAGTATGTGGTTTCCTCGAGTTTGCATTTAGCAAAGAAATGTAAAATGCGCGTAACCCGTGATAATCTCGCTTTGATGTTGCTCATCTCATCACAGAATACTTATATCTAATTTAGATTGCACGATCCTGTTGTAGTAGCAACACAACAAACCCTTATTTTCATACTTATAGTTTCTCCAATCGATTTCGCTGGAGGTATTAATTTATTTTAGTTATTAATTTTTGTGTTGCACCCCCCCCCTTTTGTTGTTTCTTTAATTCGTTGTTTCCCGCTTTAAGTTGTGGTAAAATTTGTTGATTCTTACTGTATCTATGTTCGGTATGCTCGTGCCCAAGAGATTTATATTTTCATTAGTTATTTCGCTATTTTTCCTTTGTAGAATGTACGTACTGATAATGGTGGTGTCCACCGAAACATGTCTACAGCTAATTAAATAAATTTGCAAGGATCAAGGAGGCTTTTATTTAAATTCAACATTGATTTATTTCCTTGCACAATGGACACTTATTCATACAACAAATTTTATAATAAAATTATAAATAAAAATACACTAAACGCCCCTTTACTACCCTTTATCGCCCCCCCCCCCCATTTATCCATGATGTGTCTACCGCCCCCTGGCCTGTCTAAACGCCCCCTGGGGGGCGGTACCGCCCACTTTGGGAACAATATGTAAACAATGTTCCAATCATCTCTGCGATATTCAATCATCATTCTTAGTAATTAACTCATAATTATCTGTTTCCATGATAGCTGCACGACTAGCTAAAGTTTTTTGCGATCTTTAATTTCAAATATTAAGTTTCCAAAAATGCCTTATATCAATAAATACATTAAACGAACTTACTTAAATGTCATTCTTGAATAAAAGACAGTGTTCGGGAAACGGCAGACAGAAAAAAAAATGTTGTTTTTACCTGTCCACATAAACCCAATGTAATTTCTTTCCAAGAAGAATGTACACCATATTCAGAGTGTATCCTAAGTTGATGCTTTTCTATGAACAATATAGATGATACTCATTTATGATCTTTCAAAATATAACCATTTTGTTAAATAAAAAAGCTACACAAAATTGTCTCAAGTAATAAACATCATAAAAATTTTGTAGACAGCATGTATGTAAAACAATTTACTTGGAAAATTATACTTTATTTGCTTGTATTTATATATTTGTCGATTTTTATGATGTTTAATATTTGAAGAGAAACGATAGCGGTTATTTTAATAGTAGAGACAATTTTGTGTAGGTTTTTTATTCAACAAAAAGGTTATATTTTGTTTAAATTTTCAGAAGCTAATTGATCTGTATTTCAGACAATATTAGGACATATTTATACAACGAACCTAATAGTACAATTGGATTTAGTAGAACCTTAAAGATAACGAAGAAACCATATCTAACATTTCTTTTATGGGCTATATCTTCCTAATTAAAATAAAAAAAAAAATTTGATGTGGCCAGGCACATGACTTTATCATACTATATATAAAATTAATAGTTTAGCTGCATGAGATTCTATTTGATCGAGATCGGCTATGTCTGCATTAAAATAAAACTAGTAGAACTAGACAGATATCTCGATTAAAGCTGCGTTCGGATATTGTACTCCGTTGACACTGGGTACACCGTCCAAATGACACTTACGTGTTATTGGGTGTAAAAAGTGTAACGATGTTCTATATCCGAGCGCAGCCTATATTGACAGTAGTATTTTCAAAACATTAGCGTTTGACACTAGCTACGGTCATTAGAATCAAAAAATCTGACATATCCTGGCTACTAGTTATAATGCAGTACGACCGATCTCGATGAAATAGAATTTGCTCAAGCAGCTAAACTATAAATTCTACCAAAAAATGTCATATACATAAATTATAGAAAATTTCCTCTCCTTTAATTTATTATTTAACTATTCTGACGACATTACACAAGTAGCGGCTCATTTGCAAAATCTTCGAAAAATGCTAAGAGTAAACCACCAGTTCCTTTGAACCCTTTTCAACAGAAAGCTTTTCAGCTCTAAGTTTGGTTATGATACTTCTAAATATGAACTTTCGTCCCGATACCTTTAGTAGTTTCTCCGGAATCGTCGCCACAAAAACGGGTACACACACACATACATACACACACACACACACACACACACACACACAGACATTTTTTTTGTACCTTGGTCAAAAATGTTCAGGGGACCAAAAAAGACATATTTCCGCTAAAATCTCAAAAAAATTTTTTGGCTCGATTACAATACTTTACATACTGCGTATGATGGGGTAATATATATTTTTTCTCATTAAAATAATAATTTATTTAAACTAGTTCACATCAAATGACCGATTGTATTGTTTTACAGTCTGTTAAAATTAGATGCTGCAAATTAATAATACAGAAAGCTGATGAATTAAACAAAAAATCATTAAAATGAAACAAACAGCTTCGTCAAGATTTGTTTTGTAAATTTCCACAAGAATTGCCTTGTTAGTACGCAGTGAATTCTGTACCTATGTAATTAAAAATATGTCGGCATTATAAAATAAAACCTTGCTTGTTCGTAATCAAATTATCAGTTTGATTTGAAAAAGCTAATGTGCAAATAAGACGAACTAATCAAAAAAAAAAAAAGCGAGTGCCCATCCGGTACGCACATGTAGCAGTCCTCAAAGAAGATTTTCACGTAGTACAAAATATTATGTGGCGATGCATCATTGTCCGATGCATTTACTGTTGCAGTGCAACTCTGACGGTCCGAAATCACAAACGAATATTGTACAAAGTTGGTATGTCATAGATTTTTTTGAGTTTTATAAAAATCAGCCGGTAATCAAGGATGGATGAAAAATATTCTGTGAACGAACTTAAAAGGAAAAATAAATCACTCATGGCATCGTTTAGACCAATTAATAACAAAAATTTTCGATTTGCGTGGGTAATATATTTGTAAAATATTTAACATGTGGTAAATATTTGTTATTTGGTAAGTATACGAATATGTAGCCCCGGCGTTATGTGCAAACTCGCTCTTGGAGGTCATTTTAACAACGCATCCCAAATTTCCCCAATAACACAAATATCTGCACTAGTGAATAAAATTTGGTCGAGTGCGCAGCTAGGCGGCAAATGACGTCAGACCGTCTTCTTAGTTTGAAATAAGTCTACCATGCTCCTAACATAGTTTTTGTATTCTTCTGTTAGGCAGAACTTTATAGTTGGTAACCTTGTTGGGCAAATTAGTAATATTGCTTATTCAAGTTATATGTATGTACAGGATAATTACAACATTTACCAGAGTCTGCAGTAGCGCTCAAACAAACTCCGCAGGCTGATCAACGCGAGCGTCTCCCGTGGCGAACTTTGACGTTAATGATTTGAAGTTTAATTGTTAGACATGTTAGGCGAATCGTTGCCTTACTTTTGAGGGAGTTCGCGCGACTTCGTTATGACTGCACCGGTGAGCGTCGTTCGGTACTCCCGTCTGCAGCATTATTTACCGTCCTCGGCGTCGTTGGGATGAACTAAACTATTACCTGCATAATCGCTTTAATAAACTGGATCATTACGTTATTTATAGGAGCTTTCCAGCTTCGGAAATTATTAATCCCCTGGTTGAAATTAGTCACCCGCTGTAGTACTGTTGCATCCTATCACAAGAGAATAGCTAAGCAAAAAAACTCAGTTACTTGCTACAGAAAAATGTTTATAACTTTTGCAACAATTGTTACATAAATTGCTGTCATACCTCAAATTGTAGGTAATTAAATGACCTAGCAATTGTTCGACGCTCGGAGTTTTGCCCCATGGATAACAACCCCTAAATTGCGAAAATCTCCGTTCGAATAGCGAACGTAAATGAATCAGTTGCTCCAGAAAAATTATTATAACTTTTGAAAAAATTCTTGTATAAATTTCTGTCATACCTCAAATTGTAGGTAATTAAAAGACCTAGTAGCCGTGCGACGCTCGGAGTTTTGCCCCATCGACAACAACTCCTAAATGGCGATAATGTCCGTTTGAATAGCAAACGTAGATCATTCAGTTGCTACAGAAAAGTGTTCATAAATTTTCCAAAAATTCCGGTATAAATTTCTATCATACCTCAAATTGTAGGTAAGTAAAAGACCTAGTAACCCTTCAATGTTCGGAGTTTAGCCCCATGGACTACAACCCCTAAATGGCGATAATGTCCGTTTGAATAGCAAACGTAGATCATTCAGTTGCTACAGAAAGGTGTTCATAAATTTTGCAAAAATTCCTGTATAAATTTCTATCATACCTCAAATTGTAGGTAATTAAAGGACCTAGTAGCCGTGCGACGCTCGAAGGTTTGCCCCATGGACAACAACCCCTAAATGGCGACAATGTCCGTTCGAATAGCAAACGTATTTCAATTAGTTGCTACAGAAAAATGTTCATAACTTTTGCAAAAATTCTTGCATAACTTTCTATCGTACCTCAAATTGTAAGTAGGTAAAAGACCTAGTAACCCTTCAATGTTCGGAATTTTGCCCCATGGACTACAACCCCTAAATGGCGATAATGTCCGCTTGAATAGCAAACGTAGATCATTCGGTTGCTACAGAAAAGCGTTCATAAATTTTGCAAAAATTCTTGCATAAATTTCTATTATACCTCAAATTGTAGGTAACTAAAAGACCTAGTAGCCGTCCGACGCTCGTTTTGCCCCATGGACATCCACCCCTAAATGGCGATAATGTCGAGGTTGCAATGTTACAATAATGCGATGTTGTTTTATTTCATGTACGTCGTTATGGGTTTGACAGGAAGATAGTCGAACTTAATGAAGACCTGACTTAACAATAATGGTGCAACGTTTAGAAAAAAAAAATCTGATGTGGCCAGGCACATGACTTTATCATACTATATATAAAATTAATAGTTTAGCTGTATGCGATTCTATTTGATCGAGATTGGCTATGTCTGCATTAAAATAAATCTAGTAGAAGTAGACAGATATGTCGATTAAAGCTGCGTTCGGATATTGTACTCCGGTGACCCCCGAGTACACCGTCCAAATGACACTTACGTGTTATTGGGTGTAAAAAGTGTAAGAGCGCGTACGGTTTGTCAGGGTAGGGTATGGGGAGAGCAATGCTCAGATAACCTGGTTCGACTGTCTCTCTCTTATATGCAGTTAAACGCCGTATGACGTTAGTCACTCTCACCGTACCCTATCCGATTATCCGAACGCGCTCTTACGGTGTACAGTATCCGAACGCAGCTTATATTGCCAGAGGTATTCTCAAAAAAAAATAGCGTATGACTACCTACTGTCATTAGAATCAAATATCTGACACATCCTACTTGTTTTAATGCAGTACGACCGATCTCGATGAAATAGAATTTGCTCATGCAGCTAAACTATGGATTGTACAAAAAAAATGTCATAGTCATAAATTATTCAGAATTTCCTCATCTTTAATTTATTATTTAACTATTTCGACGAAATTCCAGAAATGGCGGCTTATTTGCAAAATCTTTCAAAAATGCTAAGACTAAACCTCCAGTTCCTTTGGACCCTTTTCAACAGAAAGCTTTTCAGCTCTAAGTTTGGTTATGAAACTTCTAAATATGAAGTTTCGTCGCGATACCTTTAGTAGTTTCTCCGGAATCGTCGCCACAAAAACGGGTACACACACACACACATACACACAGACATTTTTTGTACCTTGGTCAAAAATGTTCAGGGGACCCAAAAAGACATATTTCCGCTAAAATCTAAAAAAAATTTTTTGGCACGATTACAATACTTTACATAGGTACTGCGTATGATAAAGTAAAAAATAAAAACAGATTTTAAAGGGCAATTATTATAAAACAGTTAGGGGCTCAGGCTTCATATATCCGCTTCGTTGCACACCGAAATTTTCACCCCACTTTCGTTCGTTAAAATTTGACACTCCGACCAGGTTTCCGCAACTCACCGTGAAATATAAATTAGGCAAGTTAATAATACAATTAGCAACGCATCGCTACGCAAAACGTACGCAAACCACCTAATTAAGTCGAGAGAAAAAAAATGCGCGCGCACTTGCTCGGGGGGTCCTTTTTTCGGGAAATATCCAACGAAGGATAACGCGGAAATCTATATGCATTTCAATTTTCTTGTACGGAGTACGCAAAGAAAACAGTTTGTTCCTCCTGTCAACTTTCGGTAAATCCAGTTCGAACACGCGCGGGCGCTGGAATTTCCCTCGGATAGGAAGCTTTACCGGAACAGTGTGTAATGCGTGTCAGCAAATCCCATAAAGCGCGCCGTAAGAATTGCAAAACACTGTCAGGATATCGTAAATAAAACTTGACAGTTCGTACAGCCGATGGTAAAGCAAAAACCTGGCCGAAATCTATTAAATTATCTTTCACGTTGAAAAAATTGCTTCTCCTGGTCAATCCTCACAATTTTTGTTTTTACAAAGTACAATTCAATTTAAAAGAAAAGGTTCTATCAATTTAATACTTGACTTGACTTGAGTTGCGTTTATTGGTAAATATAAGTTTTACAAAATATTCTTTGTTGTCACTCTACACATAAAAAGAAAGAACAAAAAACATTTTCCGTTACCCCATACATACAATATTGAATTCATTATTGAAATGGGTAAATGGAAGCAGCAAGTATGAATATTTCGGAGACACACTAGATGCCAAGCATCTGTATCGTGTCCAATGGAACTGTTTAAAAAAATAAATGTAAAGACACTGACCCCCCACAAACCGAAAACATTACAAGTGCATCAATAGCATTTCGTACCCAGATCAGACAATAATTAAACTGTGAAAAGACCCAAGTTATCTTTTAAAAACTCTTTTACTTCTCTTGTAAAAGACAGAAGTCTGTATACGGCGAATGTGGACAGGAATGATCACATAATATTCACCTTAGGCACAGACACCTCCCCACCTTCAACCGATGTTGTCGAGCGCTGATGTTTCATGTATAAACCTTTAGTAGCATTTAACTGAATATACCTGGAGCAAGTGACAACATACTTGGCATGGATGGGTTGGATGTTAGATTCTCTGTAGAGAGCCTCAGTTGGATGGTATCTGTCCCTGCCAAACATGACCTTAATTATATATTTATGAGCTATCACCATACTCTTGCCATTAGTCGGACACATTCCTCCCCATGCTAGGATTCCGTATCCAAGCAGTGAATCCACTATTGCGGTATAAAAAATCAACAATGTCGCTCTGTCCAATACTCCACGCAGGTCATAAAACCTGGGAATTGTAGACTTGAGTCTTTTTGTTACGTAATCTGCATGATCTCTCCATCTGAGGTGTTTTATCTATTATAATACCCAAATATTTAAAACTCTGGACACACTCAATATCCTCATACATGCAGCTGCTTCGGACTCTGCAACTATGTATCATAATATGTAGACGCTGATTCAGTTGAGATTTGGAACTGGGTGAAAAGGTTATACATTTTGTTTCTTCGACATTTAAAGTAAGTGAGTTGGAGATCAACCAATCCTTGACTATTTCCAAGTTGTCATTTGCTATTCCCTCAATATTTCTCCAATCCTGTCTCTTAAATAGCAATACAGTATCGTCAGCATAAGAGAAAACTTGACCCTGAACAGACAGGCTTAATAGGTCATTAATATATATATATATATATATATATATATATATATATATATATATATATATATATAATGAAAAGTAAAGGAGCTAAAACAGTCCCCTGTGGCAAGCCCATGTTTAACGTTCTCATTGCACTGGTGGAATCATTAACCTTTGTTTGTTGCTTTCTACCCGATATATAATCTACCCGTTATATCAAGTGGTATCCCCCGGCCTCCCATGTGTTCCGTCTTTTTAAAAGGCAGCCCATGTGGCACAGTATCAAATGCCTTCTTAAGGTCCAGAAAAATTGCTAGACATTTATCACCGTTGTTGAAATTATTCATGACTATATCAGATTAATAGATAGATAGATAGATAGATAGATTCAGTATTGCCTTTTCAGTGTTCAAACCTCCTCTAAAGTCAAACTGATTAGTTGAGAAAACGCTTCCACTTTAAAAAAAATGGGTTAGGCGAGACTTCAAACATTTTTCAAACACTTTCGAGATGTTATTCGTTAACGAAATCGGCCTATAATTATCACAATAAAGTCTATCACCGGACTTGTGTAATGGTCGGATTACCGCCATTTTAAAATGCTCGGGTACAATACCTGTTTTAAAAATAGTGTTGATGATATGTTGCATGGGTTTGACTAAGTAAGTATGATATTTTTTAATAAAAGAGTTTGAAATTCCGTCAGGGCCTGTACTTGAGTTATCCTTTAGTGAACCAACAGTGTTAACAATTTCAGATTCAGTTGCAGGGGGCAGGAAAATAGAGTTTGGGTTTATTGTAACGTTAGTTGGTACGTGATTAATCGTTGGGATATCGTTAGCAAGCTTAACTCCTACATTTGAAAAAAACATGTTGAAAGTGTTTGCAATATTCATACCATCACTGACTATTTCGTAATTTTCGTTGTAGATTCTAGGTATTTCGACCTGTGCTCGTTTACTATCATTTGTTCTGTCTTTTATCAATCTCCATGTATCTCTATTATTATGCTTGACTAATTCAAGTTTTATTTTATAGTAATCAATCTTCGTCTTGGTAAGAAGTTTATTTACTAAGTTACGGTATTGTTTGTATTCCTGGATTTTGACAGTGCAACACTGTTTCTTAAGATTTGCTTTAAGTTTATCTCGATGCTTTATAGATACAAGAAGACCCTGTGTCATCCATTCCTTCAGTTTATAGTGTTTGCTCTTTATCCTTACGAGTTCAGTAGCACCATTTTTAATGTTCCGCAATATATCCACCAGTAACCCTGTCGCGAAGTCAGGATCATTTGATCCATACTATAGACATGTTTTGTCAAATATCGTATGTTTTGTCTCTCATTCATTCTTGAGAATTTTTTAGAGTTTTTTTAGAGCATACTTTTGGTTGCCATAGTAATCAGCAATATTGGACAATGACATTGTCAAGATACTGAAAATTTCCATAGAAAGGTTCAATTCCAATCAATAAAGAATTCTTAGGGGCAGTAAACCGTTTTTAATTCGATTCGCATCGTCTAATAGAAAACACTCCCCCGCGATTAAAGGACGGGACATAAAACGCCAGTAAAAAAACTGCTGATTTTATGTGAGGCCCTGTCGTAAATTGGCGGATTTATTAGTTTTGGTTGTGTGTATAAAAGTAGCGACGAGCGTGAACGAAGATGCCGAAAAGGACGTTGTTATACGACATTGCGCAACATCGCCGCGACAAAGTTGTGTATAGTATGAACGCGCATTTGAATAGCGAACGAATTTGGCGATTAGCGTTACGCAATTACATAGCTCATATGCATATGCAGACAAAACTAAGTTAGCAACGTCTCGGGTAAATTAGTTAAGGGTAGTAATAAGGACACACTCCGTTCGTCAAGGGACTGTCAAGTGACTGCCGGTTGTTCCCGAATAGGGTTAAATCCACCAGGGCTCGACTGCAAACGTAAGTGGAAATCACGATCGAAAGCACCTTGAATGGGATAGAGCAGAATCCTGCTATATTCAGTTGTCACTTCGCTAAGAAGACCTTTGTCTTCTTGAACCATAAATCACTAACCATTTACCGGTTTTAATTTATTAAAATGCTCAATTTTTCCATTTTGAGACATGTCATTCATAGAAATCTTGCACACATAATTTTTGTAGTTGTTGTTTAAGACTTAAGGACCAGATTCTGTTTGCTACTAGGCTAGGAACAAAATCAAAGAACTTTGAATCATTCTCATCAAACGACAATATTAATTTGGGAATAGGAATTCAATATATAATCGAGAGAGAATGCTTGAACTAAGGTACTTTACAAAAACCGACTTGAAAAATGTTGAAATCGTCTAAAGCCATTCGTATACTTGCCAAATATCAAATATTTGCCAAGTATATGAAAATTTGTCAAGAAAAAATACTGCCCTATTCAATTCGTAGCGAGTCCACCTCTAAAATAAATTTATATATTCGACGTTCGGCTGTGCGGACAAGTTTTTTTACGCCAAATACTTGGTATTTGCAATACCCAGTTGAAGTGGGTATAGCAAATGCAAAGGCGACAAATATTGGTGCATTTACTCGATGAACATTTTAGTACGCTGTTTAATTTTTCAATTTTTTAATTTCGTTTTGTGTGTAGTAGGTCGTATACGAAGACTGGCAATAGATTTGTAATTATTAGTAAGATTTTTGATTTTTCTAAAGGGCGAAAACCGCATAAAATTGTAATTTTGTGAAGCCGTCAGACAGTTTTCTGGAAACCGTCAGACAGAAATTAAAAAAAAAATATTGTTGTTTTTACCTGTCCACATAAACGCAATGTTATTTCTTTCCAAGAAAAACGTACACCATATACAGAGTGTATCCTAAGTTGATGCTTTTCTATCAACAATATAGCTGATACTCTTTATCAGCTTTCAAAATATAACCTTTTTGTTAAATAAAAAAGCTACACAAAATTGTCTTTACTTATAAAATATTTTTAATCGTATTCGTTTCTCTTCAAGTAATAAACATAAAAATTTTATAGACAGCATGTCTTTAAAATAATTTATTTGGAAAATTATACTTTATTTGCTTGTATTTATATTTTTGTCGATTTTTATGATGTTTATTATTTGAAGAGAGACGAATGCGATTAAAAATATTTTAATAGTAGAGACAATTTTGTGTAGCTTTTTTATTCAACAAGAAACGTTGTATTTTGAAAGCTCATTTGTTTCAATTTTTGTTTCAGAAGCTAATTGATCTGTACTTCAGACAATATTAGGACATATTTATACAACGAACCTAGTAGTACAATTGGATTTAGTAGTCTTCCTAATTTAAATAAAAAAATATATATTTTTCTCATTAAATTAATAATTTATTCAAACTAGTTCACATCAAATGACCAATTGTATTGTTTTACAGTCTGTTAAAATTAGATGCTGCGAATTAATAATAGAGAGAGCTGATGAATTAAACAAAAAATCATTAAAATGAAACAAACAGTTTCGTCAAGATTTGTTTTGTAAATTTCCACAAGAATGCCCTTGTTAGTACGCAGTGAATTCTGCACTTATGTAATTAAAAATATGTCGGCATTATAAAATAAAACCTTGGTTGTTCGTAATCAAATTATCAGTTTGATTTGAAAAACTAATGTGCAAATAGGCGAACTAATCAGAAAAATAGCTAGTGCCCATTCGGTACGCACATGTAGTAAGTCCTCAAAAACGATTTTCTCGTATTAGAAAATGCTATGTGGCGATGCATCAGTGTCCGATGCATTTACTGTTGCAGTTCAACTCTGACGGTCCGAAATCACAAATGAATATTCTACAAATTTGCTGATATGTCATAGATCTTTTTGTTTTATAAAAATCAGCCGGTAATCAAGGATGGATGAAAAATATTCAGTGAACGAACTTAAAAAGAAAAATAAATCACTCATGACATCGTTTAGACCAATCAATAACAAATATTTTCGATTTTAGTGGCAAATATATTTGCAAAATATTTAACATGTGGCAAATATTTGATATTTGGCAAGTATAAGAATATGTAGCCCCGGCTTAAAGGCATGCCCTCGTGAATAGCCGATCGCGCATGACCGAACGACGATTGCAAACTTATGTACGAACAGATATCAACTGAAAAATTAGGAAGATTGATACATAACTAATCCAGAAATGTGACGCGGATTTGATTGCAATTGATTCACGACAGACAAAACTAAGCGACTTAACGCCGCAACTGCGAGCCGTGGTCGATAAAAGTTAATTTGCATACGAATCATCCGTCGCATACCATGCCATCTCTGGTACTACATAAATCACTACACAGGCACACCCACATTAAGATTTCACAATCCAAACTATGCTTGTATAAAATAAAAAAAAAACGGTTTTTCAATTATCACAAAAAGACGAGTTTTAAAACCAGTTTTTAACCAGCTTGAGAAACAAGAATAACTGAATAAAATAGACCATTATAAAAATTGTCAGCTGTCACTGGATGTTACATACATATTTACTTTTTCAATTGTGGATGAATAGCCAATTTAGACTTTCCATTGCGAATGAGATTGATGACGAAGAAATTTCGTCAAAAGCTGTGTTGTCGGAACAAATTTTGACAAGCACGCAAATATGAATGATTTAGTTGGATGAAGTTGGAACAAAATTCGTGTTGGTGTGGTTGGATCGCCATAGTTTGTCCCTTAAATAATTCACCACGGGTAGTTTTAAGTTTTCGTCAAAGGGAGCATCTTCGCCGGCAACCAGTTTACTTTAATTGAATTTATAATTAGTTCAGAAATGGTTTCGAGTTAATTAATTAAAGGGCATACGTCCTGCACACGCAATAACTTACAACTTGTGTTTGTACGGACAACTGCTCGAATGTTTATCACGCGCTAGTCGAGTCTATGGGGTCTCTGCCGTCGTCATTTCATGCCTAATCTGTATCCACGCCCCACAGGTTTTGACTTTGAATCTAGCATCCGTGTTGTACAGCCACGGGCATGTACTTCTGCTACGTGCCGTGTAACTCAAAGTCAAACTCTTGACTAGCGCCGTCATAACCTTAGCACGTCTACATTCTGCACATATTCAGTTTACCCCAATTCATGATATGAATGCGTAATAGACCTCTTATCGACCAATAAAATACCAACGGCGTTGTACATTTGTAAAGCCAACCGTTTTTCGACGCCGTCCGTTATTAAATTCTAACAAATCACGTATTAGTTTCCACTCTTACCTACTCTGGTATATTCCTTTTCATACAACCCAATATTAATATACAACAATACAGCGTTCTGTCATTCATATCTCCACCAGTTATGGGAGAATGCTACATTTTCTAGTACATACTTTGAAGAGTATACAAGATGTTTCAGAAATAACGGCTAGCCTTGAAAGAGCACATCCGCCAAGAACAGAGAAGCACTTTTGTTCAAATAACGTATAGGCTATTTCAAAGTATTAAGTACCAACAAAACTGTATTAAAGAAAGGTCTGCCATACAAACATTTATCGATTCGAAACCTTGAGATAAAACAAAACGACATAACGTCGCAACTGCGCGCCGCGGTCGATCAAAGTTATTTCGCATTTGAGTCATCCGTCACATACAAAATTACTAAGTAATTGCAAATACTACACAAATCACCAATTTGTCGCCAGTTGCACCGCAACTGCGGTAAGGTGTTGTCGATTTTCTTTAAATTCCTTAAAATTCTTTCTCTGTTCTTCCACTCCCACTCAATAATATTTCATTTATACAGCTTTTTGGCGATATTTACTGCTTGGTGGATCTCATTAAAATGTACGAAACATCTAACAAAGAGTTTCGAAGTCATTTTTTCAAACATTGTTATTTTACTTTTCACTCTGCAAAACTTTTTAATTTTGTGATCAAAATTACTCAAGTAATATTTATTACGATGCTTCTAACGAGCAAAGTTAGTCGCTGTTTGTAGTTTCAGTTTATTGAAATATTTTAATTATAAATATGCTCTCTCATTGTCCAAGTCCGTTGGCATGGCCTTTTGATTTTTATCGTTTTGTGTTAATATACACAGTGGGCTTTAATAAAGTTCTTTCATTTTAATTGCTAATAAGTTTTAATTAAATAACAATGCATGCACATTTAACGGAATTTCCACTTTGCACTTGATATAGATATTGATAGCCTCAAAACAATAATATTGTATAATAGTACTCTCATCTGTGATTGTTGACGGACAAACAACAATGGTTACATAACAATTAAATGAGTTTTGCGGATAGCTGTATTCCTTTCCTTATAAACAACTATTTAATTAGCGATCAGAGCTCACTAAATCAATTATACCATATTGACACAATGCTGAACATGTTTGCTATAGCAACTTTAAAGTACAGTAACCATGCGGGAGGATTTGGCACTTGGTTTCGAGCATGTCAACAATTCATAGCACCCGCTATGCGTTCGAAATTTATTAAGCATCCGTCACCATCATATGCACTTAATTGGGCGGCCATCAAATGCAAATTGGCCAACCTATCCTGCCAACAACGGTTCCTAACGAAAACCATCACCTGTGGGACAACAATTGACATACCGTTTTTTAATTGTATATATGTTTCTCTCTTTATTGATTTAAAATGACAACATTGAATGTATCGTTTCGTATGTTTAGCTGAATTTATTATTTCTTTTTTGGGAAAATTGTGACTTTTGTAGTTTTGACATGTGCATAAACTACATACATAAAGTATGATACAAAACTACACAGATAGAAAAGATTTCGTGTTTTTAAGTAATATATTCTTTTGGGCCAAAACATATTTCTTTGACGTGCGACTCTCCTCGCACTTCGGCCACATTTTTAGTATAAATGACTGATGAAAGCCCGTTGCTCAGTTGTGCGTGTGGATAAATTGCTAAAAAGTCCGTGTCATCGGCAGTATAGAGTACAGTGCATGCAGATCCAAGTTCAGGTTCCGAATCAGCGTAGGGGAGACCGGGGCACATTCGGACGGATTTTGACATCCGTATATAGTTGCCTTATTTTTCACATAAACTGGTTGGTAATGGCAATACTATTTAATATATACATTTAACCAGGTATATACACTGGAAACTTTAAGTTGAATAAAGTATTTTTGGAATTATAATAACTTCTTTTCAATTTGCAGTTTGTCCCAATGTACCCCGGCCCAGGGCACATTGGGACAGGCATGGGGCACATTGGGACAGTGTGAATATCTTGGTTATTATTGAAGATACCAATTTGATGTTTGGTGAGTACAAACCATCAACATGGACAAACAAAATGCCGTTAAGTTCATTATTATATCTTATACAGGGTGTTAAAAATTTGTAACACAAATATCACATTTTCAAACTAAAAAAAACATGTTTTTAAATTGAATATCTACCGAAAAGATCTTGCCCTGTTATTCCAGACTATACCTGATAAATATACTTAAAATTGAAATAGTTTTTATATTATTATACAGACTGTGGGTAATAAAACGTCTTATTTTATAAACAAAAACATCAATGAACTTATAGCCTAACGGCGACTTGATTGTATGGTGTGACCTTATGAAGGTCAAAGCGTTTTATGAACTACCTACAATGGTTGTTGAGGAATTTCTTCAAAACCAGCATAACCTTTTTTTTTTAGTTTTTACATAATAACTTGAAATTAAGCAATAACAATTTGATGAATAATTAAGTAGTTTTATTCGGTTCGGTGACGCATTTACATTTAGATGATGGTATTCACTCAGTTATTTATTACGTTAGCTTATTTCATATACTACAAATTCCCTGGTGCCAAGTGCAGTATTTCCCATAACGTGTAGTCGCAAGTATGTACATATAAAATTACAGTAATTCAAATAATTGTTATACCAATTCGCTCACATAATGAAAAGTAAGTTGAACAATAAATTGCAATGTAATATGATGTAGTACAATGTAGAGCAATATACCGGGTGACTTTTTTTAGGACGCTGAAAGACAACGTACACAGACAGAAAAGTTTGTTTAATTCAATTAAATATGCCTTGACTAAAAGAAATCTGGTGTTTCAATAGCAGCAATGAAATATTTATCTGCGGATAACAATGCATTTGTTTGGTAGAAAGAACGTTTGTTTGTGTCAAACAACTTGAGTTTTCAGTTAAAATGTACAGTCTGTATATTATAACGAACGAGATTTATTTAGTCCAAATAATTATGATTGTGTTGAGTGAACGAATTATAATATATACGTCCGTGCTCAACCGTTTGTAAACCCCGGTACGTAGTAAAATGATAGCGTCATACAATTTTTACGCGTTTCTCGGTGTTCGCTACCACAACAATCGGTTTATTGATTTATAATCGTGATAAATGTGTGACGTTTGGTGTTAGTTGTGTTCCCATTGACTTTTTGTTCACTCTTCGGCGATTTTGAAGAAACAAATTGACCGGAAAAAGGTAGGATGTTAGTCTATTGCGTCATCGCTGTTGATTTCGTTGCAATCCTGTTATTTTAAAGTCGTTTTAGTCTTGATTTTCGATAAATAAATAATTTTATTCCTATATTTGGATCGGTGTGCAGTGTGGCGTTTTGAGAACCTAGCAGGACAAAATCCACAAAATCAACGAACAATATTTTGACTCTTAACGTACATATGGCATAGATCGGCTACAAGCCTTAGTGTCTACTACTCTTCAAAAACCTATTTATATATATATATATATATATATATATATATATATATATATATATATATACAGTACCAATATACTGTATATGTAATATACAGTAGAGCAAAATCTCCACGCGTCACCGCCTTTTGGGATGTCGCACATCCTCGACAAGTGCTTTGCTTGGTTTTCCCAAACCTACATATAGTCAAGGTTAGGGTAGTAAAGTGTACGCTGATTCGGAATCGGAACTTGAACCTGCATGCACTGTGCTCTATATTGCCGATCACACGGCCTTTTTCGCAATTTAGCCAGACGCATGACATCAACTAAGCGGTTGTCTTTCACCCGGTTGTCTACTATTTATACTCAAGATAAGGCCGAACTACGAGGAGGGTGTTTACAGCGCCATCCATCAATGCAGTTGGATGAGATATTCACACTAAAAACATATTTATTTGACTCAAAATATGATTTCTTTGGCGGAAGTACACCTATTTTTAAGCCAATGCAAAAATATTTCTTTGAGGGAAATAAATCTTTTCTTGTATAAAAATTCCAAATAAATTAATCTCTACAAGCAAATAAACCAGAGCATTCAATGAAGTACATATTGTTGGTGTCAAAGAAATATGTTTTGATCAAAAAGAATAAATTCAAAATAATATATATCTTAAAAACAAGAGATCTTTTCTATCTGTGTATAAAATACTGATTGCTACAGCATGGTATTGTGGAAAATACAGGGTATTCATTTTAAACTTCCCACCCTGAATAATTATTGATGTGATAAAATCACGCAGTTCACGATTTTATAAAGAGAACTCCAGAGTACACAGATAGAAATGATTTTTGTTTTTAAGAAATATTGAATTTATTGAGAATGGTGGTAGAAAGTGTCTCCTCCAGGCGAAAGAAAATGTAATTTTGGAGGATATTTTGGTGTGTTATCATCACCTATATATAGGCGTCAGTTAGTTTAGGCATTTCCACCCTCGCACGCAGTAATTAAATCTGACAAGAGCTTTCGGCTAATATGTAAGCACCTTCACGTCGTGGCGCCTTCGAAAAGGGCCGATTCCTTACGAACTTCGACGTTAAACACTAATTTGTCAGACCGCGTAATAGCTGAAGGGCTGCTGGTGCTGCCCTCGCGAGAGAGTAAAACAAATACTCCGATAGACAGTCGGCTGGGAGGCACACGTAATATAACTCGCAAAATTTCTCACTCAACACGCGTCACGTTCGCTCATAGCGTAAACACCACCACACGCCACTATTTCAACTAACTATTTGCAAATTTTCGCCCCCTCGTTTAACACAATTTGAGAGCGCACGCCTTGCTAACCAAGAAAGCTCTTTCGTTTATTAAACATTGCACTTGCGTTCATCGTCTACTGTTTTGTAAAGCTAAAGCAAGACGTTAACTTCATTAACCGACAGTCCGTTAATTTGTTATAAATGTAATGAAAATTAACGTTAACCGTTGATCCATAACTAATTATAAAAAAACTAGGTTATGTTGAGTGCCGATGGTGCCTGGTGAGTATGCAACCCAAATAACAATTCGCGGGCATGATTTATATACGGATGCCGCATCGTACAAAGTAGTACGACACGCATGTAAACAAAATCAAGTACGAACTTGCACGATAGCAATTTGAAGTGTTGTCGTTTTAACATGTTTTCGTGCTTTTTTATGAAGAGTGTAAATAGGTGTAAATTTATGTATATAATGGAGATTTCTTTGGTAGGTCTTCAGTATTCAGTTAGCTCTGAAGAAGCGAGGAACATAGTTCGCGAAACATCAGCATTTACGAATCTTGACACACGGCATAACCCGGTAGCATTTTATTTTCTAAATATAATAAAGTTGACCAAAAAAATACAATGCAATGATGGATGTCAAATTCCATATGAATTAAGAATGGATATAAAGGAACACTGAGAGGGTCCTTGCTAATAAAATAAAAACCACCCGAACTGATGTCTGTGGTGCTTTTATACTATTATCTCATAATGTTGATATTGGGCTTAGAAAATCAATAGTTATTACACGCTCTACCCCAGACATGGAAACGAAGTTCAAAGTTTACGTTACATAATGCATTTTATAATTGATTTTACTCATTCTCATCTATTTTGTTAAAATAGAATAATGCACGAATCGTGTTCATTTTCAAAACGCATTAAAACTTAGGTTTCAATGTTTACGGAAGGTACAAGTAATGTAGGTATTGAATAATAGCAATGAAATATTGTCTATTCTTGTAAGAATGATATTTTAGTGATTTTCCGCTCTACATTCCGATCCTCATCGCTTAGGCTTTCGATTTCGTCGATTTTTGGCCCTGCTGTCGACATTTTATAATTTTTTCTTTTCGCGCCAAGCGTAGGAGCATAGTCACGTGTCTACGTCATCGAGTTTAATATATAGTATCTGGAGGTCGCACGCTATAGTCCCCACCACGGCGAAAACGGGTCAAAAGCCGATTAGTTATCGCAGGCGATTACAGAGGGCCACCGCGCGGTAAATTCGAAAGCAATAATAACGGAACACTTACTTTACATATTTTCTAAGGATTTTTTGTTTATAATCAATATGTAACGTTAAAATATTACCGTAAATAAATAAATTACGGATTTTCAATTGAAATCTATCAAAAACGTATTCAATTGCCACTTACAAAACCCATATACTTTAGTTTAGAATAATAAATATTTTACGAGATAATGTATTTTCTCGAAAATTGTCTTGTTTTGTTTCTATCTGAAAAAAATGCAAAAACGTTTATAAAAATCTTACCATATTCATCTGGTTCCAAGGTTTTTAATGTTTAGATGCACTCTACTAATATCGGAATTGTATTACTTATGTCTCGTTCGAACCGCCTACATGAATGATGTGTACTTATTCGACATTCTCCGAATTTGAAATTTGATTTTGAGATAATTGCTTGCTGTTTTAACTTTTGACTAGTCCGTTTTACCGATAACATTGTCTGGAATGACATTTTAACCTGTAACATTTTTGCCTCCAATTGCTACAAGTCTTTGCGGTGGCTTTCCCGATGCTTGTTCCGTTTGTGCTTCGGATTTGACTATTATGTGCTGAAGATGACAGTTTAAAACTGTCGAAACATGTCCACATAGTATATTAATAAACAATTGCAAAGATATAAAAAGCTATTTTTCTACAATAACTTATAAAAGAGATTACCAAGTCAGAGGAGAGGAAATGGATTGATTATGATAGCAAATACAAATGTTCTCCGAATGGATACCCAAGAAAAAACTGTATTTTATTAAAAATAGTATTTATTTCAACAGTAGTAAATATATGGAATATATAAAAGGTTATTTATTAGATATCATAAAAAAGACACATTTGTATTGATCACCATCAATTCAATTTTTGTCTGTTTGTTTTTTTTTGTGTGATTTTTTTTTGTCTCATTCTACAAATATAATGTAACCTGCATACTAAATTACTACATTTTTGCCACTTCTTTGGTTAGTAAAATAATATGGTTATTACCAATCTCAAAATTTAAAATGTGGTCTTTAAGGCACTCAAAGACGCTTGTGTAAACAGCACGAAAATCAGAATTAGTTAAATTTGGTTTTGGTACAAAGTTGGTTTTGATACAAAGTTGGTTTTGATACAAAGTTGGTTTTGATCAGTTTTGATACAAACAAAGCTGAAAAATTCTTACTTGTGAAACGATAATTCGTTGTATTTCTTCGAATCGCTACCGCAATTCCTAATACAGCCCTTGTTTACCATTGCTGGCAAAGGTGACAAGCCAATTGCTAAAATATTTCATCGAAATATTAGAATAAAAGCGATATCAAACACGAACCAAGCGCAATAAAAATACAATTGACATTAGCAACTAAAGTTAGTTACTGAAAAATCACTAGAACACCTAACTTCAGGAGCCTGCGAGGCTGTTAGGATTTTCGGCCGCCCCCACTCCTGTACCATGCGACCCCCAGATTACTATATATTAAACTCGATGGTCTACGTAGATCGGCGCCCGCAGGCGTGCCATATTTAAGAAGTTGAAAACACTAAAACCTTTATAGCTTAAAAATAAACGCAAAACATTTTATTCCAGTTGACGTTGAGTTTGTACAATATTAGAAGTGAAACCTAAATTGACTTCACTATATTGTCTCATTAATAATGATTCAAACTTTTACGTAAATCTTAATTTGTAAACTTGGCAAAACTATCTTAGTAGGTACGTGCAGCTGTGTGTATAGAATATTCCTTCATACGTGTTGTATATTAATATATCCCACTACCAATAACATCAATCTTCATTACTTTGACATCATCTCGGTATACAGGCTAAATATGTACGTATTTACATATCCTGGTATTTTAAACTGCATCATCATTTTCCCGTGTCTCCTGCCATCCTGGCAGTTGGAATGCTCCGCGATAAACGCCGGTATGAACACTTGTGAATACCATTTTTGCAACCTACTTATTATAGAAATGGACACCTATTTTACAATACACCTTTTTCGACCTGTTACTTTAATAGTATATTATTCTATGAGCAAGTAATGTAAGCAATTTCTCACGAAAACGAAGTTTGCAGCACGAGCCGTAGGCGAGTGCTGCAAAACGTTCGAGTGAAAAATTGCCATTACTCGAAAGCCTAAGCACTGTAGATTTGAGTTTCGTTGCAAACTACCGGGATCGGCGATCTACTCGTATCGGCGATCTACACTAAAAGGCTACTCATCTCCGCGACACGCAGACCTATTAGGTCTGCCCCATTTCTAGTCTTAAGGTGGCGTTTAAATTGGAAATGCGGTTATAATTTTCAATCGGCTATTACATATACACGTTTAAGTTTGTGCATTAAGAATATACGTTAGAGTGAACTTTGTATCTTTGCTAATAATAAAAAAAATACCTGGCTCAATTCTGTCAAGTATAGGTGACGAATTCTGCGAATATCGGTGTTTTTTGTTGATCGCAAGAAGATATCGACATAATTAAGCCGGATATTTTTAGTACTATCGGCAAAGGTTCCAAGTTCACGTTAACGTATAATCTGAATGAACTCGGATCATAAAATTATGAAGTATATTTGGTTGCCTTCACATTTCGAAGCCCATCTTAATATACTAAACGTAGGAGAAATTCAAAACGAGAGTTTTACGAACAATTGGAAACTGGGTGATGCAAAGGCTTTCGAGAGAAGCTAAATTTGGCGCCAATTTTGGCAACGAAACTCAAATCTACAGTCCTTAGGCTTTCGACTTCGACGATTTTTGGCCGCCTTTTAGAACTTCTTTTTAGTACCTAACTGGATAAAAGTTTTTTAAGTAACAGGACATGGGTATACTAGACACACTTTCACTTTATCTATTTCAGAATAGCCACCCTTACGCCGATTTTTTTCTGCAATATTTTGCTCGAAACATGTTCGTTGCAAAGTAATTTACATAAATTAAATCAATTGTGCAATGCGTAGCGAGTCACTGTGAGGTTAAACGTGTACGTTACTTCGGTATGTCAAACTAAAACACGTTGTCATTGTTGACAGGCGTTCCAATCGAAAGAATAAGAAAAAGGTAAGAAATACAATAGCACAGCATTTCTAACTACTACTATTTCCAACTGCTATTTAGATATTTTTTCTAGTAATAAAAAGGAAAAAAAAATAAATAAGAAGTCTAGAAAAAGCCGTTAGTATAGACAAAAATTAAACTAATGAAAACGTAGACTAAAAGTCATTATACAGGGAATACTACAGAGTATTATACGGATGTGTTTAAGTAACGTAACAACATAATTAAAGATTTAGTTAAGTGTACAATGGCACAAATTGCTTAAGTAGACTAAGCTGCGGCGGGCGAAATTGTTGGCAGGATCCGAAACTTCTAACTTTTGCTTTGTAGGAAATAGGTTGAGTATGCGGGCGCATTGTTCTAAAATAATAACGCGAGATGCACACGTATTTGCATAACAAAAATGACGTGGATATGTGACTGCATTCAAATGAGATACGTTCCCAAATATCTTAATTGTGTGTCTCGGTGAGCACGGGACGTCTGTCTGGTATTATATCCCTTATTAAACTTGTACGTATTTGGAATTCGCTTCACGACTCGTACGTCGTTCGCAAGAATATCTTCGCAGAATAGCAGAAAATTTCGTCGCTTTTAAGGACCAGTTAAAGAACCAGAAGACTTTTATCGGCACATCGTGTGTGTTTATATTTTTTTGTCAGTATTTTAAGTTCCATCCAGTGCTATTTCATATAGGGCGAGTCACAGAGTCGCAGTGCAGCATCCACTACTTTCATCTTAAGAGATAGAACCAAATATTTTGCACAAAAGTTGTTTGGCCCACCATTATCTACAACGAAAAATTATTTTCATTTATACAGGATGCTGCATTTAGGCGTTGAAGAACAAATATTATTATTTTTTAAATGGAATGCCCGGTATATCATACCATATTCTTAATATTAAGATAAAGTAAAAAATGTGAAAAAAAGTTAATAAGTTAATACCTACCACGTATTCAATTTTTAACATTATCAAACAGATTTTTCTTGAGTTTTTAAATGGAGCACCCTGTATAATATCTGTAGGCTGTAATAACCATTTATTTCTCTCCAATCTATATCTAGGCTGTCACCGTGTTTTGTGATATTTGCAATTTAACGAAAATGTAATGTAAATACTAACCTTAATATTGCTCTGTATACAGGGTATTTGGTAGTTTCATGTAAAGTGTTTAACGGGTGATAGAAGAGGTAATTTAGAATCTAAGTAATCAGATTTATCCTTATACAAAGTATTACGGTTATCAAGATATTAACAATTTTATATACATTTCTTTATGTATATTTTGCGATTTTTTCATGCAAAACGAGCACGGGCTAATATTTCAAATTACTACAAAGTCAACACTAAACCTTGTACTTTTAGGCCAACTATTGTGAAAATGTATTAATCGCGTCTCTAGTGGCTCACCCTGTATATTTTTATAATTAAATGACGCGACTAAGGCCGGGTATTGTAAACGCCGAATAAGCAATTTACTAGGCAGTTACTTTTTATTAATTACTAACGATAGTAAGTAAATACATTAATACAAATAATATGGGTGTTGCATATAAAAATCTCAAGAAAAAGCCACTTAAGATAAATTCAGTATCGTCCATCGCGTCGCTAGTGACTCACCCTGTATATTTTTATAATTAAATGACGCGACTAATGCCGGGTAGTATAAACGCCGAATAAGCAATTTACTAGGCAGTTACTTTTTACTAGGCAAGTACTTATTCGAAAGTTGTCACTAGGCATTTACAATTGACGAGTGTCAATAAACACGGTACTATTTAATGCGTTTCCCGATGTTTTGCGATCTTCAGGGTTATGATTAAAATTCACCCACTGATATATCGGAGATGCCGCCACATACCGAGAGATTTGCGACTTTGTTTGAAGATTAGAGGTTTTGGTTCGAATTTTCCATTTCAGAATCTTACAAAGGAAGGAAACTTGTGCCGGACTGGAAACCAATAAGCTTGTGTGAACTCTTACCGGCTGGAGATTCGAGGTATTGATACAAAAAAACTTAGCTAATGAGTTAGGTAGAAAATGTAAAATGTTGCATACGCAACACCGTTGTAGAGTGTGTTGATGCGTGAACCACTAGAAATACGTTAAGCACGTATTTCTAGTGGTTCACCCATATCGACACTGAGGCCACCAGGGAGTCTATTCTCGTCATCTTTTTGAAGCGAATGCGAGACTTCTCGAATGGTTAGGTGAGAGTGGAGATATCGGCGGTTGCCCTGTGTTTGGAATGAATGGGCGTGGCGCGTGCGTTATTGTTCTTAGCGACAACCAAACTTGCTCATAGATACGTTCATATGGCGTGGCGAGTGCGTTATTGTTCTTAGCGACGAGCAAACTTGCTCATACATACGTTCGTATGGGCGTGGCGCGTGCTCTATTGTACTTAGCGACAAGTAAATTTGCTCATAGATACGTTCCAGAGGGAAACCGCTGATATTCCCACTCCGTCCACCTAACCATTCGAGAAGTCTCGCATTCGCTTCAAAAATATGACGAAAATGGACTCCCAGAAACCACTGAGGTTGTATAAGTAGAAACAGTAATATTGTAGAAAAATTGGAGATAATATTCGTGTTACAAATACATTAGCAGAAATACATAACTTAAAATACATATCGTTATGATGAGGAGCAGTGATGACGAGTATAATGCTGCCAAGAATACAGATATCAATGCAATATGTACATGAAAAGGTAATTTTTTTTTGTTATTATTCTACTATTAACGCGACCGGGAGCGGAGGTGATAGCTGGAAAATGAGTGCTTACAGAGTTCTAAATTGTTATAATAGAACAATCTAATAAAGAAAATATAATTAGCACATTAGCGTCTTCGATATTTAATTTTTTAATTGTTTGCAAAACTCGTGGCGTAATATTAATTTTAAATTTTATTACTTATTTCAGGTGTCAATTTATTGTAGGTAGTGCATATTTAATCCTATAAAAGGTATCTTTACGTCAGCAACATTCTTCTTCATTCTTTTTTATCGTTTCATATAGGTACCAACTTTAACTGTATCCCAGTCGTCGATTCCAATTATTTGTTATTAAAATTGAAGAAATAAAAGCTCATTAACTTTATTTGATATTGTTTTAAATCCCAATATTTTTTCAGTTTCATTATTATTATTAATATTATCAAATAATAAATAATATTATTTATAATTTGATGGACGAATAAAATTTTACTTTCAAAGCGCTACTCGATCAGGCGTACACTGATAAAATAGAGTGCGAATTTACAAATGAAATTTACATTTTTTTCAGTTAACCGACCCTATTTCTCGGCAATTTTACCATAATTTTAAGCAAAAATACTAAATATCATTGAAAATGCAGTTACATTCATTAATTGTACAAACTGTAGGTACATTTGCTAACAAATTTGTAAATTTCATAATAAAAATTATTTCAACGGAATAAAATTACAAATCTATACCTTAAAACTACTGTCTGATATGTAAATTTGCCCTCTGCTCGTGCAATTTTCCTTTCTAGATGGTAAAGTGCTACAGAGATAATTTTTATCGCGCTTGCGCAATAATGGGATGTACAGTTCGAGTTCCGTTCGCCATCCGTTTGGTTGTGTTTACAGGAGCTAAGTTAGAGTTTTATTGAGTGCGATTGTTATATACAACTAATCTAACACTGTTAGTGCCTCTGTGACTTATCCTTTATCGGTGTCGTGTGAAATATTTGCCCCATATGGTTCTATAGTATTAAAAGATATAATATTGGTACATTCATCTCTTTGTATATTATGGAGGACTTTGCGAATATATACTACAAAGTGCAGGTAAAAGTTTGCAGTTGATATGTATAATTTCACTTTCACTCATTGGATGTTCTTTTTAGGATACAAGTGTTGATGATACTGACATTCTACAAATTCAAGGACTTGTGTGGTGTCCATAGGTAAGATTTCGCTTATTGTTCTTTCTTGTACATGCGGTCTTACAATCAAATTTATTACTAAAATGTATAACACATATCATTTCAATCACTAATATAAAAAAATACTTTTCTATAAACACTCATTAATAACTTTACACACACTCGGTACCTCAAAGGAAAGCAGCTGCTGACATTGTTATACCCTGTATATAATATATGACTCATGTACTTCTTATTTTGATTTCAGGTGACACATTTTGGACTATATTATATGCTGTGGTTGGATTATCCCCAGGTTATCTTACTCTGGAGACGGTTTAGCTTTTTAAAAATTATTCCAAGTCAGGGTTCAAAAACGAATAAGGTGACGTAAGTTTACCATAGGCATTTCAACTTAATATTGTTGAAATAATATTTAAGTTATATTTAAAAGATATGTTTCTCTCTGTTAAGCAGATCGATTTATTTTATTATACGATATGTAGATAAGTATAGTCCATGGGTTCCTATTTTATTTCATTTACTTATGATTACATTTTTGTCAAGAACTTCTATTTATTTAATGTTAAAAATATGTAGATATATATTATAAATATGTTTCACATGTTATTTATTGTTAAAATTATAATAAAACTTACTATTATTAAGTTAATAAGTTAATTATTACTATTATTTTTTGTTTTTATTTATGATCTCCACATTAATGGGATTTTACTAGTGATTTTACAGTTGACAATACAGGCTTGTCCGAGCAGTCGCAAAACCAGTTTACAAACAGTTCTTTTGTGAGAAACCAGATAATGTTTCATTGGTATTTATAATGGAGTTATCATAGCAACATATGTGGTCCATCACAAAAGTACTGAGTGTTAACTGGTTTTCAGTTGCTTGGAGAAATCTAATATTAAAGTTGCAGAAAATTTACTGTACAACAATTAATTGCAATTCCGTGTTTACGGTAAATTTACTGAACGTCAGTAATATTACTTACAAAAGTATATATAAAACCGTACACATCGGAAACCTCATTTCATATGAGAAGTAAATTTAAGCTCAAAGTAAAATTATAAACCACATGGTTTGTAATTCCCTTCGATACACGGAGGTTAAAAATGACCGCGGTGCCACACGGTAAAATTACCTTTTCAGTTTTATCAGTGTATGTCATCGAATAAAGCCGCATTTACCGATTTCCGACTACCCTGGTGAGGGGGAAACACATCACAAATTTAATGGACAAGTAAATTTTTACTCTGTCGAATTGCTAGGTAGTAATTTACTCTCGAGATGTCCCCATTAGATTCTCATATTTACGTTTATCGTACCAACCTCCTACCAACCTCCTACCAACCTCGTAAAAATTATATTTCATTGTTTACAATCAAAAATTATATCTACATTATAATTTGGTTATATATCACTACGGCAACATTCTACAATTATTATATTATACTTCCCATTACATTCTCAGAACAATTCACAGTTTAGTTTCTATCCTACATTGATTTAGAGTTTCTAAATACGATTTACTACTCTAGTAGATTTACTTCGCTACTAAACAATTCGGAGATCTGATAGGTTCTTTGTAATACCCGGCCATAATGGTATATTTTAAATAAACAGCTAGTGTAAAAACGCGAGGTATTGGAAATAAAATATGGCTGTAATGCAGCAATAAATAAAGCATCGTTAGCGTTTTGTCGGATGCAAAATAAATATAGGCGCTAAAGGGATATCTTGCGTAAAGTAGGTCAGCACATTTATTATTTTACACCGTTTTGTCCTATTCGACTGCATAATATTTTCCAATATTTCCGCTACATTTTCCACCATACGTACACCGTTTATTTCGGTATTTCTTCCATTTGTTTCCCTCGAGTTACCCGACGGTTCACAAATACCGACTTTTGCGTTATAAATAGTTTCTTATTAATTCGCCGTTTGCGTGTGCCAATATTAGGGTCCACTTATCATCTCGAAATGGTCCCAAATACGAAATAATAAATTACTACTTTGACTACGAATCGAGATTTTAATCAAGATGTAAATGTGTTGTAACTCGTAACTCTTGCCTTTCAATAATAGAAATTTGCATAGCAAATAGGTCCGAGATTGACGTTTATTTCAAAATTAATCAATTACCATATTATTTATTCGAAATACCATTTCCCGTATATCTAGACACAGAGTGTGTCCCAAATAACAGGGGTGGCCAACTTTTGTCTACTTAACATCTACCTTTTATCTTTAAAATATGCCGCGATCGACATGTTGTCATAGGCGTGGCACTCCCGCGAGCTATGGGTAGTAGATACGCAAAATATATGTTAAAAATCACCTACCTTTTTAGTTTTCGATAAAAAGGCATAAAGAACATAAATTTCCTGACTCAACTTTTCATATTTGCATAGTTCATTATAAATATGCACAGTATGGCTGAAAATTTGATTTTAAGATTATGCGCTTTTTTTGCCAGAAAAATTGCCAAGTTTACGAAAAGAAATAATGTCTGCAATTTAACAGCCCTGCGCACAGTACGACGCAATAATTACCTATTTATAATCATAATAATAACGGTACATGATTGCTAAAATTAATTTACAATTCAGACATTTTCGTCAACAGTTTTGAGAATATATATATATATATAAATATAATTTAAAAACGTAGTACGCACAGGCAAATACGGTTCCATATGGCATGCATACGCCAAGGTGGCAAGACGTCCCGCTTTTTGCGGGACGGTCCCGCTTTTTCACATTTTGTCCCGCGTCCCGCGGAGTTTTAAAAATATCCCGGTTTTTAGAAATGTTAATTTTTTAACAGAATTTTTAGAGAATTACTACGAAAAATGAACTATATGCTATTTCGTTCAAACACTCTTTTTCAAATCGTTCGTTAAAAGGCTGTAAGATTTTTATAATTATTAAACAACATTTTGGGGTGGAAAACCGTTGTTTCACAATTGTATTTTTTTTACAAAGAAAGACGATAATCGAAAGCGTCGATAATCACTAATTTGGACGGTGGTTCGGATTATCAAATTGTTCGAATTATCAAATTTTACATATAAATAGTAGAAAATATGACTATTGGATACAAGATAGATACAAAAGCAATATTTTTCTGTAAACAGGAATCGACGAAAATGGCTTTTCCCTCGGTTACTCAGTGATTTATTTTATTATTATTACTTTTTGGGCGTTCGGATTAGCGAACGTTCAGATTACCGAGGTTCGGATTATCGACGCTTTACTGTACTCATTTTAGGTAACTTACATACCAAACTAAATAAATATATATATTAATATTCATTTTTGTTAACAACTAGACTCTGGGATAAATGACTACAAAGCAGTTCCTTCTGTCATTTACAATCAAACTTGCACTATTTTGACAATTTTAACCATTTTTATTATTTTCAAAGTTTTATGGGAATCACTATCCCTTGTCATTTAGTCGCAAAACAAGAATATACAGAAACTTAATAGAAAACACAGAATCTTAGCAATACACCAAATTACAGCAATTAAAGAGCATACAATATTCTATTTTGTATAATGGTGATATTTAAAATTTTTGTACGTTTTTGAAAAATCGTAACTGTAATCTGTAAAAAGAATTTATGGATTTTTGCATTGTTTTACGAAAATCACAGGACAAAATTGAATTGATCTAGAAAACCAACCTACCTATTGCTATACGTGTATAAAATTTCACTAACACGTTGCAACATTTGATATGTGGACTGACCGGCTTAAACGGTAAAAACGTTAGCTAAACTTTGATATTCAATATAATAGATAAATAGATAATATTTATCAAATTTATCATATTAATATGCATTTATTATTATTTGGTAATTAAAGAAAATAAGATGTTCCAGCTGATTATTTATTCTGGGAGATCAAAAATGGTGTTTTTGGTCTAAGTTTGAGACATCCTGTGGGCTAAGAAAGGAACTTGTTTTCTCGCAGGTTGGCAACTAGGTAGGTACTCTCTTACAAAACCATATCAATTCTCAACATCTTGTTTTCTAATTCATCACAATATCTGAATTTTTGTAGAATATACACAGTTTGAAGCAAGATTTTGTTTAGTATTTCACTCATAATCAAGTAACATTTGCTGCAAGGTTTAGCAGCAAATTTAAATATTCAATGTATTTCTTTAAAATGCATTAAAAAATAATGAAAACCGGTCGATGTTACAAAAGTTTAGCAAAATAAGCGTGCCTTTAATTGTGCCGGTCAGTGTATTTTTTTCTCAATACTGTACCTTTAAACTTGGCATATCTTGTTGTGCTGTACAGGGTCGTTAGATTAGAACATGTTTGTTATTTTTTTACCTTAAGATTTACTTGTTATATAATTTATCTTTCTTAGTCTTTTTGCTATATTTATTAGTTGATAAAAATGTTTTTAAAAAATTTAAAATTTATTTAGAATATTTATTTCGTCCAAAGGGCATATATTTGAAGAATTTATGTTAAAGAGAAGAGTTAATATATACAATTTTAATCCCTATAATAAACGATAATGATATAAACTTTGTGTTGTATCAAACAATATTTATTTATTATAAATAAATATGGCAAAACAAGTAATCACTAATATGCAAATAATGTCGAATATTCAATGAAGTATGTGTTGCTCAAACAAATGAAAATGTGTTGCTCAAGCTTTGATCACAAGCACAACAATTTAAAGGAATATGCGATGATGTTGCTTAAAATACAAAAAATTGTGCACCAACCAAACTAAAAAAAGCATACTAATAATAATTTTTGTGTTCCTAAAAATCCTAGAATTTGTCTATTTTCGAGTAAGATCTTTTGAAAAGACGGTTAATTTTAATTACTACCGCCCACCCGGCCCGTTACTGTCCCGCTTTTCTATAATAAAAATCTGGTCACCTTATGCATACCTTAATGTCGGGCATGTCGAGTGCACCAAAAAAGTGGTCGCGCGGCTAGCCCGAAAACACCAAGTCAAGACGCGTAGTTTTCCCAATAAACACAACGCTTCAGTTCACCTCGACTGCAGTTCCGAATATGTTCTACATCGGTACGCTTGCAATTCTTAATTTACCGGCTATTCTTCACTAGCACACGGTATCGGCATTCGTTTGTACGTGACGTGAACTAT
Source organism: Aphodius sticticus (assembly GCA_963966075.1). NCBI lineage: Eukaryota > Metazoa > Arthropoda > Insecta > Coleoptera > Scarabaeidae > Aphodius > Aphodius sticticus. The sequence goes on along the minus strand of OZ014515.1, from coordinate 12,581,280 downwards.
CCTGTCGTGAAATCGTGCATAATTTTCCGTTTCGATATAAACGGTCGATAATCGTAGTATTTTCACTGGTGTTCTCAAAATATTGCATTCAATTCGTACTGGTCCCGTCTTCTGCGGTTAAAAGGGGCGGTCGAATTCTTCCTACACGGATATGCGAGTGGCTCTTCATTCTAGGGCATGTGGAATCAGTGGCATCAATTCGTTGGGTTGGAAGAACAGGGGAAAGAGTCACTAGCTTGCTGGCTATGAAAGAGCTGCCTATGACCCCGGGTTACCTTACACAAAATAAAGTGCTATTCAATTACCTAATTTTGATAGCATTCTGTGAGAATACTATGTGGTGCCGTGTGTCAACGAAGATATCAGCAATTTTTGAAGAACGTCTGAGAAAAGTGCTCGGGGACACTAAGGTAATTAACTTATTTAAATATGTATTGTGTTATAATCATAAAAAGCGCTGATTTGTTTATCTGTGACCAAGGCGTGTACGACATCATTTTTTATCGCAACGGTTTTGCTAGTAATTGCCCATGAAGTATTTTTTGCGCATTTTTTTAGAAAGTAAATGTTATTCTAAGTAAAATGTTTTGTACACAAAGAAATGGTCAAGTAATGCATCATGTAATCAACAATCAAATCAGTCTGTATGAAACATTTTACTCAGAATGACGTTCTGAAAAAGAAATGCGATAGCGATACCTAAGTATATTTAAAACTATAAATTAGTGTTATACAACATTTTTTTAGATAGTTATAAATTTATTTTACTTCTATGGCTACCACCAGACATTCAAGAAAGCTTAAGAACATCAAATTTAAATTGCAATTAATTTTAAAGAAATAATTAATAAATTTTTCTAACAGCAACAATATATCAATCTTTGTTAATTATTGTTCTATACTACCTACTAATTGTTGTAATTTTGATAACGGGCATAACTACCATAAGTGTAGATAACCAAAAGCTATCGTTTGGTGTATAAATCGTTAAAATCGGATGACAAGAAAAGACTTATGACTCTTATGAGTTAGTTTTTTTAGTTATGACCCTGTTTTTATAGATAGATGTTCCTGGTACGGTCACTTGGTGGTCCGTAGCGCTCATTTTTCTAGATGACTAATTATTATATTCACCACTGAGCTAAACTAGCATAAGTGCAGGTAAAACTAAGCTATGGATTGATATATAAATTCTCAAAATCGGATTACAAGCGGTCTTATTGCAGTTTTTGTTGACCGATGTTCCTGATGTTGCGTTGTTCTTAGATGTCTAAGACGCGAACAATTCGCTATTTTTTAAACACATTAAACTGGGCACTTAATTGCTATAATTGCGATTGGGCAAAACTATGGAAAATACTTAAAAACTTGTGGTGTCGATTGATGTAAGGTTTATTGTTATCGTTTATACAGTGTGATTAGTATTCTGGCGGTCGATAGTTACTAAATCGTTTGAGAAAGAAAAAAATTATTTATAAAAAAGTTGTTTGACTCACCAGTTTCTATAATGTAAAGTTATTTTTATTTATACAGGGTATTGCATTTAGGCGTGACGGAAAGTGAAGATGTTTAGACTTATTTTCTAAAAATTTTATACTTTTGTTAATCTGTCAATAGATCGTGGGAGTTCATCTTGTACTGAAACAACTTGTTTATCCACCTACGTTGTTTATCTACGAGTAATATTAACATATTTGATTGGGTTTGAGCTTAAAGGATAGCCCTTTGCTAATATTTTTATCTTGTTGAGTTGAAAGGTTAGTCCTTTACGAATATTTGTTTATCTTGTCGAGCTGAAGGTCAGCTCTTTACTCAAATGTTGATTTATTTATGTTTATTTATTATTTGCTTGGCTGAAAGGTTGGCCCTTTTCTAAGATTTTTTTATTTTGTTGAGCTGAAAGGTTAGCTTTTTGCTAATATCTGAATGGTTTTGAGCTGAAAGGTTAGCCCTTTTGCTAATATTTGCTTATCTTCTTGACATGAGTAGTCCTTTGCTTATTTGTTTATGTTCATGAGCTGAAAGAATGACCTCTTGCGAATATTTGTTTATTTTGTTGGGCTGAAAGGTTATAGCTTATGCTAATATATGTAGCTGAGCTGAAAGGTGGTTTGGTTTTTGCAAGTATTTGACTATGTTTTGAGTTAAAAAGTTTAGCGTTTTGAACGCAAGAGGAAAAGAAATACATGTTGGCAACTAGATTGTTGTTGAATGAGTAACACCTTTGAATTTCGGCAAATTATGAATTGTCGAATGGAAGTTTGAATGAGTTACTGAGACCACGTATATCATTGAGGACAATAGTTCTGGAGACTGGTTTTGAGAGCAAAGCTTTAGTCAGGATTGGCCGTGTTAGGAATCATTTTATTTGTTGGATTAACTCAGATATTGGGCCAGTGATAGAAGATTATAAACACGCTTATTTGTAAATAGATAAGTAGGTAGACTCACTTTTTACTGTTAACGGTTTTTTTTACAATACGATAAGCAAAAAACTTCTATCGGTAAACGGACAGTTCTGTGTGATCGACACTTGATTCTTGCTTCGAAACTATCTTTCATCTTCCACATTCGCTAACAATTGGGTTGTATACTTAGGGAGCAATTCAAAAGTTTTTCAGTGTTCAGGTAATAGTCAATTTTATTTGCATGCAAGAGTCGTTTTCAACAGTAGAAATAAAAATGATTTTATTATCAAATCAGGCGACTTCCCCAAAATTGAATACAACTTCTCAAATTTATTTCGCTGCTTTTGAGGCCGGATTTTCTCGTTATGTACGTTTTATTTTCGAACTCTACTAATAAACTATGCGGAACTAGTAGTAAACCACTCCGGGATATATTTGAAATGCTGTAAAATTTAATAGTGAACCCAAATACCTACCTCATGAATTCATGCAATTGTAATGGCATGAATAGTGCCACATGTGGTCTTCGTATCTCTACCGATTTATTATACGCGTATACGTGTGAATATTGTGCGAATATGTCCGGCAAATCACGCGTGTCTACCCGCACACACCCCCGTACCCTGGGTCATGCCACAACGGTCTACAACGTTATCACGGCAGGATGTAGATATTTAAAATTGCTGTTTTTGTTTTCGGGCAGTATTATAACTGGCCTCGAGTTTTATTGCATGGTTACCGGTGCTAATGTATTATCCCATTTAAAATTTACACCAAGAATCAATGTACATGTCCCTTGTAATCCTCTTACAATTTTCGGTCGGATTATGGAAAATCATATAATGAATGAGCGCCCGGATTATTTTACTGTGTTTTGATTAATAATTCGCTTTTGCAATTCGTAGAACTTATTATAAACCTTTGCAATTTTAGCGTTAATCTTCAATAACAGTTGTGAACTTTAACCTATTTTGATTATTTTTTAGAACATAAGTCAATAAATTTATGAAGAGTATAACGCGCTCAATCCAATCTTGGAAAAATTAAGCTTGCAGTTTATTACACTAGGAAAACGAAAATAATATCTTGGTGCGAGTTGGGATACCCTGTGGAGAAATTAAGAACTTTAGAGAGATTATAAAGAAATTAGAAAGAAATAAATTATTTTTTGATGTGTTTTAAAATATTTTTTATATGCGAAATTGGAATATTCGTAAATCGTGCATTACAAACAATAATGAAGAAAATTCAAAAAAACAGCTAAAATTGCAATTTTGTATACTAAATACATACGGACCAGTCCAATGCATAAAATTAAATGCTTTTGCCGCTATAATAAGCTGCATTTATTTTCTTTCAAAATTGCAAAGGCTTGATATTCTCGACAATTTGTTTATGTGCTGAAAAGATAATCAGAATCGGTTAAACTTCGCAAAAGTTATTGAACATCACAACTAAAATTGTGTTTATTGTTTTACTGCTAAAGCTGCTTTTTTTCAAAATTCAGATATTGGAATGAATCAAAAACCAAAGAAGTTCGGAATTGAAACAGCTTTTTAACAGTATACTTAGAAACCTAATCAAGATTATTTCCCCACAGGGATTCTTACTCTTGGACCACCAAAACATGACGTTGACTCTCCCGGTATAGCAACTGTAAGAAGTTACTTTTACAAAATTCCGAAAACGGTGATAATCATGATGAATTTGTTTACTATTCCCCGAAAGAATCATTAAAATCGGTAAAAGATTAATAAAGTTATTCAACATCAAAGCCTCAAACTCCTCAAAGTATCAAATTCCACTATTCACATTTATCACAAAACATGCCATAACTTCAAAAGAGTGATGTAATTTCATGTTTTTTTTAAATCGTTACAAACGCAAAATATAACAACACAATATTTAACAGAATACAGTGAACGTCTTATTATAAAAATGTTTGACGAACCTGTGGGTGATGACTGATGACGCCATATTACACAATAAACAAGAAACTGATAACACGATACTAAATTTTAAAATGCTACGTGGTGTTTTTCGCACTTGAATAGGTGTCAAAATTTGTAGTCGCTACGTGGGCAACTTTCGGGCTCTTACCGTAGTAGGGATACACTCGCATCGCAACACAACTTTTTGTTTGATTGCGATAAGCTATGTATATCCAACTATCGTTCCAGAAAATATTGGAGGTTTAACGCCATTGTTATGTTTATACTTTATGTCAGGAATGCATAGGTCGTTTTGCACATGGAGATGCAGATGGAGATGACGAGTATAATGGGAATACAGGAATACAGCGATCAATAAAATATTTACATGATAAGGTAACATTTGTTCTTATTCTACTAAGTTCAATACGTAGTGCAAATTTCATAATCAAAACACATAGATACATTCTTGTCAGCATAATTCTTCTTTATTTCCTCCTTTATCATGTCGTATACCAATTTTACCTTCCAGTTGTCGATTGCAAATATTTGTTATTAATCTTAAAGAAATAAGAAGTTTATCAACTTTATTTTAAATCGATTGAAATCCCAATATTTTTCAGTTTTATTATTATTAATATTATTAAAAAACAAAGAATATTATTTATAATTTGGTGGCCGAATAAATGTTTACTCTGTCGTCTCTGTCCAATGTCTAGGTGGTGATTTACTCCCGAGATCTGCCCATTAGATTCTCATATTTACGTTTATCGTACCAACCTCGTATAAATTAACCTAAATTGTTCACATTCCAAAATTATAACTACAGTATAATTTTGTTACATATCGCTATTCATTTTCATTTCTTCCAAACCGTTTGGGCGTATGCGTTTTCTTTTTTAGCAGCTCGAATATGTTTGCAAGCAAGCGCTTGAATTTCATTACAGCGTGTTCTGGAAACTTCTCCGCTTCGTCGTCATTTTGCTAGTCTATGAATATTACTTTTCTCATTTAATTTGTAAACACGTTGTCGACGTTTGCTCCTCGCCGTAGAGAACAATAGTACAAACGTTCAACGCCAAATATTACTGTATTTACATAGGGTAGTTCACCCATCGTCTTTGTTTTTAAAGTTCTATTTTGTATTTAATTGACCAACTCCGTGGAGGATTCTCTTTGAGAAGCGCTTGCAAAACTGTTAAACTTTCCAGACATTCCTCATGTTTATAGTCCATGTCAAATCGTTTAATATTGTAGCAATTTTTCTGTCTAAAGTTTAGTTTACGTATCTGCTTATGTTTTAAAGTACTTTGTGGGGAATAATGTTCCTTTAGGAAATGGTTGACCGTGACAGGTCTAATCTGTGAGCCACTCGGAGTCTTCTATGCTTGAATTAGTATTCAGTGGGCATCGGCTTTAGAAAACCTAGATCCTTTAAAACTTCAAAAAATAGCCTCCACCGACCACTGAGTAAACTCAATTTATAATCATTATACGCTCCCCGGGGCTGCGGCGTCTTCAAATTGTCAGGGCTCGCCGCTCTCCCCATATATATTCACCCTTTCTCTTATACTTTTAAATAAAACACCGCCTCCAAACGGATATTTCCGGATTTATAACCAGATTCAACGTATCACGTGACTCCTATTTTTCACGGCCTGACGCATTCATACTCTTCAAACTTTCTAGCTTACACTTAATCATCTCGCGCGGAAACTATACTTCAAGATTATATCGCACTGGTCAACATTTTTAACATCTAACGTATTCCTCAGGGTTGCTTAGATTTAAGTCTCGTGGGTGTTTTTCCTACCCTTGATAGCTTGTTTCCCTGTTAATATTCAGGATGCATTGAAAAGGTTTTCACTTACCGTCATTTTTTATAACTGCTATTTACTTCTTTTATCAAGTTATAAGAAAAACCAACAAATATAGCAAAGACATGTTTTGTTCTTTTTAAATACCGCTTTTTGCCTTTGGACGGCGACATTGTTTCAATTTCACGTGTTCATCGTTATTGAATATAAAAAATCATCAAAGATTAACAACATCGACAGTTTAGTCCAATACCCATGCCTGCATAGTAGGTACTGCGGCAGCTTGGACGACCTTGAGCATCCGCTTGCGCATCCGACCGTTCCCGACTATCGAGTGTGTAACCCAGTGGTTCTTCACCATTTTGAAATCAGGGAGCGCTTTTGATCATAAGAAAAATTCGCGGAGCACCAACAAAATTGGAGAGACAAAAGCATAAAGACAAAAAAAATCTGATGTCGCCAGGTACATGACGTTATCATACTATGCAGCAGCGTTAAACGCTTATGTTTTGACATACTGTCTGACTGTCAATAGAATATCTCTGTCAAATCCTGGCTAACTAGTTCTAATGCAAACACGACCGATCTCGATAAAATAGAATTTGCTCATGCTAAACTATTAATTTTAGCGAAAAAATGTTATGGACGTAAATTATACAAAATATCCCTATGAAATAAAATCCCTATGAAACTTTTACCGATTTTTTTCTAGAAAGTAAATGTCATTCCGAGTAAAAAGTTTCATATGGACTTATTGGTTTTCCCAATTCCTTAAGTTAAAGACTTAAGTTAACCGCTTAAAATAAGGATTTGTTGATATTTGAAACTGTAACTTTTTAGCGATTAAGATTATAAGGTTTTCCATTATACTCGAATGAAAATAATTTGCCGCGAAAATCATTAACAAAAAAGAAAAACCACGAAAAAAAATGATATATTTGTGTATAAATTCCGAAAATATACGGAAATTTTCTAATTTATTATTAGAAGGTATTCTGGTCGACCGCTCGGCCGCCAAGTGCAAAAAATTGACCGTTTACGCTTCAACTAGTATATCGGAAATTTATTATTTGCGAAACCTTGTTCGAATGCTTTGAATTGGTTTATAATGATTTATATGTTTCTATTTATTCGCCTAATGTGTAATTAATTAATGTAAGTTCTACATTGCAATGTAATTGTGTTTTTATTAAATATGACATGAAATATGAAATGAAAATCTCATTTCAAGATATTGCATTTTTTTGTGTTAATAAATACAAAAATAAATTTGTTGTTGTCAATATTTTTACTTTTCAGGTTATTTCAGAACTGACATATGTATTAACATGTATTCACAAAATAGAAATAAATTAAAATTAAATTGCTTTAAATTTGTCTTTATGGTAATTTGTTAATTGTGATTTACTGGTGTTTTCGAGATATTTAGCTTCAACGATATTTTGCAGGGTTTAACTTAATAAATAGAAAGGAGTATGTATTTTGTATAGCATGAATGTATCATTATTTTTTTTTTTATATTATTATTTTGTATTTACTTTACAGCAATATGTTTCAAATATCTGACAACTGAAAATAATGACAATTATGTATATCACTAATTTACAAAAATTTTTGGAAGCAAGCTCTAAATTTTAGACGAATTTTGATGGAATGTAAATATGTTATAATTATTATTAAAAAAAAATAAACTAAAATATACGACCATCTAAAAGAACATTTATACAACATAAAAATTATTTCATCAAATTTGACCTGGGATGAGTATAAATTGTGTTGGTAACATGTTTTGGGTATATAATTTCCCAAAAGGAGACGCTTCTGAAAGAAAAGTTAATATATAATATTAATTACTCACAATCATATGCAATAAAAGCTATACGTAAGAGAAACCAACAACTTGACGATTTGAAGCAGGGACCTTTGCGTCGCTAGCACAATGCTCTCCCATCTGAGCTATTGACATTGTGCTAGCGACGCAAAGGGCCTTGGTTCAAATCCAGGTTGTGGCTGTAATTTTTGATATATTTAAAATTTACATCCCGCCTGTATGTTACCATATTATTAACTTATAATATGACTTTGACAAAGTATGTCGTTAAACATTTTCAGTTATAGTTTATATTGTTTGGAAATTTGAAAACAATTTTAGAAATAAAATTTCCAATAATGTTCCAGCTAATATATAGTAAATGAAAAATGTGTGCTTATTGAACTGGAACTATATTACAATAAAACTTCTGTAGAGCTCTTTGAAATATTAACCAAAAAAGAAAAATAAAAAATTAAGTTATCAAACAATGCAAACCCAAAAAAAAACACAATAAACACATATTACAACAATAAAAAATTATTAATTATAAGTAGAATTTTAATAATTTGTCTTAACAAATGAACAAAAGAAAATACCAAAATGTTCCGTTTTTTTTTTCTAGAAAGTAGAAAGTAATATGTTTCATATGGTCTTATTGGTTTTCTCTGTTCCTTCTGAAGTTGGAGCCATTTAAAATAAGATATTGTTAATAATTCAAACGGCTGTAACTTTTTAATGAATTTAAAAAGTATCTTACTTTCTGAAAAAAATTGTTTTGCGGAAGAAACGTGGGACAGCCTGTATAAATTGCTATAATTTAAATTATTTTGGTTGTCAAGCATATATTAGATGTCATGAAAGATAATTGAACATTAACTGCTGTAAAGTAAATACAGATATAAAATTTCCATTGTCCTTCATACAAAATACATGCTCGTCCTAAATGTAAATTTAAATTAAATTTAGAGAATTTATTTACATTTAGTGAATATATTTTAATATTACAATTCTGAAATAGTCTATATTTAGTGATAATCCTTGGCATCAAGTTGATTTGCGCATTTACTTACTTACTTACTTAAGCCCGTCATCCTACTGCTGGGCAAAGGCATTTACTTGCGTAATATGTGTGTTAGTAAACATAAATTTATATAATGTATCATGATATTACGCAATATCTTAAAATGAGCTTTTCGTATCATATTATCAAATTACATGTTTATTAATATTATTATAAAAGTAATTCTATATTTAATTAAATGCATTACCTACTCGTAAACTTAACTGTAGTGATCATATTTCATTTATTACATTGCAATGAAGATATCACATTAAGGAAAAGGTCGGACACGCTAAAAATAAACTAAATCCCATTACATTACATCCATCGAAAAACCACCTAGTGACGGACAACTTTTTGCGAAGCGGCCGGGTCGAGGGAGACCAGTACACGAATATATAACCGACATACTATTTTCAAATACTGCGATAGCGTTACGAACTTACTTATTTCCATGACTGTACCTGCTAGCCTGCTGCCTGTACCTGTAGTTTTCATTTTTTATACAGCTTAATACTAATATAAAGCTTAATAAATTCACACACAAAATGTGGATGATATGTAGATGATGTCCAAAATATATATTATCAAAATATTATATTTATTATGAATATTTTAGGAAATATATTTCAAAATGTTTGCCTATTTTCGGAGCTTTTTATATGACATGTGCAGCAGAGCTGTAAGCATTTTTGTTTTATTTGTATTGTGTTCAGAATTCTTTATTTAGTTTATTCATATGTATTCATTACTGATTGAAAACTGTTAATATTTTAATTGTTGGTTTTGTTATAATGTTATAATGTTTTTACGTTAATAATACACAAATATTATTATCTCTACACTACTGAACAAATTTACCCATTTGCTGTACTGACTATCAGCCACTGCATATTGGGCATTCTGTTGCCAGCATAGGCAAGGATGCTAGAGGACGTTGTCTATTGAACAATAGTGATCAAAATACTGCAGAGCTGCTATCTTTGTCGGTGTCAAGTCGATACAAATGCAGGCATAGCCCGGTCTCTGACACTTTGGAAAGGTACTGCCATCTAGCCATTATTTGTGCAACTCAAATCACATACAGTAGATGACATTTCAGCTTTCAAAATTTTGCGGAGCACTTGCAACAAGCTCGCGGAGCACCAGTGTTCGGCGGAGCACCGGTTAAGAACCACTGGTGTTACCCATTGCGGCATCACTTGCGGCACTGATCCACTTACGTACATTAGTTCCTTATTAAAAGTTGTGGGTGTGTGTATTAGGACCTCCTTTATACCTTAGTAGTTTGTAACATATGTTTGTTAAAACCCTGTAATGTAGTCAATAAGAAACTAACTACAGCAATGTCCAGGTAAAATTAGTTAATAGATGAAATATAAAATCCTCGCGGAAGCTTTTAATCTTGTATATTCCTCGGAAAAGGAAGAACACGAGTCATTGTTGCGATTGTGCTAGTCCTTTAGGCGTCGGAGAGAGTGGCGCTTTGTAGTCACGTATGGCTGTTACATTCCACGGAAACAATCTGATATCCTTCTTTGTGTGTTAATGAATTGTTTCCGACATGCAAGATAGTGAGTGTAGAGTTGTAGCAGGGGCACTTTTTAATGAATATCCAGGACGTCCGCGGCGGCAAAAAAGTCGCTCAAAGGGGCGGCAAAGGTGACGCGGGGGGCAGCGCCGGCAATAGAATAACCGGGTAAGAGGATTGTTGTGACGCAAACAGAACCGGGTGCGTCCAATAGGGCGAAATTGCTACAAGGATACTGAATCAAAATAAGGGCAATGCGAATGCCACACAATGGAGTTCCACTCTGTAGTCAATACGGTCTCGATTGTGTCACGTGATATTTGGGACCAATTGAAGAATATCAAATATTAAAGTGGATGGAGTCCGACTTATATATAGAGGATATTGCGATTGTTAACTTTTTTTTCAAGAATATACTACTGGAAAGACTCTTTTGTGCGTTTTTTTTTTTCAAGTAAGAATTAGGGTGTTTTGTTTTTTCTCATCGAGCTGACAAAGGAAAACTGATATAAATAGGTAATAACATGAGCATATCCATATTATTATGTAACAAGCGCTCCCGAGAGCATGAAATGTAAGTAATAAAGAAATTCCACAGTACCGACTGAAAATGTTTCTAAAGGAATGCGGGAATACAGGCCGTTTAGAACACAGTTGAGAAGAGTTGCACCAAGATTCCATTTCTTCATTTAATATCCTTGGCAATCTTGACATAAACCTAAGCTTACACTAATTGTTTCTTTCATAAATGTAATAAACAATTTTTCAAGCAATAAGAGAAATTCCACGATTGAAAAGGTAATAATTGTTTAGACCAATCATTAGTCTACATCATCGTTTGAGAAAAAATCCAGAAAATTTTAATTTTACTCAATTAGTCTACAATCCATAGTAACAGGCCGTAGTAACCGTAGTTACTTCTTCTGTTTCTCCTAAGATATGGTTCCACATTACTAAACTACAAACAAAGTAAAAATCTTTTATTTGGAATAATTTTTTTTTGCGTCACCTTTGTTTCCTCGTTTTTTCTTGTCTGTACTAGATCTTCCAATGCTAGCAAAATATTAGGTAATTGAGTATGAAGTGCAGATAGTGCTTGTTTTTAACGACCACCGAGTGTCACAGTGTTTCAATGTGTCAAAGAGAAAAAAAAACAAACTAATTTGGAACAGTTCCAAAAAATGTCATCATTTTTGAAGATACGCTTGATACGTGAACTCCAACTAAATTTTTACGTTTGAGAGGAACATGGTAGTACTATTTTTCTAGGTTCAGTATTAAATAACTCTACGTGCAACAAATAAAAATAGCTACTAATATTTTATTTTATTTTAAATTTATAAATCTCTTTTAATAATTCTTTCATTATGTATTTTTTAAAACAAGTTTTATAAATTTCCTTCCTCTTTTCTGGGTAGGATTATCGCGCCCCCTGAAACTTGGCGCCCGGGGCGGGCGCCCCCTTTGCCCCCCCCCCTTTAAAACGGCCCTGAAGGTACACCGAATATGGTTATGAAAGAACCGCGTATAACACCGCGGTACATTATTCAAGGTAAATATCATTCCATTACCGAATTTTGATAGCACAGTCTGTGAAAATGTTATGTGGTTAAGTGGTTATGTGGTTATGTGGAAAATATGTATAATTTTTGAACGGCGGAGATTACTGCTGGGAGAACACTAAGAGTCCTTTCAGACGGGGCACGGCGTCCGGTTTCGACCGTCCACGGTCGTTGTGTAGCTTTTCACACACACGGATTTCAAACGGCACGTCACGGTACGTGTAAAGGTTCCATTTGATCTCATACACTTCGACCCGTGGACGGACAAAACCGTACGGACGCCGTGCCCCGTCTGAAAAGGCTCTAAGGTGTTCAAACAGAAAAGAAAACAGTGGTGTACATAAACTAAATCATTGCGAATTTGATTAGAAAGCACAGACAATTTTTATGTTTTACTGCGCGAAATATAACAAAAATTCGACACATAAAGACAGGGTTATCCGGTTTATGCGATCCAATAAATCTGTAAATCTTTTACCTTTGTAGGAGCAGGTGGTCTTGATACCTGTCCCCATATCATAGGTTTTATGGCCGGCTTCGCTACTAGGATGTTCTTTACAGCGGGCGCACTTTTCCTTTTTACTGTACAACCACCGCTATTAACTTCTTTGAAATACTGCTCTGTGTCGTCTCATTAGCTCGATGTCATAACTCACAACCTAGCAACGTGCTGGTTAATTAACTTCGATAACATCTCTTTATTAGTGGTAAGAAAACCAGTTCGAATATTTTCGAACGATGAAAGCATCGAGGCGGTTCCCGGTACTTCCGGTACGAAAATAAGAGGCAAATCGCGAATGACGGCAACAGCAATTCATTTCTTATCGCACGAGAAGCCTCACAATCGCTCCAATTGAACGGTTCAACGACGATACTCAAAAGCCAACCCTTTTGATAAATACCTCTCATTTTCTCCATAGTGTCGAAATATTGATGAATTCTGAGAATTTCAATTATGAATTCTATAGACGTGAATCACGTGAGAACATCAGGACGGGAGATTGCCCTGAAATATTCCGGATATGTTTTTTTTTTCGATATTTTAGCTGATTAATTAGTAAAAACTAAAGACGTAGATATAAAGGTCACCCATTAATTCATCTGGTGATTTTCCTAACTAAAATAATTTGTTTTTGTTTACAGAATGTCCAACCAGGAGGGGTTGGTGAAAACATAGGAAGGTTCCCGAGAATTTCCAAGATGGCCGCCAAAGCTAGTGCACTATTGAACATTGTTTGTATCATTTTCATTTCTGGCGTAGAGGCTGCCACAATGGGTGAGTAGAATTTTATTTTACGGTAAATATACGGCACAATGTTTCGATTCGTATGCGCTGAGAACAAAACTGAAAATTTGTGTTTGGTCTCGTCGTGCGGTGCTGCACGTTTCACGATACCTCTACTTGGTGGTTTGCATTTTTCTTCTTTGCGTATCGGCATTCGTGTGGGGGAAATTCGAGTACCGATCGATATTTACAATTGGCATTGTACGTGGCACTTCTGGGAATACCCTTATTGTTAATAATTCTCTAAGTGGACCTGTGGCTAATTAAAATCTATTCAGGGCGGCCTCGCAACTTCATAAATTACCGAATAATTATCCGAACTCCGTCAACGACAAATTACTGTGATTTTCCGTTCGCCGTACGCGAGTGCATTCAGCGAGCCCCTGGGGCGGACGAAAACATTGCACGACAACAGCGCTGCTGCGCACACATGCACGTACAGCGCTGGATTAAACATTTACCGTAATGGTCTTTGTTAGAAGAATCCGTACGATCAAAGGATTCAACCCATATGCAACCCTATTTCTCTATACAAAACTTTGTTACTATACTCTAGCATCGAAAACGAACTTAACTATAATTGAATTCAACCCACAATAGGTCTGTCTAACATTCTTGTTGTGCACAATGAACAGTCTATAGTCTATACTGAGCTATGAATTACCCCGATTTTAACAATGCATTTGTATGCCACACCAGGAAAACAACTTGGTGGTCTTTTGCATTTGGTCATTTTTATGTTCATTTTTTCATCCGTAATTTATCTTCTGATATCTATCTTGTACTTACTTATCTTGCTTCCTGCTCTCTTTTCTTTCTTCTAAATATTACTAACATTCATCATGGTTCTATTCTCTGCCTATGCTGGATTTCCCACACCTCAGTCCAGCTTCAACAAACTCATCTACCTTTCCTCATCTACCTAGCCAGGAAAGGGTGCTTATCTTATGTCCTTCCTTGATTTAATATTATCGATGCCTTCTAAGCCTCCCCATCTGCTTCCAACCCAAATGTGGGCTCAGCTTTTCTATAATCGTTTACTTACTTATTTTGCTTCCTGCACTCTTTTCTTTCTTCTATATATTACTAACATTCATCATGGTTCTATTCTCTGCCTATGCTGGATTTCCCTCTCCTCCAATCCAGTTCCAACAAACTCATCTACGTTTCCTCATCTACCCAGCCAGGAAAGAGTACTTATCTTATGTCCTTCTTGCATTTAATATCATCGATGCCTTCTAAGGCTCCCCATCTGCTTCCAAACCAAATGTGGGCTAAGCTTTTCTATAATCTTTTACTTACTTATCTTGCTTCCTGCACTCTTTCCTTTCTTCTAAATATTACTAACATTCATCATGGTTCTATTCTCTTCCTATGCTGGATTTCCTACTCCTCAATCCAGTTCCAACAAAGTGATCTACCTTTCTTTATCTACCTAGCCAGGAATGGGTGCTTATCTTACGTCCTTCCTGCATTTAATATCATCGATGCCTTCTAAGGCTCCCCATCTGCTTCCAACCCAAATGTGGGCTAACTTTTCTATAATCTTTTACTTACTTATCTAGCTTCTTCCACTCTTTTCTTTCTTCTAAATATTACTAACATTCATCGTGGTACTATTCTCTTCCTATGCTGGATTTCCTACTCCTCAATCCAGTTCCAACAAAGTGATCTACCTTTCTTTATCTACCTAGCCAGGAAAGGGTGCTTATCTTACGTCCTTCCTGCATTTAATATCATCGATGCTTTCTAAGGCTCCCCATCTGCTTCCAAACCAAATGTGGGCTAAGCTTTTCTATAATCTTTTACTTACTTATCTTGCTTCCTGCACTCTTTTCTTTCTTCTAAATATTACCAACATTCATCATGGTTCTATTCTCTTCCTATGCTGGATTTCCTACTCCTCAATCCAGTTCCAACAAAGTGATCTACCTTTCTTTATCTACCTAGCCAGGAATGGGTGCTTATCTTACGTCCTTCCTGCATTTAATATCATCGATGCCTTCGGCTCCCCATCTGCTTCCAACCCAAATGTGGGCTAAGCTTTTCTATAATCTTTTACTTACTTATCTTGCTTCTTCCACTCTTTTCTTTCTTCTAAATATTACTAACATTCATCGTGGTTCTATTCTCTTCCTATGCTGGATTTCCCTCTCCTCCAATCCAGTTCCAACAAACTCATCTACGTTTCCTCATCTACCCAGCCAGGAAAGAGTACTTATCTTATGTCCTTCTTGCATTTAATATCATCGATGCCTTCTAAGGCTCCCCATCTGCTTCCAAACCAAATGTGGGCTAAGCTTTTCTATAATCTTTTACTTACTTATCTTGCTTCCTGCACTCTTTTCTTTCTTCTAAATAGTACTAACATTCATCATGGTTCTATTCTCTTCCTATGCTGGATTTCCTACTCCTCAATCCAGTTCCAACAAAGTGATCTACCTTTCTTTATCTACCTAGCCAGGAAAGGGTGCTTATCTTACGTCCTTCCTGCATTTAATATCATCGATGCCTTCTAAGGCTCCCCATCTGCTTCCAAACCAAATGTGGGGTAAGCTTTTCTATAATCTTTTACTTACTTATCTTGCTTCTTCCACTCTTTTCTTTCTTCTAAATATTACTAACATTCATCGTGGTACTATTCTCTTCCTATGCTGGATTTCCCACTCCTCAGTCCAGTTAAAAAAAACTCATCTACCTAGCCAGAAAAGGGTGCTTATCTTATGTCCTTCCTGCATTTAATATCATCGATGCCTTCTAAGGCTCCCCATCTGCTTCCAACCCAAATGTGGGCTAAGCTTTTCTATAATCTTTTACTTACTTATCTTGCATCTTCCACTCTTTTCTTTCTTCTAAATATTACTAACATTCATCGTGGTACTATTCTCTTTCTATGCTGGATTTCCCACTCCTCAGTCCAGTTAAAAAAAACTCATCTACCTTTCCTCATCTACCTAGCCAGAAAAGGGTGCTTATCTTATGTCCTTCCTGCATTTAATATCATCGATGCCTTCTAAGGCTCCCCATCTGCTTCCAAACCAAATGTGGGCTAAGCTTTTCTATAATCTTTTACTTACTTATCTTGCTTCTTCCACTCTTTTCTTTCTTCTAAATATTACTAACATTCATCGTGGTACTATTCTCTTCCTATGCTGGATTTCCCACTCCTCAGTCCAGTTAAAAAAAAACTCATCTACCTTTCCTCATCTACCTAGCCAGAAAAGGGTGCTTATCTTATGTCCTTCCTGCATTTAATATCATCGATGCCTTCTAAGGCTCCCTATCTGCTTCCAAACCAAATGTGGGCTAAGCTTTTCTATAATCTTTTACTTACTTATCTTGCTTCTTCCACTCTTTTCTTTCTTCTAAATATTACTAACATTCATCGTGGTACTATTCTCTTCCTATGCTGGATTTCCCACTCCTCAGTCCAGTTAAAAAAAACTCATCTACCTTTCCTCATCTACCTAGCCAGAAAAGAGTGCTTATCTTATGTCCTTTCTGCATTTAATATCATCGATGCCTTCTAAGGCTCCCCATCTGCTTCCAAACCAAATGTGGGCTAAGGTTTTCTATAATCTTTTACTTACTTATCTTGCTTCTTCCACTCTTTTCTTTCTTCTAAATATCACTAACATTCATCGTGGTACTATTCTCTTCCTATGCTGGATTTCCCACTCCTCAGTCCAGTTAAAAAAAAACTCATCTACCTTTCCTCATCTACCTAGCCAGAAAAGGGTGCTTATCTTATGTCCTTCCTGCATTTAATATCATCGATGCCTTCTAAGGCTCCCCATCTGCTTCCAAACCAAATGTGGGCTAAGTTTTTCTATAACCTTTGCGTTTGGAGATATATCAGAACCCAATAATTCTGTCACCGTTTGTCTGATTCCAATTAACAATGACCTCCATATGCGACATTCTGAAGACAGAGCTGACAACTGGGTTAATTTATTTGTTATTTATAAGAGATTAGCTTCTCTCGGTTTCCACTTTTCATTGCTTTGTTAACTTCTTAACTTAGTGTTTATATGAGCTTAACTTTTGTATTCGATGTCCATCTATAAATCCTAGGTCGTGTGGTTCTCTCTCACGGCGCATTTAAAGCTATGAGCTAGATACGATCCGACATACTATCAAACGTTGGACGCTGAAAGGCATTCGTAGCATCATTAAATTTCTCTTAATATCACAAGAGAAGGTAATGATATAAACGAGTTTTTGCTTATTAGCCTAGCCTGCATTAAATACTAGCTAGAACTTACCTCTATACCACATATATCTTTGCTAGCTCTAATAGACTTCCCTGTGCCATCAAAGGAACTACTTCGAAAGTTTGAAGACGGAGCTATAAACCGTGCGCGGGAGAAGGACAGCGAGAGAAGGTTGCGGAGAACTGTTTTAGTGAGTTTGGTTGTTGTTAGCTTAGTTATTCCTAAATCCAAACTGATTGTTTTTTGAGAAATAATTTCCAATAGATTGTCGACATGGTTTCAGTTCTTCCAGTGATTCCATCTTCAATGAATGACATATTTTCGTAGAGGAAAACAAACATACAGAAAAAGCAACCCTTTTTAAAAATCTATCAAATTCGTAAATAAGGACGAATGTTCGTATTTTTCTGTCATTCAGAATGTAAATTTATTTCTGTACAGCGTTGGCGGTGGCAAATATTCAGATTGAGGAACGCGGAGGGTGGTCTGGTGTGTTGAGAGGGCCATCGATATCAGATCGAGTCCTATTCTAAATGACTGAGAATGGCCCTTGATTGATGCTGTGTCATGATAATAGGTATTCTTAAAAAGCGGGGGGTCCTCAGCGAGAGATCGATTTTACCGAACCGTTTCGCCTCAAACCCTGTCGGCGGTAAACATCTTCATTAGGTCTAATTTAGACGTTTCCTGCGAGCGAACTGAAAACTCCACCTTCATTTCGGCATAATCAGGAAGGACTTTTACGTGGTTGTATATCTCATCCCATAATTTACTAGAGAATCGATAAATCTCGTCTGAAGGACTCAAAAATTTGTCTTCTCGAAGAGGTTTCAAGGGATTTTATTGCAACTTTAAATATCAGAACTGTTTCAAGCCATTGAAGAGATTGGTTGACCCTAAACTAAAGAATTCCCTAAATTTGTTGGGCCTGTAAACGATCTATGGGTCCCATTTGGATCGCTGTGAGTTATCTTTTCCAGTATTGACAGCCATTAAGACCAAATACGGAAATAAATTAAACGTGGGAGGAAATAAATCGCGCAGCTCGCAATATTAAACTGTTGTTTTCATTAAAGAGGTATAATGTAACATTTGAGGTATACATAGATATTATATTATAATAGAGGATTATCGTTGGTGGTTTAAGTGACTGCGTCGGCGTTTGCTTACTCTGCAATTTCGCTGGCACCGCACAGCGAAATGTCGCCGCAGGAGTTTACGCTCTCATTTTCGACACACAGCCTGCACAGGGCGTCTCTATTGGAGTCTTTCGCTTTGTGGTTTGCAGCCGCAGCTATTGCTGCACTTGATAACGTCGATGCCTTCAAAGGTCCCACATCTATCTCAAAAGCAGGTTAATTGCATCCTCCACATCTTGTACAATCACCATTTGCCAGTTCCCTCCTTTACCTCCAAATATTGACTAAATTTTCCCGTTTGTCTGCTTACTTTTGGAGTTTTACCAAAACCCAATTCTATCAGCATTTGTCTGACCCCCTTCTTGTTTATCTTCATTTAATTCTTGTTTGTATGAAATCGTAGTAATAGGTTGGGTGGGTGATCACATGTTCTTTAATTTGCTGTCTGTTATCAGTCTTTTACTTACTTATCATGATTCCTGCACTATTTTCTTTTTCTAAATATTACATTTTCTGCCATTGATCAATGTTCTTTTCTCTCCTATGCTGGATTTCCTTTCCTCGATATTATCCAGAACAGAGTGCTTAATTTATGTCTTTTCTGCATTTAATATCATCGATGCCTTCAAAAGTTCTCCATCTGCTTCAAAGCAAATGTAGGCTTATAGCTTTTATTTACTGTCTGCATTTGGAGATTTATCAGTGACACCCATAAGCCAAATTCAGAAGACAGATTTATATGAGATTAGCTTCTTTCTATTTGTTATTTCTTTCTTATCGCTTAAGATTTGCCGGGCTTCCTGTACTCCTTTCTTCCTTCTATACAGGCTGTCTTACGGAACATGATGTACATGCGGATCTCGGAAACTGTATGAGCTACGATGTCGTGTAAATGGGACAAAAGTTGCATAAATGTGGCCCCATTTCAGAACAGTTTTAACTTTTCAAAAATTTTGCATGGATTACTAGATATTAGGAAAAAAGTAAAAGCTGTCAAAAAATGTTTTTGGCCATCAGCTTTAGCTGGGCGATATTCAACTGTTTTTTGTCTTATTGCCGCCATATAATCTCTTCACAGATTTAAATAGAATATTACAAGAGCTTTACGGTTATGTATAAGACGTGTATGAAATTATCACAAAATACATTGAAGGTCCCATTAGGTGTCCCGCCAGATCGCCCGACTTAACCCCCATGAATTTTTTCTATGGGGTTACATGAAAAATAGAGTCCATGGACTGTGATACTGTACCGGGGGTTCAGAAGGCA
The DNA here is from genome assembly GCA_963966075.1 of Aphodius sticticus. Classification (NCBI taxonomy): domain Eukaryota; kingdom Metazoa; phylum Arthropoda; class Insecta; order Coleoptera; family Scarabaeidae; genus Aphodius; species Aphodius sticticus. The sequence continues at coordinate 12,561,251 of OZ014515.1, read as the reverse complement.
GTGGAGGCTATTATGGGCACCGTCGGTAGTTGTTAATTGTTGTTTAGAACAAATAATGGTTAACTATGTGAGGTTCCATTTGATAATTACAGATTTAAATAGAATATCGAGCATGATTTACAACCGCATATATAACACGTTTATGATACAATAGAAGTTTCAGGAAATTTTACGAAAAATTAAAAAACCTAATATTTTCACATAATTACTTAATTTTACAAAAATAGCAATTTTATTTAGGCCTTGTAACGGCTATTTATATAGTATTTTGGTCGTTCTTTTGTTCGAAAATGAATTATTATTAGTTCTATTAGGTGTCCCTAAAACCCCTCTCCATTACTCCCTGAGGATCCTACACTGTATCATAGTTGCTTAGATACACGTTAGCTTTTATAAAGCCCCATTAAAAAAATTGGTTTCAGAGTATGCTCTAAACTAAAAATACAAAATTTTTACTTTCTACTTAGCGTAATAGCAAAGTTATTCAAGAAAAAAGTTGTTGACAGCTTTAACTTTTTCGGCAATATAGTAGATGTCCATGCAAAATATTTGAAAAGTAACAACTGGTCTGAAATGTGGCCACATTTACGCAACTTTTGGTTCATTTAACCTACATCGTAGCTCTTACAGATTTCGAGATCCCCATGTACGTCATGTTCCGAGAGATAACCTGTATATTGCTTTTGCCATCATTGTTCATAGGTATGTCATTTCTATGCCGGATTTACCACTTTTCTTCTTGGCATATTCAACTCCATTGTTAACTTCTCAACTTCTTGTTTATATGAGATTTACTTTTCCATTTGATACTCATCTTTAAAAACATGGTTTATACTTCATGCATTATTTTTCTTTGAAATGAAGATAAGGTAAACAGTTTCAGAATACAAAAATAACCAAACATACCAAGTTTCAGTGAAATATGAACTTGTTTAGTTTTGCATTGAAAACGACAAACAAGCAACACGAAAAACATTTTTTTTAGAATTTCCGATTTTGTGTCGTTTCATTTGAGTCAGTATACATTTGATTGTCAGAATTGTCAAAGTATGATAAAGGGGTCGCGCGACGGGCTATTAATCTTTCTGCACATTAGCCGCAATTCGGTGACCATTTTCGATTCGATTGAAAATTAGGATTTATATGATAGGCCGAAACAACAACGCCCTATGACATATAACGGATGGAAATTATATATGCACTCCGTAACGCTTGAATTACTCGAAAGTTTAATCAATGCCACATTATACTGAACTTTATACGCCGAAACCTATACTAACGCCCCTGATGAAATTAATATTTATTGCGACTTTATATTGAATTGACCTGTTTGAAATTGACTTGGAAGCGACGAGTACTTGCTTCCGGTTGGGCTGTGCTCGCTCAAAATTTCATTCGAGTGTGATTAAGGCGAATTTTACCCCCGACAGTGAACTCATCATCTGACAGCTTTCCGTCATATCAAGAGGGCCTTATATCTCTATCCACCCTCGTACACGTTACTGCCGAAATTGGCGCAACGTTGGCTGACATATTTAACGTCAACGTTATTTCGAAAAGTATTTTCCAGCTCTTACTTATATATAATATACACTGTGGGCAAAAAAAAAAACGGTAAACAGTTTTAATTAGTCGTATTTCCAATAATATTTAGTCACTTCTAACATTTCCTTAAAAAACGAATTGCTTGTAATAATACTGTATGCAAATGCAAATTAAATGTGAAATGAAAGGTGTATAAAATGACATCTGTTTTGTTTTGGTACTACAGGACAGAAGAGATTTTATAGCATCGTACACAGGATGATTTATTCGTCTACAGGGTAAACGATGTTTGTTATTCTTTTCACTAAAAACACTGCATTTGGACGTTTGTAACAAAAACATTGCACGTGCACGAGAAATCTAATTGTGTACTTCAGTTATCTTTAAAGATTGTGGAGAAACCATAGCCAACTTTTGGTTTTGTTATGGGCGGCATGTTGATTTTAACATTTTAGGTTGCCTTTACGTCAGTTTTAATTATGATGTGTTGTTTAACTGTAATTTTTAGATGATTGGTATAGGTTTTATTTGTTTCTGCAAAGATTGAATCGGAGCTGGAATCAACGTTTTTTGAGAATGTCACATCGCATTTGTTTTTTAAAGAAATTCGTGAATATACTGAATGTCATTTGAGATCTAACTTACAGAAAATTTGTACGGTTTTTTGGCCCACAGTGTATATTTGTACATTAAGGGGTAATGCCATCCTAGATTTTTTTTTGCTTAAATGATGTCTTGGGATCTTAGAAATAAGGTACAATACGTTTCATATGAAAAAAAAATGTTTAAATGCCTATTTGATGAACATACGGCCAAGTGTCTAGCCGAGCGTACATGCAAAAAGTTTAGCGTGACAGTTTACAACCTAGAGATCTATACGCTCTTATCTTACTGGGAGGAATTAGAATCTGCGGTGTAAAAATAACATAAAATATTATAAAACACAAAGATTTTGTGAAAATATCCTCGTTACGTTCGTTGAACTGACGCTTACCTCACAATGTTACAGCTGTCTGATGTAACGTGAGTTGTTCTTGATTAGTTGGTAAAAAATAGCAGAAATAATTAGTGACATTCCCGGAGTATATCGTGATCGAAAGGAGTCGAAAGGAATCAGCAAATTTTCAAATAGAACTAATATGACAAGCATTGAATCGTATGCAACTAGAGTCGCCTCTGCCTGATAACGTTTCATCCACAGCCCACTGTCGGTTGAAGATTTTACAACGTTGAAGTGGATGACGTTTAATTATCATCTTTTGAACTTTGTTGCTGTGTCTTCTGCTATTTCACAAGTTGTAGTGTGTAAAACGTACAAATCAAATGCGAAATTGGCCGAAAGTGCCAATCGTGACTTAGGATTTCAAATCGTGGTTTTTTTGTGAGAATTTTGAACAAACTTTTATTCCGATTTGCCCATTTGTTCAAAAGGATATGAAATGAATACCGGAATTATCCTTGCCATGCGCATAAGAATAGGTGTAGATGGAATTGAAAAGTTTTGCGATTCAGAGACCTTCCTCGTCAGATTTTTCACTCATTTTACGGTAAAGTTGTTCGCACCATTTTTGTCGCAACAGAAACAGTTTCCAAACAAAGTATACAGAAAGCAGCAGAAGATGAGAGGGCTAAAAGTCAACTGAAAATAGTAAAAAAGGGATGACGTAACTGTCTCGTAACGATGGAACATGGAGAAAACATAGCTTTTCTTCTCTGTCTGATTGGTGGCGCTTATCAACTGGAGAAATGTTGTTGATATTCTCATAAAATCAAAATACTGCAAAGCTTGCAAATTTTGGAATAAGAAAAGGAATGCATAGATCACGTGCAAAAACTAATGCCACTCGTGCCCGCCATTTGACAAAAACCTCGAAGAAAAAGGGAAGTTAACCCAGAAGCCTATAAATGAGCTTTCAATTTATGATGGACTAGCCATTCGTCGTAATCATGATTCAATTGATAAAATGAAGAAAATAAAGCTGTTCGACACTATCATAAAATTTGACCGATGAAATGCCGGAACACGAGAATTGTCCACCTGGTGATTTCATTTTCACTTTCAAGTGGCAAAGTAATTATGGATATTGCAGCAAGTATAGCTATTTGTGTTGTCAATGATGCATTATCCAGCCTTATGAAGATTATGGAGGTATTATGTATGATCATCGGGCCAAACTGCAATAATTTCTGCGCGAAGGCTGACGCACGGCGCATCATGTTTTCAGAGCCATCGCTGACTGATACTGCAAAACAGGCCCGTCTGTCGTCAAAGTCAAACAGAAAGCAACAAGAGGAGGAAAATGTTAATTTGAAAAGATAATTATATGGTCCAGGCATCGCCGACTATAGTAAAATATAACAATTCTATACATAAAAGTTACACAATAGTTTAAACGGTGTTTTCTTAAAACCGCATTTTTCATACTGGCCGGAACGATAACTTCAACCGATCTCCGTCAATTCACTTCAAATTTTATATGCAGTATCAGAACAATATTATCTAGAGAAGTACGTACGGATTTTACGATAAGTTCGAAACGTTTTTGTTATAAACATTTTTTAACCGAATTTTGTACCTAAAAGTGATAATTTGTGTTTAAATGTGCGCCATTTTGTTTAAAAGCGGAATTTTCTAATTTCTATACGTACTTCTCGAGATAATCTTCTATAGAATCAATTCTCTTTTTGTTTTTATGGCTAAGTGAAAAACGGCGTGCAAAATCTTCCGGCCGTGCAACCCGGGCAGAGTTGCACCCTGTCCGCCGGAAGAGGTTTCTTTTGATGTACTCTAACGCTGCTATTTTTTATTTATTTTTGTTTTTTTTATGAATGTTTCTCAAAATATGAACAATAAGGGGATTTAAAGAGATTTTGTAATTCATTTACTATATTGTAAAAAATATACCTACAAAATCGGCTATTTTTTCTCGCGCTAGAGTGGCATTACCCCTTAATACTACAGACCTAAGAAAATATTTAAATTTAGATCCCCGGCATGTTTTTAAATACATTGGTTCATACAGAAACGACAGAACTAAAACTTTCTCTGAAAATTAAAAAAAAATAACAATATTAGTTATTTTTTTAGTTACTTTTATATTAAATTAAGACATAAAAACCTCCTTAGACTTTGTAAATATATTTATTTTTACTTTGATACCGGTTTCAACGCATTGGTCATCTTCAGCCAGAATCTGCACAGGAATAAACAAGGCAAATAACAAATGGAATGGAAAAGTTAATAAAAGCTTACAGTCATTATTATAGGTAGAAGCGTATATCATATTAATAGTTTACAGACAGCAACACGTGTCGAGGTCACATAAAACATGTAAGTATAAAATCTCGGAAATATATTTCAAAAAATCTGATGTGGTCAGGCACATGACTTTATCATACTATACAGAAGGAGCAGTGCCAAAGGCTGATGATCTGACAATACTGGCAACAGAATCAAAATATCCATCAAATCCTGGCAAACTAGTTGTAATGCAGATACGAGCGATCTCGATCAAATAGAATGTTTTGATGTGTGTAGTCGGGTTAGCGCTGGTTCGAATAAAAACTACCAAAACATGTCATAGACATAAATTATACAAAATTTCCTCTACATACTATGTATGATAAAGTAAAAATATTGTACATGGTAACCCGTACACGGCTGCAGGGGTGAAGCCCAAAAGTGAAAAAGAAAAATTTAAATGAATGGAGGTTTTGATATAATAAAATTAATAATATTTACAATATAAAAATATGATATTACAGGTAGGAACATAAAGGTTTGTATAAAAAATCAGAATGTTCCAAAAACTGTATAATATCAATAAATAACAAGTATAAAAATAAAAGATATCAAAAAGCAGGAACAGTAACATAAAGCATTCAGTTCAGGCTAAAAGTAATGTAGAGATAAGAAAGAATATTACGGAAAATATGGAATATAAATAATTAATATATATGTACTTTTATTTTGGATTAGACGCTGTATAAAAATAAGCAGTCTGTAAAATTTTGAATTTTACCCAGATTTCTTATGCACGAGAGTCGAAGTAAAACCAGATTTATATATTTATAACTCACGAAAGGCGCTTAAAAATGATGTATAACGAAGAGACAACTTTGCATGAATAAAGAATATAGGACAAATTGCCGGTGCGAGAAATGGCTTTTTTGTGCGGTGCTCGCGCTGTAATACATCTTCCAGCGGAGTAATAGTGGCGCAATATAAATTTTTGCCCGGTTTACATTTGCTAGACTATTTGTGGAGCAATTAGATTTTAAGCGTTGGTTGTGCTTACCGGAGCCCCACTCTCCATGCAAGCGGTCATAACCCGTTTTAGTGCTGCGCTAATTGCCCGTAGGTAAATGTTTACCAAAACTGCGTCCATGGCGGACCGAATCTTATGCAGATTAAGTTGATTACAACGGCAAATTGCCGCAAGGTGCCTCCGCCATTCGGCAATGCAAAGAACTAGGTCGGACGGGTATGTACGTACGTCGAAAGTAGCTGCTTATATTTGTCCAGCTAATCCAAAGCCTTAAATATTTATGAAAGTACTTCTATCGCAAAATTGAACCAGGCGCGATATCACTGTTGGTGGGTTCATGGAAAATATGTGAATGTTATAATCAGTGGTGTTCCCATAGGATATACAACATATACGCCGTATACTCTCAATCAAGACGTACACAGGCGCGACTGGACTGATACGCCTAAGCAAAGTTGAACTTTTTATCCGGGCGAAGTGGCCGTGACGCGACGTTCAGACAGTTGTTTGGAATCTACTAGTACATTATGCGGTTTACAAGGTTGCTTTAGTTGCTTTATGTTTACTAAAATGAGTTTGAATTTTAATAAATGGGGCACACTCCTCTGTTTCTTCTTACGCAGATAGAAATTTTTGTTTAACACAAATAAATATTTGTTTGACGAGAGGCAAAAATATATTTATTTGTTACAAAGAATGTTTTGACTCAAAGAAACCTTCTTTGTAGCAAATAGATATATTACTGATGTTTGTAACAATTGCAGATTTTCAGGTAAACCTTTGCAATTTTACCGTTAATGTTCAATAACATTTGTGAATTTTAACTGATTTTGATTATTTTTTAGAACGTAAGTCAACAAATTTATCAAGAGTATAACGCGCTCATGCCAATATTGAAAAACAAAAACAAATTAAGCTTGCAGTTTATTACATCGGGAAAACGAAAATAATATTCTGGCGCCAATTGAAATACCCTGTGGAGAAATTAAGGACTTTGGAGAGATTCTAAAGAAATCTGTGCAAGGCTAAATAAATTATTCTTTGATTTGTTTTGAAATATTTTTTATATGCGAAATCAGACTATTCATAAATCGTGTATTACAAACAATAATGAACAAAATTAAAAAAAAAGTAGCTAAAATTGCATTTTTTTTATACAAAATACAAACAGAGCAATGCACAATAAATAAATAATAAATAACAAAGTGTCTTTATTTAGCAATACACCTATACATTACATTAATACATTAATACACTTCAATGCAATCAATACACCTACATACACATATACATCACAATAAATTAACCAACAGTTACATAACATCGTTCTTAACCTAATAACGGCTATATGTTCTCCCTAATATAAATGCTCAACATTTGCTTAAACTTAGAATATTTTTCACAGTCTTTAATGGCACTAGGCAACTCATAAAACATCTTTAGACCCTTAGAGAACAAAGTATACTGCATTCTAGATCTTCTAAACGTTCCAATGAATAAATCAGCATTATTCCTAGTTTCATAATTGTGTATATCTCTGTTATATGTTAATCCTTCACATAAATATTCTAAGTGCCACTTTGTTCTTTATTTCAAAAACCATATCTAGTGTTTTGTACATAACCCTTTGTTTCACATTCATAAACTTAAGGACTTCCAACATAATTTTAATAGGAGCATATATGTTGCACTTAAGAATGGAACGCATTAACCCAGTGCTTCCCAAACTGTGCGCCGCGGCGCACCGGGAAGCCTTCACAAGGGCGCCGCGAAATATTGTAAAAGTTTCATAATTCCAAGTGCTTTGTCTAATTTTAACCTATTCTGTATTTTGTGTATATTTTCAACATCACCTTGGTTCAAATTAAATAAAACGGTCGCACAATATTCAATATGTGGTGCTATCAATGATTCATAAAGTACAATATTAATATATAAGCTCAAGTACCTGTCTAGTCTATTCAGAAATCCAACCTTCTGTGACATCTTACACATTATCTAACTACAATGTGATTTAAAATTAAAGTAGGTACTCATCCATCGTTACTCCGAGATATTTAATTTCATTAACTCTTTCCAACTGAGAATTGTTTATATTAACCATTATATTTATCTCATTTAGTTCTTTTAACATATAATTCGTTCCAAAAACAATATAGTTACATTTATTCACATTTACACACAAATCATTATCACCTAATCTATTCATCTACGCCGACGATATAGCACTAATTTATCACAACAATAACCAGGAGGCACAACAATGGGACATAAACGACGACATGCAAAAATTAACAAAATGGTGCAATACTAATCTCCTGACAATTAACGAAGAAAAGACACATTATATGGTCTTCAACGACAAAAAGCAAACGAAAATGTCAATATATATAAAAAATACTGCAGTCAAAACCATAACATATTTAGGACTAATACTACAGAATAGTATGAAATGGGACGAACACGTACACAAAATAATAGTGAAAAATGCTAGAATTATTGCTGCACTGAACAAAGCAAAGAAACACATTGACTTTAAGTCAAAAGTGATTATTTATAACGCTCTCTTTGTCCCAAATATAAATTATTTAATCAGCATTTGGGGCAACACCTCAGAGAAAAACCTCAACAAGCTTCAACGCCAGAACAACAAGATATTGAAGATAATCTACAAATGGGATAAAAGAACACCAACAATAGACGTTCTTAAACAAAGCAAAGAAATGAGTATAAGGGAAAGAAAACAACTCAACAATATCTTACTCTTATAAACAATAAAAAAACAAAATGATAAAGATCAACATAACACTAACCGAAAGTCAACATGTACACCACCACATAACCAGAAACAACTCATTGCTACGAAGTACGAACCCACAGATTCAGATAAAAAATGACAACCAAAGAACTACTTACAGAGGCAATACACACATACAACCAACAATATCAAGAAACTATCGTACACGACATTCAAGAGAAAGATAAAGAGCTTATTGTTAACCAAATCAACCTAAGGAATAAGTTAGGCCAATAATACACGAAACCAATGATGCCCTCAATACCAACGATTCGAGACAAGATTCTTGACAATTTGTTTATGTGCTGAAAAGTTGAGCAAAATCGGTTAAACTTCGCAAAAGTTATTGAACATTACAACTAAAAATTGTGTTTATTGTTTTACTGCTAAAGCTGCTTTTACAAAATCCAAAGAAGTTCGGAATTGATACAGCTTTTTAACAGTATACTTAGAAACCAAATTAAGTTTATTTTCCCACAGGGATTCTTACACTTGGACCACCAAAACATAACGTTGAATCTCCCGGTATAGCAACTGTGAGAAGTTACTTTTACAAAATTCGGAGGGCGGGTGATAATTATGGTGAATTTGCTTACTATTCCCCGAAAGAATCATTAAAATCGGTAAAAGATTACAAAAGTTATTCAACATCAAATTCCACTATTCACATTTATGTTCACAAAACATGCCATAACTTCAAAAGGGGCAGAAGGCGGGAGCTAATTCTTTATGTTTCTCCAAGAACAATTATTACACAAACAAATATCCAAACATCAGCGACATGTAATTTCATCTATTTTTTAAATCGTTACAAAAGGCAAACATCACAAGAACACAATATTTTGACAGAATACAGTAAACGTCTTATTATAAAAATGTTTAACGAACCTGTGGGTGATGATGCCATATTAAACAATAAACAAGAAACTGATAACACAATACTAAATTTTGAAATGCTACGTGGTATTTTCCGCACATGAATAGGTGTCCAAATTTGTAGACGCTAACATGGCCAACTTTCGGGCTCTTGCCGTACACTTGCAACACCACTTTTTGTTTGTGTGCGATAAGCTATGTATATCCAACTATCGTTCCAGAAAATATTGTGGGTTTAACGCCATTTTTAATTGGGAAGTAAAGTTAAGATAAGCGTAGTAATAAAAATGAAATTTAATTAAAATGTGTGTTTTACAAAACTATAAAAAAAAAGCATTTTTCCGATCCTTGTGTGTTAGTTTTATCAGTTTAAATAATGGCGGAGGTGCCGGAATCGTCATTAATTTTGAATTTTAACTACATACTTATTTCCTATTTTATGTTAATCAGTTACAATCTGATGAAAAATATCGGACAACGATCGACATCTGGTATATTTACCACGGTATGGAGTATAAGTAATATAATCTGCCCTGTGTCAAATCGTTACTGCTGACTCTCGTCCATTCTATTTTTACCCAAAGTGTTGGGTTTTATATGTGATCCGGAAAAGGTAGGTAAAATCGCTTTAGAAGTAAGAACGGTAGGATATCGGTAGGGTGAAGGGCGGACGCTTTAACGCGTCTCTCCAACCCGGATTAAGTGATGCCGTTGAAAGTGCAGAAATGACATCGTCTCCTCGGTGTCTTTACGGTACCAATGTTGCAGGAGTGTGCGTGTACGAGTGCTCTCTAGAGATGGCGGGTGCTAGGTCTGGTTGCTACGTGCCGCACTACGTGCCACCACAGTTGCCGAACGCGATCGCGTAAAAACAGATGGCGCTACCGCTCATTTAACAAATTAAAAAAACCGACGCGCAGCGCAGAGCACAGCACCACTGTCGCTCATCAGCGGCCGAAAAATAGTGCACGCAGCGGAAATTACCAACTTTCCTGCCACCTCATCAATCTAACTAATTCCATTATGCCATTTAACTGGTCTATTTACGATTTTTGCCGCGCAGGCGTTTATTTTTTTGTCAAACGTTTTGAATTAGTCCTTCAAGGTTCGTTTTCGATACGTTAATTACACTGGACGACCAATTTGAATTTGTTGTCGGAACTTTAACCTAAATATACCTTTCTTTTGTTAATTTGGACGTGCTAATTTCGAATATAAAGCAGTTGCCAGTGGTCTTATTGTTCCGTAATTTTGAATAAAATAAAATAAAACGTCATTTTGGTACATATGTTCGTGTTGGTAATAAATAAATAAAAATAACCATATTTATGTAGCCCAAATTTTATGCGTTATCTACTTGGTTGAAGTAGTTGGTAGGTTCGTATATACGCGAGAGATTATTGACTTCAACCAAGAAATTTTATTTCTTGGAATAGTTACTAGATTTAAGAAAGTGGTTACTCTGGTGAAGTAAGTAAAGAGTCTTCAATGAAGTGTATATTTTTATTCCCGGTAAACATTTTTAGCTACTTAGTGTAAGAATTTTAAAGATTTGGCACAAATACGTTTTCTATTGCTAATTAACAAGATAGGTATGTTATATTTACTTACTCGTTCTAAACTGTTGCGTGCGTTACATCAAACTATTCCGTGTTGAAACGTTTATTGTACACTAATCACAAGGCACATCCCCTACGGGTACTTCGTTGTTGTTTTCGTACTAGGTTAGGCTCCTTTACGGCGCCAGCACCACGCGCGGGCGCGCCAGCCTTAACAAAATCACGGCGCGCATATTTATTCCAGAGAAAGGGATTACTTGAAAGAAGTGATAATCACTTCAGTTAAATAGTTGGTGGGTTTTTATTCAGTACACAATACTTACTTATATTAAATGTCTTATATTTTCTTGGATCAAGTAACTACGCACTTGGATGGATTTGCTATTACTTCGTTGGAGAAATTAACATTTTTGAGACGAACAATTCAATTACTTCTTTCAATACAATATTGGTTCTTATAAAGAAAGAATTTATTTGTTGGCAGCATTTATCTGAGAAATTATTTTACTTATATTGAGTATGTGGCATTTCTTGTATATACCTAACTATCTACATCCAAGTAAATATGCATTTGAATCAAGTAAATAAATTCAAGAAATTATGTTTTCTCGTTCCAAATGATCACTTTTCTGTGTGCAGCCTGATGTTTGTGCCATATGAATTCTCAATATTTTGCTTTTCGATTAATCCCAATTTCTGAATGTATCTATTGTGTATCTATATATATGTATCTATATATCTATTGTTATGTTTGATCGATTTTGTTGATTTTATTAAAACTTAGCAAGAAAATTCATTAAAATTACCACATACTTTTGAAAGTTTGCGAAGAAATCTTAATGATTGTTATTAGTGATGCCGCGAATATTAATTTTTCCCGGTATTGGGAAAAATTACCGAATATTCGGCTACACTTTCGGCCGAAGCGCAGTGCAGTGCATACGGGGTAGATCGTTTGCAATCTGATTTGCGAGTATATCGTGTCACAAAACGCATTAATTACGTTCTACTGAAAATCTTTACAAAATGGCATCAGTTAATGATAGAAAGTCTCCTATTTGGGAATATTATGAGATTTGTGATGAAGATAATAAGGTGGCTGTGTAAAAGCAAGATGTCGCGTGGTGGAGACACGCAAAACACATAAGTACATTATTATGTATGTGTATACTGTATATTACTATAGTATATATTATATGTTACTCTAATAATTTGTTTCTTTACTACGTTAAACTTCACTGTTTGTTTGTTTGTTTGTTTTTACGTTCAAATCTTGTAATCGATATTTTACCTATTTCCCATTATCCAATCGAGTTTAAATTTAGCGTGTGGATAGTTTTTCAGTCATAATGCATGAATCAATCAGAAATTCGGAAAATTTTTGTAAAATTTTGGAAAATTTGGATAATTTGTGCAATCGAGTTGAAATTTAGCATGTGGACAGATTTCCGGTTATAAAAATTCGGAAAATCTTTGGAAAATCGTTTCAGACAATGTGTAAAATAAAGTAACGGCAAAAATGATATTGCAAATTAAATTTATTTTTATTTGAAATGTGTACGCCTGAATCGGACGGCAGACGCTTACAAGTGGTGGTCAGCAAACGCTAAAAAGTTTCCAAACCTGACAAAGTTTGCTAAGATTTATCTATCGTCTCCTGGCAGTAGTGTATACAATAAAGGGCTATTTTCAGACGCAGGCGCTACAAGGGCGTAGCCAGGGGGGGGGGGCACCTGCCCCCCCCCCCTGGCGCTCAAAATAAAAATGCTCAAAATTGTATTAGGTAGGTACATAATAAATTTACAAAGACACATAACATGTACTGTAAAAGCCAGTTGTGATTATTTTATGAGAAAATGTAATTTAATAAATTACCGTCGAGTATGCAACTCAAATACCAGTACCTACCTCCAAATCTCAGTACAGGGTGAGGTATTTATTGTTCAGTTGATTTATTGGGAATTAATAGAGGAATTGTTGATGCAACCGACAAGTAAGTTGAAGTAAAAATTTTAGATTGCTTTATTACAAATAACCTTATATAATAATATAATGTTATTTGTAATAAAGCAGTCTAAAATTATATCTTCAATTTACTTGTCGGTTTGGCAACCACTATATATCTACTTTGTATATTACTGAAGCCTGTGTGATGTGTAGTTATCGAACGCGATAATAAAGCAGTGTTTTTTTTGCAATGGATATAAGAAACTATTTTACTAAGTATTAATTATTATTTGGAAACCAGTATTATATCGTTGTATGATTGGGTGATTAGGATTCCTGGTCCTAAAGAGTATTTCAGTTATAGGATTACGTGATTACAGTGTTATCACTGTATCCGTAACACTGTAATCACGTAATTATTGCAGTGCATATAGCTAAATATTACTTTAGATTAGTCTAATTTTGTTGAGTTTCGAGTTTGGTCTCGTTTGGCAAATGTCAACCCGTTTACCTATAGTTTGTCTTTTAAGCAATAGATGGCGCTATGGCGGTTCTTGCATTAATTCGCCGTTCGCAAATATCTTGGAAATGATGATATATTAGTATTACTGTTCTTGTACACTTATATGTACATTTTGATACATTTGATACATGTCCTCCAAGAATATATGTTTCGGTAGCATGCTCAGCGTTCATCGCAACATTGCAAATGAAGACCAAAAGCAATTCAAAGAATCTGTCCTGCAGAAGTTTTCCGAAAACAAGCGGAAACTTAACATTACGTAATGTTTTATTAGCATATTTCATATTATGTACATACCTCATACATATATTTTTATAAACAAAAAGATATGCGATAAGAAATATTTATTTACTTAAATTTTGGTATTTTTCTGACTCCTTGCCCCCCCCCCCTGTAAAAACTTCTGGCTACGCCCTTGAGTTTGTTACCAATAAATACGGAAAAAATTGCTTTTACATAACTTACCATACATTTTACATAACTTACCATTAATTAATTTTACTTATTAAATTTGTATTACTTTGTTGTTAAAATAGATTTTTGAGTAACATGTGCGTTTTTTTTTTCATTTTTAGGTATTCGGTCTTCGGCCGAATAGTACGCAGTATTCGGCCTAATAGTAGCCGAATATTCGCTGCATCCCTAATATTTATACTTGAAGAACAAAATGATACTTTGATGGCCAAAGTTTATGACAACCTGTAGAGTTAATATGGAACAGGTTCTCTTGTAAGTTGCTTTATATATACCGGGTGGTCCTTTTAACTTGAGACCCCTAAATATCTCGAGAAATATGCATGGTACGACAAAAGTGTCTGAAATTAACGACGCAAAGGGGGACTCAGATGGCGATATCAGTTTCATTGCAGATGGCGCTGCAATCGGTGAAAATGAGGTTAACTTCATTTTTTTAAATGGGAATACCCAACTTTTGTTTTTATAAAATTATGATTTTACGCTAAATAAGAAAAATGAAGGTAGCCTCATTTTCACCGATTGCAGCGCCATCTGCAATAAAACTGATATCGTCATCTCATTTCCCCCTTTGAGTCCTACAAGTTTATTTAAGACACTTTTGTCCTACCATGCATATTTCTCGAGATATTTAGGAGTCTCAAGTTAAAATGCCAATAATAGCCATCAATTCTCACCTGAATTACTGAACATAAAAGCTAAACCTGCAGAGTTTTACTTTTAACTGTAACATTCAGATATTTTGATTTTGACAAGGTAAAAATTCTAAAATTATGTGAATTTTGATAAATTTCTTTACAAGGTGCTTAAATGATCATCATAACCGGTAAAGGATTACAATAGTTATGTGCCATCAAAATTGTTATTTTTTTAAACCCAAACCGCATATACTATAAATTTATTTCGTTCCTTTAATATTTTGTATAAATCTGTTTTTAGACATTCTATTCCGAGAATTGAGGTAATATCGGCTCCTCTGTTGCCCGTCTAATGTTTATTGCTGTATTATAAAAGAAGAATTTATTTTTCTGTAAGTCAGCCTTTTTCGCGATAGTTGAGCGATAATGTATTAATTATACTATTATTTATTTCACGAGTGTTGTACGAAAATTCTATATTCTAAACATTTGTTTGTTTGATAAATATATACATCTTTGTCGTTCATCTTTGTTTTCGCTCGGGCGCGGAACCGACGCCCAAACAATTGGCGGGGGCGAAAAACAAGCGCCAAATAATATATGTAAATATTTTTTTAACTGCGAGCTCGTGCAAAAATCACGTATTTAGCTCAGAGGATTACGCAAACAAATGTAAATGCCGCGAGGGGCGCCGGTTTCCGTTTACATTTTGGGGGCGGCGGGATAGTCCCAGCTCCGGTGAATAGCGCTGATTATGACCGTGGAAATCTATGCTCCCGCGTCGACACCTTTGTTTGCTTATAATAGACGCCCGCTTTTTTTTTTTCAAACTTTACCCTCACTCGCTATCCTCGCACCATAATCGAGTTTATACGTTTCATCGGGTATTAGTTAGTGCAGGTTTATCTCCACAATTGTATGAAAAAACGCGCTTAAAAGGGATTACAATTCTATTTACTCGCGATGACGACAGCCTCGCAATTAGTTAAACCATAATCTTGAGTACGCTGATGAACCGATTGCCCCGGACGTAATAAACATGTTTTGTCAAAAATTGAAGGCATGAGAATGAAATGTGGATAAAAACATATGGTTTCCTATGGTCTTTATCCACTTTTTATTCTGAGCCCTTCAATTAATGTATGGTCTGACCTTCACGCATTCTTGAAAAAATTAATAAAGAAAAAGTCCCAGCCTATTTAGCGCAAGAAGATCGTCAACAGCCTACCGCGGTTGGGCAGTAACTGCAATTGAAAGAGGGAACACAGACCATTATAAAGATGCACTGTTCGTTCAGATCTAAGAAAAAGTCGAAAAGTTATGGACGTTATGGCAAATTCAGAAGTTTCCCAGTATTTTGATGACCTGGTTCAATCCACAATATTTTATTTCTATTTTTTTTTATTGGAAGCCTAGTTAAATTTGCGTTTAATACGAGTTTGTTTATTAGAATCGGTTGAAATTTGACTGAGTCTTGAGGATATACCCACGGCCCGACCGTAATAAATCCATACTCTTGATTCACATTAACTAGACATTATTTTGTCTGTTTATTACCTTTTTTTATTGTATTTAGCCTATCTAATATGTTATTAACGTGTTACAATAATTGTGTTTACTATTAGGACTATGTAGGTCTTAAGTATCATCAAATTTCGTATAAAATAACATTCAAACTGATCCATAAACAGTAAGAAATCAGCTTTAGTGGACGCTTCAGTGCAAATATAAAAAGCAGTAAATGGGTGACAATCGCAATAAGTTTTGTTACGTCTGCGTTGTTGGTGGACAAACAGCATCGGCTACAATTAGTAAAAAATAAATCCTGGAGTCTGGAATAGTTTTATTTCATTGCGCGATAACTTTCTTGGAAATGATAAAAGTGCCGACTACGTAAATGTAGCAAAAGAGTTTTTGAGTGCTTACGGTGAAATGGGCTGCAACATGTCTATCAAAATTCACTTTTTGCATTCTCATTTGAATTTCTTTCCGGACAGTCTTGGTCAACTCAGTGTAAGCTATTGGAAATGGAAGCTATTGAAAAACGTTTTCAAGAAAAAAACACCGTCAACATGATCGCAGACTACTGCTTGTCACTTAAAAGCGAAACAGATGATGTATAAACGACGGAGATCGAGTAAAAATTTTTAAGTTTTGTTGTATTTATTGTTTTTTTTTTATTTATTGTTTTTTTTTTATTTATCATAAATCACAATAGTAACTCAGTACTGTTCCAATAAACGAGTGAAAATTTTACTGTTGGTGCAATTTATTTTGAACCCAAATATACCTGGAAATGGAATGAACGTAAACTCTAATGTACTTAGTAACATATTGTGATAGTCTGGCAGGTAACAACAAAAAAGAAAAGAAAAAAAGTGTCATAATTTTAGAATAACTGTAAATATAAGTACTAGTAATGTCTAATTAATGTGTATAAAGACTACGAATTTATTACAGTCGGCCTGTATATATCTTCTCCGTAGTGTGATGTGTCTAGCCGGTCAATAAAATTTGATAATTCTGTTAAATTTCAACCCATTCTAATAGACAAACGCGTTCTAGACGCAAATTTAAATGGGCTTTCAATAAAAAAATAGAAAAAAAATATTACAGGTCATCAAATTGTTGTTAAAGTTGCAAAATTCTGAAAATAATTGGAAACTTCTGAATTTGAACGTCCATAACTTTTCTATTTATTATTATTTATTATTATTTTATTTATTTTTATTTATTATTATTATTATCTATCAGAACAGTACATCTTTATAATGGTCTATGCTTCCTCTTTCATTTGCATTTTTTATTCTGGAAATCGAATAGAAAATGGCGCAGTTATGAACCTTTTTTTACAAGTCGGGTCAAGTCAAAACCCAAACGGATTTTTTGAAAAAAATGGAAATTATGGGGGTGTTTGGAAAATTTCTCGTGAAAAGTCTGGTGAAAAGTATATTTCGTTTTTCTTTTTTTAACACTGATTATTAATATCATCAAAAGCCTTTGCTCATGTTTGCTTTTAAATAATCTGAAAAAATTTCTTGCTAACTTCTATCCGCATGTCAAGTGTTACCTCGTCACACATGCCACCGTTTTTCTCTTGTGTTTTTAATTACTGACCGTAAGTTATATGTTAAAATACTATTTATTTATTTTGTTACCACCATTCTTCTAATTGTACATTTAGACTGAATCTACAAGGCTTAAATAACGAAACCGGTACCTAAGAAATTAAATAAAACAAAGGAAAAGAATTTTTCTATTCATTTACTTATCAAATATACCAAGAAGGACACTTTCCAAATAAAGTTATAGGGTAAACTAAAATAAGTTTAGGAGTACGATGTTTATATCAGGGAGGGATTATATAGCGAAGGTTAGTTCAATATTGTTGCGAATAGGACGAGAAGGTAACGTATGAGTAAATAAATTCTTGCATCAAACTTTGGAGCCCTAGTATACACCACACACACATATTTTCAAGCTTGGCTGCATAATAAAGCTCGGGGAATATCTTTGATCATGGCGAAAGGCAGGCAGGCAGTCTCCTCCGGTATACAAGCCTTGTTTCATATACTGCCGACCCAGTCGACTCTAAATGGATTATTTTAGTTCGCAACAAACTTGTCGTTAATAGGATTTTCTACGGAATTGCATCTTACCGTTACCTTGTCAAAGAAATTGCAACTATGTGCAAATAATCTAAGCAACAGTGTTATCACGTTACGTACAAACTCTACGACCTTTACGGTCCGGATTACGCGTTGATCTCAACAACGTGGGGTGTGGGATTTTCCCAAAATTCCAGGATAAATCTTTAAACGCCTACGTATAACTGGTGTGAAAATCGAGGCTATTCACAGCCATCGTTTGACCTTATTTTACCGTAAAGGATTATCCTTAAACACCGGGTAAGTCATTATAACTATTTATGAGTTTATATTTGATCCTTAACACATCAAGAGTGTATTGAGATGGATTCTAATCTCTATAATCTTATACATATTATGTATATGAACATGTTATGTCACTTTCGATTAATATGCACCTTAACGCTAAAATCATTTTGATCGGCTAGATTCGCATTATCGACCACTGTGCGGTGTTTAGTAAAACTTAAGACCCAGTTATACTCCTCGAAGAACGCGTTTTCAAATAAAGGCGTTATTAGTTGTTAGAAATTACTGAAATTTTCAGTGTAACTTCTTAAATAAATAACGAGTTGGGGTAAGTAAAAAAATATTTTTTAAGCTAGATTTTTTTTATCAATAAGCATAAGATGCTTAACATATTGAAACTCACAAAGATTAACCATCAATTTAAATCTGAATTCTTAAAACTAGGTACTTGTCTCTGATAGGCTATCCACTGAGTCCTAAACAAGAAGCACTAACGCTTCAGTCACTGTATTTTACACATTTCACTGATTCACTAGTTCGAGGGGTTTAGTTATTTTTAGTCTTCTCACTAGATTCCGCCAGATTTCGCCAGTAGCTGCAGGGCCTCTACGTTGACGTGATGGCTTAGGCTAGATTCATGCTTATGGCAAATCTTTTTATCTCTCGGATGACTTGTGGGACACCAAGATCACGGTGCAGGTCACTATTCTGTATGTACCAAGGAGCGTAAACCATATTCCTTCGTACTTTATTTTGGAAAATCTGGATTCCTTGTATATTGGAGTTTTTCGCGCAACCCCAAAGCTGGAGGCCAAATAACCAAATCGGTTTTAGTACTTGGTTGTAAACTTGTAGTTTGTTCTGTACTGACAACTGAGAGTTTCTTCCCAGAAGCCAGTACAGTTCTCTGTATTTGAAGCCAAGCTCTACTATTTCCTTCTTAATGTGTTCTTTCCACCTTAGTTTTGTATCCAGAGTCATACCCAAATACTTTGCAGTGTTTTTGCATATGGAACTATGGCGTTGTTAATCTTGACATGAGGTGTGTCCTCGATTCTTTTGTTTGTAAAGTTAGCTAGATAAAAATGAATTTTACTTCAACATCTTTTGTTTTTTTCAAATATAATACACCTAGCCCAACTCACAATACAACTAGTAAAAAAAATTATCTTCGGCCGTGCTGAAGTTAAAATACCCCCCACCGTAAAATATAAAAAAAACACAAGTGAACCGATTTTGCCCATTGACTTGTCCTTACTTTTTAAGAGTTAAGCTTGTTTACCAAATTTCAGATCAATTACTTCAAAATTACGGCAGTTATCGTGTACACAGACGGACAGAGGGACAGACAGACAGACGGTCAGACGGACAGACGGACAGGCGTACAGACGGACAGACGGACAGACGGACAGACGGACAGACGGACAGACGGACAGACGGACAGACGGATAGGCGGACAGACGGACAGACGGACAGACGGACAGACGGACAGACGGACAGACGGACAGACGGACAGACGGACAGACGGACAGACGGACAGACGGACAGACGGACAGACGGACAGACGGACAGACGGACAGACGGACAGACGGACAGACGGACAGACGGACAGACGGACAGACGGACAGACGGACAGACGGACAGACGGACAGACGGACAGACGGACAGACGGACAGACGGACAGACGGACAGACGGACAGACGGACAGACGGACAGACGGGCAGACGGACAGACGGACAGACGGGCAGACGGACAGACGGACAGACGGACAGACGGACAGACGGACAGACGGACAGACGGACAGACGGACAGACGGACAGACGGACAGCCGGACAGACGGACAGACAGACGGACCTAAATACCTAAATACCTAAATCGATTCAGTTTTCAATTCTGATCAAATTCATCTATATAAGTCTATATCTGCCACGCCTCCTTAAGGGTGTTGCAAATGTTGTATCAAACTCAACGCTCACCACATTAAATGTGGGGGGTATAAAAATAAATTATAACTTTTCCGTTAACCGAAAAATACGGGCCTAAGAGATTAAATACGCCTCAATTTCGGTATTATTCTGAATAGTTTAATCTTTCTTTATAAAGAAAAACAAAATTGGCTGCCTTGGAAGTAAGCTAACTAGTAACGATAGGTTTTAAAACAATTTAAAACTATAGTTGATGGCGGTAAAGGGTTGGTTGGTGGAAGGGTTGGTGCGGCGGTCGAAAGCACGGTTCAAAACAGTTTTTGAGCACTTTGGCGGTATTAGTTCGGACGTAACTTGCCAGGAATGCCGGACAAGCGTGCGCCGAATTCGATTTGCAGACAACACTTTTGGGGAAATTAGGGCGCATCAACATAACTGCCGCCGAGTCCCGGTATAATTTCATTTCAGTTGGGTCAGCGCGCAAGCGACGAAAGGTACGAAAATAGAGTGGCATCCATCCCCACATCGATGGCTATGGGACCGGCGAAAAATAAAAAAAACTGTCCGCGAAATTTAGGCCGGTTTAATTGAAAAGCGAAATCAGGAAATACGGGTGGCTCGCAGTTCTTTCCGGCGGGGAAAACCCATAAACCACAGTCGGACCGCCGATAATTTACAATACACACGAGCAGATAACTAAATGACGCAAAATATTGCCGGTTGGGAAGTTGGTGGGGGGCATTGGACTTGATATTTATGGATTTGTATACATATCCCACAGCATCAGTACTCAAATTGGTCCAACAAACATTTCATATCACCACCGGATGAAACGGGTTTAGCGGACCACATCAACTCTTTTGTAATTTCCATTTGTTTTGTCCCACTCTGTATATTGACCTACATTAGTTTGTTCATATCATTAGAGTCAGCTGTTCATCGCATTTGTATAGTATCATAGACGGACGGATGGCAATTGTATGCGACGGATGACTTGTAGGTATGCGAAATAACTGATCGATCGCGGCACGCAGTTGCCGCGTTAAGTCGCTTTGCTTTGTCCGACAAGAAGAACTCTCAAACAATCTTCCTAATTTTGACAATATTGAGGAGGTTGGTGGTGCACATAACAGACTAAGTTCTAAACGTCAAAGTATATTGGTATTTTCGACAGGGTGTTATTTATACATTAAATACAAATGTAAACATCCCAATTGGACACGTTCAACAACCCGTGCTGTCATTTAGAGCGCGAATATGCGCTTTAGCTCTCCTTTTTTAAGTCAACTTGTTTCAACGGGTAATAATCATGTAGCGTCGAGTGTGGGGTGACATTAAGCCAACGAGGGGTGGTAATTATGACCGCTATGCAAATATATAATAGAGGCAAGTCGCCGGCGGAGTGTATCGTTTGTGATGCGACTGTAAGCATTTTAAAACTGAGCAGACAAAACAAAATAAGGCTTCAAGTATTTCAATAAACTGGGGCGACCGTCACACCCCCGACCCCGGCTTTGTCGACGCTAAAGCAGAGGCTACGCCAAATGTTTACTTATTTCTTTTAATCTCTTTTATATCATTAAAATGCACGCCGCTCTGGATGAAATCGCCGTATTAACATCAAAGTGCTCGAATAGAAAAGTTTCATTATGTTTCGGAACGACGCCGACAAGCGGAAGAATTACCTTTTGTTCACTAGACGCGACTTTGAACAAGCATATATATCGAGTTTTAAAACTATAAGGAAAGACTTACGTTTCCCAATAACTGGGTATTGCGGCGTTCTTCAAATAACACATTTTTAGAAAGAATATGCGTTACTGAGACTCGTTTTACAAATAAAATGACCAAAGCTGGGCAAAGTTAATCAGAAAGTTAACTTTGTTAATCGTTAATCCGTTAACGAAAAAGTTAACTTCGTTAACCGATAGTCCGTTAATTTGTTACAAATGTAACGGAAGTTAACGTTAACCGTTAATCGTTTCTATGACAATTTGTCCATCGTTTACATCTGTGTAACTTAGTAAACTTAATAAATCGCATGCCTTGAGCATCAGTGATTTTTTTTTGGATGACAGTATTGGGTTGGTAGCAAACATAACCTCCTTGCTTTGTTATTAAATCTTTGATTTATGAAATAATCCACAGCAAATTTATCTGGTACACTTTGTTCGACATTTTTAATCACACCAAACAATAACAAATAGCGAAATGCAGAACGTTTCGTGTTTATACACAGTGGTACTACCATAACAATTTCGTTTTTAGAAAAAAAAATCCTAGAATGTTACGAGAATGGCACGTAGTAGAACTGATCTTCCATGCAACTTTGTAATATTAAAAATAGTGTAAAACAAAATATGATTTGACGAATGATTAAATTGAAAGTTTGAGTTGCACAGATGTAAAAGGGGCTTAAGGAGGTTGGAGTTAGAAGAACTAAAAACAAAACAATTCGCGCGCATGCTTTATATACGGACGCCACGTCACCAAAGTAGTACGTCACAAATGTAAACACAATTACGTCTGAACTTGCATAGAATGCCTATATACAATTTACACAATTCAATTGAAATGTTTAATTATGATAGGAACTTTCGATTTAACGGACTTGAATTAACGGATGATGATTGTAGCGGAAGTCCGTTAATGGTTTTGAAAGTTAACTTAGAAGTTCATTCGTTAACGAAAAATTTAACTTCGTTAATTAACGATTAACGGATTAGCGCTTTTGTGCCCGCCTTTGAAAATGACAAACTTTAGTTTAACAGAAAACGCCGATTGAAATATGAATGAGAATTGCTTCTAATGACGTCATGGGAAGCAAATATAATGAGTTATTTGGGAACGTTGCTTCATTTATGTAGGAATTTTCCGTTATTGCGTTGGCAGCTCAGGCTAACAGCCGCAGTGTTATTGAGGTTAGACTAAGTGAGCTCGGTGCGATGTATAAGCAAAATTGTAGAGTTTGTTGTGTGCTGGAGTGTGGTAGCAAATCGGAAACAGAAACCTGATATGACATTTTTTAAACTGCCACAAAACGAAATCAGAGAAATTTGTTTGACAGCGACGTTTGGCTTCCAAACAAGTAAACAACAGTGACGCCCACCTTACTAAAAGAAAATACCCTAAAGGAGACATTGTTGCCAAGCCAAAATTGGCTGTTATACCACATGACCCTATGGGTTGACCCGTAGATTTTTAATAACTACGATACAGTAAGAAATATAAATTTATTGTTGTGGCAGAACTGGTAACTCCTTTCTATACAATCTTCTATTCAATCTTCGTTAACTTAAAAATAGTGTCTAATAATTATAATAGTCAGAATAGAAGTGTTTGGCGGTGACTGATTAGCTATTTCAAAGAACAAGAACTTACTAAAGAATTGTTATAACGCCTAACGTTTAATAGCGGTGTCTACCTTATGCCGCTAGGTAGCCGTTGAGGCTTATATATTTACGCGCAGTTATAATTGAAATCAAATTCTAATTTCGGTGAAGTAGTTTATTAGAATAAATTATACTTAGTAACATTACATGCGATGGAGGTAACACAAATAGTTGCACACAACTAAAACTAAGGCGAAGTTGTAAGCCACGTACAAAAAAGAATACGGTATTGGCACGACCAGATATCTGTCCAAAATGTTACCGAAAACATATGTCATACACTAGGAAATCCTCAACATTTTAGATGTACTATGGCTTGTTATGTGCATGCTGACATTCAATAAACTATTTATTGCACATATACAGGTAGTGTTTGAACCCGATCATAACTACGATGTAGGTTTGATCTTCGCATAACTCCTTATTCAGGTAAATGTGGTTCTTGTATTGTATCTAAAAGGGGGATTTGATGTTTAGTTCACGAGAATGATGCACGATCATTTTCCAGAGTCGCAAAACATCACAGAAAACCTCATGCTGGCGTATTTTGATGAACAGATCAAACCTAACAAAGCACCAACCGTTTGTCAATACTATAGCATGGTACACGCATGGTTAAATATGTATAGAATATAGATATTTTGCAGTTTATGCGATTGCATGCGATTCTAAAGAGGCAGTGTGTGGTTATGTGTGGTTACGTTTGACATATAGCATTTTTATCAATGTGGCCAATCTTAGAAAAAAGTTACTAAAAGCGGTTTTAAAATTTGTTAATTGTAACACCGAAAACAGTGTTCCAATGTGTGCATTGTGAATGCAAAGTGGAAAAATACTTTTTCATTAATATATTTTTGTTAATTACAGACAACTTAATAACTGTCTTTCATCTAATATGTCGATTGTGTTGCAATTATCAAAAGTAACACGTGGGTAACATGAAGATATAGGAGCATTCGTGGTTGCTGTAATTCATTTGTTTCGTAGTTGCACTGAGCGGCGTAATTCTCTCGGAATAGTTGCTCGGAATTACACATTTGCCGCAACATCTTGCTCATCGTCACCGTCGGAACTGAGCTAATAAACATCCCAAAACTGCACAAATTCACTGTCCGACTATTAATTTTATCAGAGGCCGCAACGGCAACATAAAACAGCGACGGCTCGCACTCTGTAAATTACGCGCTAATTCCGCACTGGTCACTATATTAGTAGCCATCGAATAAATCCTAATTTGAGGCGGTATCGAAAATGGCGACCGAATCGCGTCTAATCGACAGAATGATTAATACGGTGGGGCGCGAATCCCACCGGTCTACTTAAAAATTCAAACTTTCAAAGTGACGCACTTTTTACACACCGATGATGCCCTATAAAACTCAGCCCTTCGACCGGCATCGTCGCAAAAAAACAGAATAAAGCCGAAGTTTTTTTTTATGAGCGATTTTACGGTCCCGACCGCGGCAGTATCGAAAAATTTGGGCATAAATCGGCCCACCATGCACACAAAAACCTTCCCTAAACCACGGACTGAAAATTATCTGTTGTACATCTATAATTCGCCACATCTAATTCGCCATCTATAATTCCCCATGTCAATTGCTCACCAAAATTTAAGACATTATATTTCGGTAATTATTCGTTTATATTTTTGCATTTTTGGGAGTGGGAGACTTGCGTCGCGTACGCTACTCAACACCTCGAGAACACTTCGTATAACAGCGGCTTGAATTCGAGAAAAGTGTCCGCCATATCGAATCGTTCGCTCGCTCGCTAAACCTTTTCCAATAGCGGATTCGAATCCTTGAAGACTTGTCGATTTAAATCCTGCCATAGAACTTCGGTCACAGCGGATCTCATACCAGGTAACTTAAGAAAATTAAATAGCACTGAATCTGTTAAAACTACAAATTTGTTTTGATTTCATTGTCGGTAAAGGAGTAAACATGTTTCGGTTGTTTAAACCATCTTTAGCTCTACATTTACAACAATTAGAGGGTTCCAGATAAAATATAATTAAAACAACCAAAATTAACCATTTTAAAAATAATGACACAGTCAAGTATCGAGTAGATTATAGACGTTAAACGATCTCGTCATCAGTTATATTATACTGTGTTACCAAAAAAAAAACGAAATGTACTGGTAGAGCTGGTACAGCTGGTAGAGCTGAACATAATGGCATAGCTGAAATTTTCCAAACACCTCCAAAATCTTGATTAAAAAAAACCGTTTTTAGGTACTAGCACGTGTATAAAAATTCATAACTCCGCCATTTTCTATTCGATTTCAAAAATGCTATTTTTTTATTGAAAGCCCATTTAAATTTGCGTCTAATAAGCGTTTGTTTACTAGAATCAGTTGAAATTTAACAGAATTATCAAATTTTATTGACCGGCTAGACACATCACACTACGGAGAAGAAATATACAGGCAGACTGTAATAAATCCGTAGTCTTTATACACATTAATTAGACATTACTAGCACTTAGATTTACAATGTTATTCTAAAATTATGACACTGTTTTTTTTTTTTTTCCTTTATGTTGTTACCTGCCAGACTATCACAATATGTTGCTAAGTACATTAGAGTTTACGTTCATTACATTTCCAGGTATATTTGGGTTCAAAATAAATTGCACCAACAGTAAAATTTTCACTCGTTTATTGAAACAGTACTGAATTACTATCGTGATTTATGAAAAATAGAAAAAGAAACAAGAAATACAACAAAATTAAAATTTCCTGATGAAATCGTTCACCTTGTTCGTCACTGAGTTGGCCAAGACTGTCCGGAAAGAAATTCAAATGAGAATGCAAAAAGTGAATTTTGACAGACATGTTGCAGCCCATTATACCGTAGGCACTCAAAAACTCTTGTACAACATTTGCGTAGTCGGCACTTTTATCACTTCCAAGAAAGTTATCGCACGATGATATAAAACTATTCCTGGCTTGTCTTTCTACATCATTCAGTTTAGTTGCAAAATCGTTGTCCTGCATAATTTTTCGAATTTGTGGCCCAACAAATATTCCTGAAAATAGATCAGTTGAAATACCTAAATTCTTACTATCAACGATTTGAAATGTAAGGTAACCTACCTTCTTTAATTTTAGCTTCAGTCAATCTAGGAAATGTTTGATGATGCTGTAACATCGGAGTAGAAAAGGCCATTCCAGTTCTTAAGTTATCAACATTTTTTGATTTCCATAACTTCAATTTTGACGAACTAACTACAGACACGTATTCGCTGGTTCATACCAGCGACTTGCGGTGTAAACAGTAGTACACACGGTCAAAAAATTTGTTGTATGCCTCAACCACTGATTTATTTTTTACTAATTGTAGCCGATGCTGTTTGTCCACAAACAATCCGCAGACGTAACAAAACTTATCGCGATTGTCACACATTTTACTTTTTTTATATTTGCACTGAAGCTTGCACTAGAGCTGATTTCTTACTGCTTATGGATCAGTTTGATTGTTATTTTATATGAAATTTGGTGATACTAAAGACCTACATCGTCCTTATAGTATACGCAACTGTAATAGGTTAAGATTGTAATAACATATTAGATAGACTAAAATACAATAAAACAGGGCAATAAACAAACAAAATAAGTCCAGTTAATGTGAATCACGAGTACGGTTATTACGGTCGGGCCGCAGGTATATTCCTGCCGAGTGTGAATGTCAAGACGGTGATTAAACATCGATAACTCAGTTAAATTTCAACCGATTCTAATAAACAAACTCGTGTTTAACGCACATTTAAATGGGCTTTCAATAAAAAAATAGAAATGAAATATTATGGATTGAAACAGGTCATCAAACTGTCGTTAAAGTTCAGAAAATCTGAAAATAATGGGAAACTTCTGAATTTGAACGTCCATAACTTTTCGACTTTTATTGGAACTGACCGAACAGTACATCCTTATAAAGGTCTGTGATCCCTCTTTCAATTGCATTTATATTTTTATTTTGGAAATCGAATAGAAAATGACGGAGTTCTGCGTTTTTATACACATGCAAGTACCCAAAAACAGTTTTTTTTTAATAATCGAGATTTTGGTGTTTTGAAAATGTGGTATATGCAATTATGTTCAGTTCTACCAGCTCAACAACTTAGACTATGTCTCGTAAAAAGTATATTTTCACTGTAACAGTGTTATTAGTACATGTGTCAACCAGTCAGACGAGTAAAACGCAACCCAAATCAGATGGAGAATCAACACAGCGAAATTTTGCGAAACGAGAAAATTATCAATATAAAATACAGTTATAATATATTATCAATATAAAAAAATATCTAATTTTTCTGGGATGGCGTAGGTAGAATTTGGCAGGGGAAATATTACATTAACGTTTAGCAAACATGAAGGTGCGTGCTGTGGGTTGTGACTGCGATTTCATCAGTTTTGAGGTGATGGAGTACGTGATGAAATGGAGACGCGTGGACGGCTTGAATATATAAAAGCGTTGCGGTGGTATCGATATTTGAAAAGTTTTTAATATCTCCGGTTTTGGTGACCATAAAAGATGATATGCGGCAACTTCTTTGGGACCCTTTTTCGGGGAGGAAATCCGTTTAGAACAAAGTTTCATAACGTTATCTGCATGTAATTTGATCGATGCCGTCGCTACCTGGCGGCGGCTGACGCTTCTAGGCGTCAACGGCTTTCGGCCGATTTCCTAACCAAATAAATATGGCATTCGGAGAAAATCGACCTCGGCGCGTGCCTCTACAAAAGAAAATCGAAAACGAATTAAAGTTGAATTGCAATTTGCTGGCGAAATTCTAAAAAGGCTCGCCGCTCTATCCAGCTTGCTGTCGCAGCTCTCCTTAGTCCTTTTCTGCAATTTGCGATGCAATCATCTGGGAAATGCTTTCAAGTGGGACAGGCATTCGTCATTATTGTCATGTTACGGATTACTACTTCTATTTGCTATTCATATGGCATTAAAGCAAGAAAGGAAAAATGCAACCGTTATAATTTCCTAATTTGCTTGGCTTTTATTTTGTCATAGAACACCATCAATTGGAATTGAAATCATTGCAAGTACTGTTACGTAGTGGCCGCCGACTTGCCTTTCTAACTTTGCTTCCAGGAGTTTCTTGAAACAAGTCTTGAATAGTGGAAGTCGAAGTTTTCCCATTTCCAAATTAGTAATTCCTAACGGTGTCCTTTGAGAGCGTCCTCCATATTCATAGTTTAGTATGGCAACAGTAGATAGATAACCAGACATCAACTGTTTAACCCTTAAATGCATAGTTTTTTTGAATGTTTAAAATTTAATTAAAAAAATTAGTTTATAAGTAGCTAACAGCTATCGAATGAATTAAAAGTGTATTTTCTTTTTTCAAGGAATTTAATGTACTAAGTTATAAATGTTGCAGACATACAACATTGCGAGTTATGATATATAATAATTATAGATACTACTGTTCTATATGAAACATCTTAAAACTATTATTTTTCTTATCACAGTACAAGTTTAGCCCACATGTTTGTCGTAATTGTAATTGACCCAACCGTACATCTTTCAGAGTTGCATGTTGAGATGGTCCACCCTTCTTCTTTATCATCATTTCTTCTAGGCTGATTAAAGAGGGATCCTCTTTTTACACTAATCGATTGTCTAACTCGACACAGGCATTCTGCAACTTCTCTAATAATGTCAAAGAATGTCATTTTGTATCAAGAGAGGACTTTGAAGTGGCTATCAAATGGTAAAATATTCGAATATATCATTTTTTACTCTTCGTGAATATTTTATGTCGGGCTATGATGGCAACTAAAAGAACGACACTCATGGATTTCTCATGTTGGTAAAGCCTGTGTTTATTACCAGATTCTCATGGAGAATGTGCATTATTGTCGTTAAAATGTAGAAAACAAATTTTGTGACGCAACATCTTCATATTTTTTCAATATATAGCATATTTCAATTTGCCTATTATCGTATGTCTACTATTCTACTAACTTTAAATAAACCCCTACAATTTTATTTCACCATTATATTTTACAAATAATAACAATTATAACAACTTTCTTTTTCAATTTGTAAGAGAGGTTACGACGAGGCGCCCCGCTAACTTTCACAACTGAAGGCAAATAACCCTAGATATAACATTTTATAGATTGCTCAACAATATTACAAAAGTATGTTGTAGGAATGCACCAGTAGGTGGCAAACATTTCTATAGTTTGTAGAGCCATGTTTATAAAAGAAAAATAAATATGTTGCAGTTCTGCAACCATATGCATTTAAGGGTTAATATTGTTAGTCTCCTTATGAGTTAACAAAAAGCATTTTTCATAAATCCTATTATTCCATGCTGATGGCCACTAAAAGTCTTTGTTTTCCTGGAAGCTCGTTGTGATGACTGCTCTTGACGTATGGACTTAATTTTTAGATACATACGCGTACGTCGCTATAGGGATTTAAATTAAACATGGAGTTCGCACAGGCGACTGGTTCATTCGGCGAATTTCTGAATATGTAACAAAGCGTGAAGGGTATACCTCAAGGGTTAATTACATTAAATTCCTGTGTGTTAAGACGTGCAGCCATGGGATGATTCGAATTACCTTTGAACTGCACAAAGAGTCGCAATGAAACTGTGCAGTGAGAGGAAAAAAGTATATTGCGAAAAGAGTTCATGTACACAAGAGTTGCCATGCGTGTATATTTTATTTATTTAGGCCAACTGAGCGGAATATAAAAATGGTCCGATGAAAGGGGAGTTGTTGATATTTCCATCATAAAAATATCCAAATTTCTTCGTACCACCACCTTTTATACAAAACTGCTTATTAATACAGGGAAAGAAATAATCCTACTTAATTATTTTGTAATAAAATAATAACGTTTATAACAAAAGTTCACTTGGTAAAAACTTATTCTCGTCGAAACTAGTAACAATAAAAATTATATACCTAACAAAATTTCATTTGGTATACAAAAGTAAAATAAGGAAACACTTGGGGTTGTTTTGCTAAACCAATTTTTTTTAAATATCATGATCTGTGTCAATTAGTTTCAAGCTCAATTTTGGCTCAATCATTAATTTTGGATTATTGTTGTTTAAATATAATATTGATGAAAACCCATACCTACATAAATTTCACATAAATCGTGGGCAAAAAGGCACTAAAAGGCTTAATCTCCAGTTTCTTTAAAATAATTCTTCCTCTGGATAAAAAAAAAAACGGTGATTGTAATAATTTTAAGTTCTTCTATCAGCGCTGTGTGTGAGGAAATGTCTATCAAATGTTCTTAAATGTTTTGTTTTATATTAATATTAACTTTGATTTATATTTTTAACTACACTTCCTTTGACACAATGTGCCATCTGAAATACGTCTGCGTACGGTAATGGGTATTATCTGATTTGACCGCTATAGTTTTGGGTCAAACAATTTAACAATATCATCTGAATAAATATGATTTTAAATTTGGTACCTTTTGCGTACCACCTAGAAGTCCATCGCGTACCACCAGTGGTACGCGTACCACCGGTTGAGAACCCCTGCACTATGATATTTTATCTGTCATTGCTTCTACTTATATTTACTAACATTCACTTATTTTCAAGAATAGTGTAGCATCGATTTGAACTAAAGAAATAATAAGCTAAATTAGGAAGCCAATGATAATGATTTTAACCATGAACACCAAAATCTACGGTTGAGAGCTCTCCCAGTTGAGCTACCAAGGCAGAGGGAAATTTATAGGCGTATTTGTCACTTGAAAGAAAGAATGAAATTAGAACTAATAAACTTAATAAATGATTAACAATCATTTTTTCGTTCAGATATTTTAATCATTTGTCTTTCATAGCCGTTGAATAGAATTTAAAAGTTAATTTACAGTGTTGCGGATCGCGCTCAGTACTAAAAAGTTTTATTAGTTTTTATTAGCACACCGGTATATTATAAATATCATTTGCATGTTAATGTAGGAACAAGTTGCGGTTATGTGTTCGCAAATTTATAACAGAACCATTAAAACTTATGCAAATTATGTTCGGGCATAAAAGTAACACGGCGTGGTTGAGTGCATTTAACGAAATATTTTAGAACAACTTTTATTTCACTGCCTCATTTACATAATACATCACAGCCCGTGTAAGTGGGAGTGTGCTAACGTCCAGTGCAATAGCATAGCACTTCACAGACGAATAACAAAAATGCAATATAATCCGTAAGTTTCTGGACCACCGCACAATAGTTAATAGTGCTACTTTTGCCCTGAGCATTCAGATAAACATGAACAATTTTTATGCAGGGCATATAAATCGGTTATAATAATGGGATGTTGTGCTCTCATCCATATAATGTGCCTTTCCAATTATTTTTAATTATTTTATTTATATCCGAAGCTTTTGAATTTAGATGGGATACCGGTGTAGCAACTTCCCGCTAACAAGAAATTATAACAAGCGATATTTTTATAATTGGAGAGCCTCTAATTGATCGACTCTTGTTATTCCGGTCATTTTCTCGCAGCTATCTGAGACACCTCTTCCAACTCTAATTACTTTAATTAGTGATATTTTATATCTAATAATGAGTGTTAGGCACAGTTTTCATGGATATTTTAAATGGCACCTGATTCAATAAACAAAAAAGTATTTTTTTCACTGCTTTAATGGCAAAAAGTGGCGATTGACATGATTTTTAGTTGAGAAAATCATCCTGATTAATAATATCACAAAAATTGTGTAGGATGCCATTTAATATTTTAAAGAGGACTTCATTTCCTGTACAACCGGAAGCCACTTTTTGTCTATTAATTGATTTAATATTTAATTGAAATGAGACTATTTCTGCAGTTTCTCTTAATAGGGATCTTGCACTACGTCTCAAAATTAAAAATTAATACGCTGTATTAGTGCCAAACGTATACCAGAACAGTCCGCAAACGTTTTTTTTTTTTTTTTAGAAAAAAATCGGTCCTTGCACGATTAATAATATTAAAATCGCTCTCATCCCTTTAAATAAAAGTCGGGCTGTGATTGGTGTGACGTAGCATGCTAAATTTAAACAGTGAATTCTTTAATCTGAAATTGGATGCCACGTTGGTGGTTGTAGATAATATTAATGTGACCGTATATCCTAATTTCCAGATAAAATCCTGACGTTGGAATAACAATAAGGGAGAGAATGGCTTTTGGGGTGTTGGTCCTGCGTAATAGTATAGTCTGTGCGGAATTATTATTAAAATTTGCGGAATAAATCGCCGAGAAAGTTAATTGAATTCATATTCGCGGATGTCCTGATTTATGCTGTAGTCCAAGCGGTGATAAATATGCCCGGCTAAGATGGCGGGGGGCTATTAATAAATAAAGAAGCTGTTATTTAGATAAGTAATGACCAGTTATTAATAATCCTAGTGTTCCGTTATTTCGGGGATAAATCAGGATCGGATTACCGCGGCGCGGCGCGCTGGTCTGGCTGCAGGTAGAATTCCAACTTGAAAAAAAAAAACCCGCCTGATAAATTCTGTAACAAAGTTATTACGTTCTCAGTTCAACGGTGCGATATCTCATGATTTGTTATTTGAAAACATCGGTACATATTTGTGGAATATATCCGGCAAAGGATCAGTATCCCTTCCAACTCCTTCAGGATAATAGAGTATTTCTATCGACTCCGCAAATCTCTAAAGGAGCGCGCTGCTCCGTGAAAGCCAATATTCCGTGCGGTGAGGCGGTGGTGGCGGTAGTAAAACTGCAAGCTATATTTGCAACGTCAACACCTGATGTTTCGGCTTCCCTCTTTCCCTCTAGTTGCTACTCGATCGATTGGAATCTATACCAGTACCTGCACACATCTCGTGCAAGAATTTCTTCTAATTAAACTTGGTTTCAATTTCCCTCATCTCCTACCCACGCCAGAGTTTCAAACTTTTTGATGCTCATGCACCACAAACTACCAATATCCTTCCTACATTTACTAACTACCTTGTTGTTAGATATACTCATGTTCTAAAGTGATATAAGCCACAAAGTTTCTCACCTGGAGCTGGATAGGTAGAATAAATAACAGCGCTCGACCTCAATAGTCCGTCTAATAGCTCTATCATGTCAAAAGTTTGTGAGAAATATATTGCTAGAGATTTCTTTCTCTAAGTACTTATACACAAATACCAATCAGATGACTTGTCAATGCTTCTTTAAATCTACCTTTGCTCGTTTTCCATTCTCCTGGACATTTGTTGTAGAGTTGTATTGGCTTTCTCAGGTACTCCGCAGTAGCAAGTCTAATAGCAGGTGGCCGCAGTGACCCTCATCCTCTGGTATTGTAAGAATGCGAGTCCCCCACCAACTTCATACTGTGAACCAACGTGTTTTGATGTACCTTTGCCACCGTCAGCATAATGTAAGCTGCTGGTGCCGTGAGAATCTGCAGATCCCTGTAGTATGGTCTGCAGGTCTCATCCCCAGACTTTTTATACTTTGGATGGCTCATTTTTGCTGTGAGAGTATTATCTGGAGATGGCATGTCAGTCCTCACGCCTCCAGGCCGTTGATCATCGAGGAATGGAATAATCCATGGTATGCCACCAGAGCTGCCTCCTCGCCAGCAGTGCCTGCCACCACTTTTATCGCATAAACTGCTCTGGATAAGGTCCGGCACAGCTTCTCCACATGTGACCTCCACGTAACCCTGTCATCTATCCACAGCCCCAGGAACCTAGCACTCTCTCCTGCCTTCTGCCACCTGTCCATCGTGTAGTCAATGGTCTGTGTTTTTTGCCTATTGACAGATAGTTGGTTTTTTTTCAAACCATTGTTCGGCATCTTCAATAGCTTTTGTTGCTTTGCTCTCCAACGTTAGAGTATCCTCTCCCACCACTGTTAATGTGGTGTCGTTAATGTGGCATACATTACAGTATGGCTGTTTAGTGTGCGAGGCAGGTCGTTGACATACACCAGAAACAGTAGTGGTCCCAACAAGGATCCCTGTGGGACTCCCGCAGTGACAGAGTATTCTTCACTCCATGTGTTATTAATTGTAGTCGTAGAACTCCATCTTAGCAACCAGAAGTTCGTGCGATATAGTGTCAAACGCTCGAGAGAGATCACAGGTTTAATTTTATGTTCAAGTTCAGGGATTGAGGGTTTGACATTTTTGGCGCTTCTCAATCGCTCCATATACACAGTTCAAAAGTGAGTGCATGGCGTGTGTTGTATTCTTTTTGGGTCTAAAGCCAAACTGTTCTGTGCTGTAGTATTGGAATGCTTCAAAGAAGTGATTTATCCGCATCACCATTACTTTTTCCATCACCTTTGAGAGCGTAGGTAAGATTGCTATAGGCCGGTAGTTTGAACATTGCGTGAGCTCTCCCTTTTTGTATATGGGATGCAGCAGTGCTCTTTTGAATTGAGCTGGGAAAATACCTGTCGCCAGGCAGTTGTTAATGATATGGGCAAGAGGGTGAGCTATTTCATGCCGTACCTCTGATAATTTTTGGGCTCATTCTATATATGTCGGTAGAGGTCTTGTTTTTCATATTGAAAAGAATGGATGTCACTTCCCCATCATCAGTTGGCTGGAAGAACATTGATTTGCCCGCAACTGTCATCCGTGGTGGTTCAAAGTCTCTCATATGGAGATGATGAGAAGAAGGTTCCGAAATCATTGCAAGTTGGTGTATCAATGTTCTTAGCCCTTTCCGTGCGTCCCGTTTCCTTGCTTATTATACTCCAGGTTGTTTTAGATTTGTTGTTACTGTTTTGAATCTGTTTGATGTTTTTGGTTCTATTGTGTACTAATACTTGCTCGTTATAGAATTTTCTATAATACAAATCCAAATTAATGCATATCAGTTATATACGTAGTAAGTAACACTTACGTGACGAATAATGTATGTTTTACTGCCACTCCATCCCCTGGCCCACGGTGGCGGTAAATATGTATATAGATAAATAACTCATTTCATTAAAAAATAAGTTAACATAGTTTTCACGCCACTAGCGTCATCTATAACAAAACCAGTTACGCGCCTTGTGGGGTTCATACAAGGAAAATTTTGTATATTTTTTTTCTTGTCGCAGGACTCGTACTGAAAACCCCTGTATATGAAAACACACTAAAAACCTCAAGACACAAAAAAGGCTTACACTCTGCTTAGTGTTAAAATATAAATAAACAAGTAAACGCCAGCACTCCACACGAGTGTTGACATAACAAGCATTTCAACTAAATTGATCAATCACTTAGGTAGATTGCTCTTGTCTCAGAACTCAGGTATTTTCTTTCAGAACATCTACGACATATTGTAAGTATTGACTGTGTTTTCCATTTCACATCTTTAAACTATTGTGTAACTAACTGACTGTGTAACTAAAAACGTGTCGAATTTATTTGTGGCAAGGGTCTGCTATTCAGTTGATCGATTTGTGTTCCGGCTTGTATCAGGCTAGCAGGAAAGCCCCAAGCTAATTCTTACGTCCGATATCGTTACTGTTTATTTTTATTTGAGCGACTCTCGTCGTCATGGTGCAACAGATACACAACTAAAAATTTAATTAGTCAACAAAGCAACGATATTTGTACGTTATAAAAACACAAACAAGTTTAATTTTTAGTTCAATTGCGTTTTTTGCGGTTGGTTTGGTGTTCAACAGTTCAACGACTCGATAATGTTGCAGTCTTGTAATTTTGGGATTAATAGTAACTTAGGTACATAAGTACTTATACGAGACTACGTTTATGACTGCGGTGTTTTGATCGTAAACTTAAAGCTGGTGAACTTTTGCAGACTCACAAAAACTTTATGGAGCAATTGTTCGGCTCCATGAATAGATGCGATTATAATCTAAAATAGTATATGGTTTTTATAGATTCAATTCAGATTTGCAGGTTCAAGGTACCCAACCTTGACTATTTGTACTCGTAATACGTCCGAGATAGTCCTCGCATTGTCTGGGAAGACTTTAAGCACTGGTCGAGAATGTGCGAACTCCCAAAAGGCAGCAACACGTGGAGTTTTTGCTCTACTATACCCGCCCAAAAGTTTTTGTCAATAAAAAGTCCACATAAATTCCTTCAATTAATTAGTAATTTACTTAATCAAAGATCTATTTATTGCAGCCTTAAAATATCGCATTTTAACTCAACCAACAAGTTCGTTTAATTGAAAAAATCCTAATTCCTGCACTCAACACATTAACGTACTGTTTTCGCATACAAAAAATAAAATTCATTCATATGCATCTCTAAACCTCTTACGAGAAAAAAAAACAAATTAAATAAAATACAACTTTAAACAAAAATTTATTTAAGAGAATAATTTTTAAACGGTAAAATTACAAAATGAAAGTAATCTAAACACATTTTGGAATGATTTGGATTTTTTCTTAAAATTTTAGCAGCCTGTAGTTCAAAAGTTAAGACCTTTAGGACATATGTTCATATGATTTTTCCCTTAAAATGGACCCAAGAATAAACTCCTTAAATATTAGCATGTTATTAAGAAACACCCTGTATACAATAAATAGTTTAGTGAAGAGGCTGGTTCAGCCTAACTTCAGGTCTGTTCTGCTCAGCTCTGGTGGTCCCCTATTGGTCCAATTATTCAAACAGTTCAATGCTCCTGTGGGCTAATTATTGAATAATGATAGCATCTTATAAGATTACAACAATCTGAATTAACTATTCTACTGCGCCACATCTCCATATTTATTATACCCATGCCCAATTTTAAACAATTGCTGCTCAAAGATAGACGTATAATTGGAGGACGGGTAATATCCTGATTTCAGGAATAACATTTCAATTATGTATTTTTGCGATGCGCCGCAGTAGTTCCACTTTATGTCAACGTACAACTTGAAAAAAATCCAATAAATGAAAAGAAATAAAGCCACACCTTTGAAGAATCGGCGTCGTATTTTCCCAATTTTTCCATCCATGTTCGAGTCTGAACAGTGTGTCCATCTACGATGTTCTCGAGAACTAGTCGTCATTAGACGAAGATAATAGTAATGGGTCTATCTCTATCTACCATATACCACAAAAAAAGGCTGTTACTCGCTAAAATTCACATTTATATTTACTGGGACAGATTTCGAGAGTTCTAACCTACAAATCTGATATAATCTGAAAATGTAGAAAACTTGGGGACACTGCACAAAGAAGTATTCTAATCGAAATTAGGAGATTACATAAAAATTCTACTATTATATCAGACATCAATCAGGTTTGTGCCTAAACAAGTATACTATTGTTTTTTAAAATTTCCTTTTCAATTGTTAGGTTAGTTAGCAGAATATACATATACATAGTACTGTTTTATCCATTCTACTACCAGAGAATTCAAGCTCCAAGTATGGTATGATGCAGAAGATCATTACGGGTTTTGTAATTGGATTCAAATCACATTACGAGGAATCAAAATCCTTACGTACTATTTTGTTGATCGAAGAGGATTTCTAGACAAGAGATGTGATTACTAATTTTCATAATTTCCTTGAACTGACAATAAAATTATTGAGGTATGCTGAAGATTACCGATTTTTTATCAAATTTTTTGGTAATATTACTGGAAGACGTCTATAACATTATTATATGAGAAATGTATAATGGGACATAGTCGACTTGTCAACCACTGACTCCAGATGTTTTTCTTCTCAAGTGCAAAGTGTATGGAGGATTACGTTTAACACAACAAACCGCAGATAGTATTGCAATTAGCCCCAAAGAACGTATGCGTATGGTCTCATGATAGCGAGGATCAACATTTTTGTGATTTTGATATTATAATATAATATTAATAAAGCTTATGTTGTCTATTTGTCTTTTATAAATAATATATGAATTACAAATTGGTAAATAAAGAATAACTTATTAACTGTTTTGTTTTTCTTATACGTCATCAGATCCCTGTGCTGTGGATGTACATACGTATGTAATATCGACCCATGCAACAAAGACTATAATAACTACATTTAGTTTGTTAGTTACGATAGTCTTCGTTGCATGGGTCGATATGTATTTGTTTTTCAGTAGCTAGGCATAAGTGTATTATCGGCTGAGAAATGAGTGCATAATCTATCGTACCAATCTGTAACCAAAGTTATTGGTACGGGGTTTGTTTTTTAGAAGGTATAAATGTATATGGGCGCATAATCTCAATACACTTTCAAATATTCCACATATTCATAGTACGTGTGCGTGTATTCATAGTACGTGTGTTTTTGCATATATCACTTCATAAACCGTAGACAAATGTTGAAGTTATTTATCATATAAATATATGATAAATATATCACATACTCCACATAGGTTATGTCACGGTTATGTCAACAATTTATCACAGTAATTTTTAGATCTACCATGTTATGTTGGTCTGCGTTGTAAAATCAGCCTGCTTACGTGTGCTAAAATAAATTAAAACAGCGTTAAAGACGTTAGATCATATAATGTTGATCGCACGTCGGCAAAGTTTATCTTGTTCCAAAGTAGCTTTAGCGAAAACGTCGACGTCCCCACGCAAAGACCAATTCTCGACTGATTTTTCTAAACTTATCCAAATAAGCCAAGCCTCTGTCGATCAGCTGTTGGACAACGCTCTGAAGCGTTAGCAGTGTTTATTCGAAGCCGCGCTAACCCGACTACACATATCAAAATATTCTATTTGATCGAGATCGCTCGTATCTGCATTACAACTAGTTTGCCAGGATTTGGCAGATTTTTTGAGTCTATTGACAGTATTGCCAGATCATCAGCGTTTGACACTGCTGTATAGTATGACAAAGTACAATGTGCCTTGCCATATCAGTTTTTTTTTTAATTTGGAAGTTAACATTTTTGTATATTTTAAGGAAGTATTTATTTGGCCTAAAATGCATGCCGTCCAGCGTTCACCACGGGTGTCGACCGTGACGTTTTCTTTAAAGAGACACTGCATAACATTACACAAAAGATATGGGCGTCGATTTTGATAAGAAAACAGCAAATTTTCAAGATTTTGGGAGTATTGTGGAGTATTTTGTGTGTTCTTTTTTCCTGGAACATTAACGGATTTAATTTCGAATTATTTTAGCCTCGGCTGTCATCGTGTTTAATGGTTTTGGGGTTGGAATAAGTAATGGCGGCGTTGGTTGAGATCGATTAGATCTTGAAGGGCGAAGGCGCTCATCTCATCTCGAGCACTCATTGCGGGCAATAATTCGAGCGAGCTGTTAGAAGTAAGATAAGAAGAGATACTTCCGTAATGAGAGTCGGCTTCGAAGGGGTTGTAATGCCATTAGAGGATTGCACCTGCAACTTTAGGGCGGCGCCGACTCAGGTTCGCACCTGAGTCGAACTTTATTACACCAGCCGCGGGCTTTATTCTTAACCTGTAGCATTTCAAAAACGTATCACCATCAGGCGCCCGCCGCCTCCACGGTACGCCGACGCCCCTCTTCGTCCATTAAATCTCAAATCGGCCGCACCTGGGCGAAATTGAACCTATAAGTTTATCGTCCCGATAAATGCGCATCGCAGGGTATCTAGATTGAGACCGCGTTGCTCAAATTTTGATATCTACAGACTTTCACGATCCCATGGCTTCTCGGTGGCGGCAGAAGCTATTTTACGTTTATGTTCGCTGTAAACATCAATGCCGAAACGCCCGACGAAGGATCTTTCGAAATACATCATTATTTCAGGCGTTTCATTATTTCCATTCCCTCAGTTTCACTACAGAAGTTTTATGATACACAAATAGAAAATTTTGTTTAATACATAATAAATATGCATTGACTCAAACTTGGGACAAAACTGGGAATAACTGTTTGGTAACGGGTGTCTCATTAACAGCGCAAGGGTCTCAAAGTAATCCTTGAAGGATGTACTTATTATTTAAAATCCTAGAGTTTGCTCACAAGTGGCATTGAAGTACTGATGACGTTTGTTTGAGGGTCGGCGACCAACCAAAAAAATATGTTTTCATTGATTGGTCACTGTAATTGTGTTGCATACTTGAAGGTCACCTGGGCGAAATTGCACCTATAAGTTTATCGTCCCGATAAATGCGCATCGCAGAGTATCTAGATTGAGACCGCGTTGCTCAAATTTTGATATTTACAGACTTTCACGATCCCATGGCTTCTCGGCGGCGGCAGAAGCTATTTTACGTTTATGTTCGCTTTAAACATCAATGCCGTAACGCCCGACGAAAGATCTTTCGAAATACATCATTATTTCAGGCGTTTCATTATTTCCATTCCCTCAGTTTCACTACAGAGGTTTTATGATACACAAATAGAAAATTTTGTTTAATTCATAATAAATATGCATTGACTCAAACTTGGGACAAAACTGGGACTAATTATTTAGTAACGGGTGTCTCATTAACGGCGCAAGGGTCTCAAAGTAATCCTTGAAGGATGTACTTATTATTTAAAATCCTAGAGTTTGCTCACAAGTGGCATTGAAGTACTGATGACATTTGTTTGAGGGTCGGCGACCAACCAGAAAATCATGTTTTCATTGATTGGTCACTGTAATTGTGTTGCATACTTGAAGGTCATCTGGGCGAAATTGAACCTATAAATTTATCGTCCCGATAAATGCGCATCGCAGGGTATCTAGATTGAGACCGC
Source organism: Aphodius sticticus (assembly GCA_963966075.1). NCBI lineage: Eukaryota > Metazoa > Arthropoda > Insecta > Coleoptera > Scarabaeidae > Aphodius > Aphodius sticticus. Next base: position 12,519,805 of record OZ014515.1, on the reverse strand, counting down.
GTTGCTCAAATTTTGATATCTACAGACTTTCACGATCCCATGACTTCTCGGTGGCGGCAGAAGCTATTTTACGTTTATGTTCGCTGTAAACATCAATGCCGAAACGCCCGACGAAAGATCTTTCGAAATACATCATTATTTCAGGCGTTTCATTATTTCCATTCCCTCAGTTTCACTACAGAAGTTTTATGATACACAAATCGAAAATTTTGTTTAATTCATAATAAATATGCATTGACTCAAACTTGGGACAAAACTGGGAATAATTATTTGGTAACGGGTGTCTTATTAACAGCGCAAGGGTCTCAAAGTAATCCTTAAAGGATGTACTTATTATTTAAAATCCTAGAGTCTGCTCACAAGTGGCATTGAAGTACTGATGACGTTTGTTTGAGGGTCGGCGACCAACCAAAAAATCATGTTTTCATTGATTGGTCACTGTAATTGTGTTGCATACTTGAAGGTCATCTGGGCGAAATTGAACCTATAAATTTATCGTCCCTATAAATGCGCATCGCAGGGTACGTAGATTGAGACCGCGTTGCTCAATTTTGATATCTACAGACTTTCACGATCCCATGGCTTCTCGGTGGCGGCAGAAGCTATTTTACGTTTATGTTCGCTGTAAACATCAATGCCGAAACGCCCGACGAAAGATCTTTCGAAATACATCATTATTTCAGGCGTTTCATTGTTTCCATTCCCTCAGTTTCACTACAGAGGTTTTATGGTACACAAATAGAAAATTTTGTTTAATTCATAATAAATATGCATTGACTCAAACTTGGGACAAAACTGGGAATAATTGTTTGGTAACGGGTGTCTCAATAACATCGCAAGGGTCTCAAAGTAATCCTTGAAGGATGTAATTATTATTTAAAATCCTAGAGTTTGCTCACAAGTGGTATTGAAGTAGGTACTGATGACGTTTGTTTGAGGGTCGGCGACCAACCAAAAGATCATGCTTTCACTGATTGGTCACTGTAATTGTGTTGCATACTTGAAGGTCACCTGGGCGAAATTGAACCTATAAGTTTATCGTTCCGATAAATGCGCATCGCAGAGTATCTAGATTGAGACCGCGTTGCTCAAATTTTGATATCTACAAACTTTCACGATCTCATGGCTTCTCGGTGGCGGCAGAAGCGATTTTACGTTTATGTTCGCTGTAAACATCAATGCCGAAACGCCCGACGAAAGATCTTTCGAAATACATCATTATTTCAGGTGTTTCATTATTTCCATTCCCTCAGTTTCACTACAGAAGTTTTATGATACACAAATAGAAAATTTTGTTTAATTCATAATAAATATGCATTGACTCAAACTTGGGACAAAACTGGGAATAATTATTTGGTAACGGGTGTCTCATTAACAGCGCAAGGGTCTCAAAGTAATCCTTGAAGGATGTACTTATTATTTAAAATCCTAGAGTTTGCTCACAAGTGGCATTGAAGTAGGTACTGATGACGTTTGTTTGAGCAAAAAATTATGTTTTCACTGATTGGTCACTGTAATTGTGTTGCATACTTGAAGATCACCTGGGCGAACTTGAACCTATAAGTTTATCGCCCCGATAAATGCGCATCGCAGGGTATCTAGATTGAGACCGCGTTGCTCAAATTTTGATATTTACAGACTTTCACGATCCCATGGCTTCTCGGTGGCGGCAGAAGCTATTTTACGTTTATGTTCGCTGTAAACATCAATGCCGAAACGCCCGACGAAAGATCTTTCGAAATACATCATTATTTCAGGCGTTTCATTATTTCCATTCCCTCAGTTTCACTACAGAAGTTTTATGATACACAAATAGAAAATTTTGTTTAATTCATAATAAATATGCATTGACTCAACCTTGGGACAAAACTGGGAATAATTATTTGGTAACGGGTGTCTTATTAACAGCGCAAGGGTCTCAATGTAATCCTTAAAGGATGTACTTATTATTTAAAATCCTAGAGTCTGCTCACAAGTGGCATTGAAGTACTGATGACGTTTGTTTGAGGGTCGGCGACCAACCAAAAAATCATGTTTTCATTGATTGGTCACTGTAATTGTGTTGCATACTTGAAGGTCATCTGGGCGAAATTGAACCTATAAATTTATCGTCCCGATAAATGCGCATCGCAGGGTATCTAGATTGAGACCGCGTTGCTCAAATTTTGATATCTACAGACTTTCACGATCCCATGGCTTCTCGGTGGCGGCAGAAGCTATTTTACCTTTATGTTCGCTGTAAACATCAATGCCGTAACGCCCGACGAAAGATCTTTCGAAATACATCATTATTTCAGGCGTTTCATTATTTCCATTCACTCAGTTTCACTACAGAGGTTTTATGGTACACGGATAGAAAATTTTGTTTAATTCATAATAAATATGTATTGACTCAAACTTGTGACAAAACTGGGAATAATTGTTTTGTAACGGGTGTCTCATTAACAGCGCAAGGGTCTCAAAGTAATCCTTGAAGGATGTACTTATTATTTAAAATCCTAGAGTTTGCTCACAAGTGGCATTGAAGTACTGATGACGTTTGTTTGAGGGTCGGCGACCAACCAAAAAATCATGTTTTCATTGATTGGTCACTGTAATTGTGTTGCATACTTGAAGGTCACCTGGGCGAAATTGAACCTATAAATTTATCGTCCCGATAAATGCGCATCGTAGGGTATCTAGATTGAGACCGCGTTGCTCAAATTTTGATATCTACAGACTTTCACGATCCCATGGCTTCTCGGTGGCGGCAGAAGCTATTTTACGTTTATGTTCGCTTTAAACATCAATGCTGAAACGCCCGACGAAAGATCTTTTGAAATACATCATTATTTCAGGCGTTTCATAATTTCCATTCCCGCAGATTCACTACAGAGGTTTTATGGTACACAGATAGAAAATTTTGTTTAATTCATAATAAATATGCATTGACTCAAACTTGGGACAAAACTGGGAATAATTGATTGGTAACGGGTGTCTCAATAATATCGCAAGGGTCTCAAAGTAATCCTTGAAAGATGTACTTATTATTCAAAATCCTAGAGTTTGCTCACAAGTGGCATTAGAGTACTGATGACGTTTGTTTGAGGGTCGGCTACCAACCAAAAAATCATGTTTTCATTGATTGGTCACTGTAATTGTGTTGCATACTTGAAGGTCAGGACCTTAAGCGATATTTACCATTTTGAGCCGTTTATTCTAGAATATACAGAAAATGAATCCCAGAAAATATGCAACAAATGGAATAGTTCTTGATTACTTAATAATATCACACAAAATTTCCGCTTCTTCACCTTAAAATTGTTTTTACCAGGAAAGTTGTGAGGTAGTTTTTATGTCTTCCATTCTATATGTCAAAAGGATTTTTTGGGGTGCTGAATCAACACAATTTCGTAATGCAAGAAAATACAAAAAAAGTAAACATTTTAATTTTTTGCTTATAACTCGGAAGTTATCAACTTTTCGGAAATTACTTCACAATTAAAAATGAGTGTGCTTAAAACTTCCTACAACCTTCACTATTTAGGTTTCTCTCCGACAAATTGTCCGGGCTCAAGCGATAGTTCCAATTGGCGTATTTGATCAAAATTGTTCGATGGAATTTAATTTTTTTTGTAACTGACTTTTGTATAATTTCGGTCTTCATTAAATGGCGATATGTATTTTTTTAAAAAATTACTTGTACCTTTACACATACGATCTCAATAACGTATGTGCAGCGAACTGCGAGAAATTTACTAATTGACAGCCTTTAATAATAAATTAAGTTGTTTTGGACTGGAAAAGGTGGGTTTTTGCGCAGACAGATAAAGTGCGCCAATTTTCAACTATTGCTGTTGAGTCCGAACGGTTTATCGAAGAACAAACCAAAAGAGTGAAGTTTGTAGGAAATTGAATTCGTTGGTTATTTAGGAAAAGTTAATAGTTTTCGAGTTATAAGCAAAAAAATGTATATTTTTACCTTGATTTTTTTTGCATTTTCTTTAATGTTGCGTCCAGAAATTTATTAGCAACCCTCATATGCAGATTCAGCAACCCAAAAAAACATATAAAAAGGAAGAAATAGAAGATTCCCCGCTAGCTGCCCTTCTGAGCACAAATTGACTGTATGAAATGAAAAAAATATATATTATCAACAAATTTGGTAATGATATCGGTTCAGTCGTGTATGCAACCGATGTAGGCTGTTGCAACCATTAAATAGGTCTGTAAAGGATATGAAATTGCAGAATATAAAAACAATAAAGTGTTGAACCAATTTGAGCATTTATGAAAGGTATAGGCAACAAAATTGCGGTAGTAAATTGTTCTTCGACGTTCTGGTAAAAAGTAAGGGCATTGGATGGGGTTTGAGGTGACAGATTGGTTGTATATAAAAATGGGTCATTTGGGTGCAGTAAATTCTCTTTAGTGCTCGTGAAAATTGCGACAATGCGAGCGGCATAATTCGCAAAATCGCCGTTAATACACGTGCCGTTAAGCGGTAGAACTGCTAGGAGGGTATGCAGGTAAGCAGAAACGTGCGTACAACTCGTACACCTTCATAATTCTAAATAGCACCTGTTTACACAAATAGTTTTGAGATAATGAATATTCGCTGTCTCGTAATAATTGAATTTTACGTGTGTTCCCGTACATTATGCCGAGAAGAACAGTTCTATAAACTTAGTTTATGGATCTGGCGCTAACGGTTCCGCGGCGCTCGTATCCGAAAACAGGTGCGCTTCCAACTGCGAGCAAAGCGTAATATATGTCTACCCCACTGGTAGGAACATGTAAGAAAATTGTCCAAAACTTCTAATTAAAGTATTGATCATCATTTTTTCCAAAAATAGATTAAATTGTTCGAAAGGTCCTTGCCTGGTGGGCTAGACAAAAATAATGGTGACAAGGCAATATTCTATACATGGTTAACTTTTGACAGGGATGAACGTTGGGGCGTTACTTACACCAGGCTTACTTCTATCCTACTTATATTAAATATTCATGAGCTCGGGTAAAAATTGCAGAGGGTGCATATTTAGAAAACAGCGTTTAGTGGATACTAGTACGTTTCGACATATTAATATACGGTATGTGAAAACGTATTTTTCGATAAATCCGTAGGCTTCAAGATATTAACAATTGATTTTGGAGTAAAAGGTCCAACTAAAATTCAATTTTATATTATATTGTACTAAAGTGGAATTTCATATTATACAGATACAGGATGTACAGGATTATCTATATTTAATGTAGTCAATATTGCAGACATTAATGATTTTATGATACAGGACTACCCAGTTACCAATAAAACTTGAGAACAGAAATATTTTATATGGACGTGGGGCGGTTTATGACAACATAACAATATTTCATTAATTAAGAGATCATACTATTTCTACATGGCTACACTGAAAAAAATTTTGATGTGAATTTACAGTAGGTATAGTAGGTTTTTTTGCCCTACGACAATCAGTGTAATTTTACATCTCAATTGTATTTTTACATTGTCATTGTACATTTACACTGTGATTTTACAGGAATTTGGCTGAAATATTACACCGATTTTAATGTGATTTTAAGTGATATATGGGGCAATGCGTAATATTTGAACATCAATTTAAATGTAATTTTAAATGAAATATGAGGTAATGCGTAATAATTTTACATCTATTTCAGTGTAATATTCAATTAAATATGCAGTATTTTTGATTTGTATAATTTTATTCTGATCTTGAGTAGACATTAAGATTATCTATCATATAATACAAAAAAAACAGTAACATCATGCACACAGTCAAACGATACAGTTCACTGTATCATTGTTACTTACCGGAGACAGAAATACAACGCGCCCAACTACATATTGCACTGGATGGTATGCGTGCCGACGTTCGTTTGCAAAACAGCTGATCAAACGTAGCGCATGCGTCTGGGCGTTACAATATCAACAAACCCGCTATTATAATAGCAAAATCACAACATAATTTGTGATTTTACAAATTTAAGGTATATTTCCATTGCATTTGTACTAATAGGTCATTGTAATTGAAATAAAGCAGCAATATCGCTGTAATAGTACACAGACTTGTAAAAATAATTGGAATTACGTACAATTTTTATACTTACCACATTTCGATTGTAATTTTCACAATGATTTATGTGTAATTTTACAGCCATTATACTCAGTGTATATTAATCGGTTAGTTTCAATAATTTGTTAATAAAACGTGAGACGAGAAATATTTTATATCGAGTTCCGGCGACTCCACCAAAGTTTAAACATGCTCTAATTTTATTTGTCTGCATTTGGGGTCGATTTATTTGTGCTTTATGTGTAATGTAGTCTACTTTATAAACATGGACAACATTCATGATGTCATAATATGTACACAGGGCTATATTTATCGGCTAGTTTCAATAATTTGCTAATAAAACGTGAGAAGAGAAATATTTTATATCGAGTCCCGGCGACTCCACCGAAGTTGAAACATGCTCTATTAAATTATTTGTCTGCGTTTGGGGGCAAATTATTTGTGTTTTATGTGTAATGTAGTCTACTTTATCAACATCGACTATGTTTTTAGGCTAGTTTCACCAATTTGTTAATTAAACGTGAAAAGAGAAATATAAGTCCAGGCACCAGGCGACTCCGCAAAAGTTGAAATGTTTCAATTGACTACATTTAGGGTTAATTTAATTGTTTTTTATGTGTAATGTGGTGTACTTGATCAACACGGACCAAATTCATGATGTCATATAATACATATGATATTTATAGCATAGTTTCCATAATTTGTTTATAAAACGTGCGAAGTGAATATTTTATATCAAGCATCGGGGACTCCACCAGCGTTAAATTGATGCTCTAATTAACTATTTGTCTTCATTTTGAGTTAATTTCTGTGGGTATGTTGTAAATTATTCAATAGTTAAGTATATTATTCTCTTGTGTTACTTTTATTTAGTTTATTGTTCTAATCAGGCGGTGTGGGTAAAAATTATGGTGTATTTTGCGTGATAGCGCTGCTCGGTTGCCGGGGAATTTTGGGCACTCAAGCTTGTATAATACTTTGGTACAGTTCCGTTTATGAGCACCAAAATAATAGGCGTTAATGGTGATCAAAAGGAGGTGTACATTATGTCTACGCCAGCCACATTAATATTGAATATACATGAGAAGATTAAAATGATGTATAAATTTCCATAGCAGATGAATTTGTGTATTAGGCGAAATTTGCATCTTCGAAACGTTGAAAGTCGAACGAGAGGCGTTAGCAAGCATGCGGCGAGCCAGCGTGGATGACCGTTTCTTGCAAATGGGCATAAATCGCCGTGGGAGCATTGATTTTCGTTTGGGCGCGTTTAACTGCAGACTTTTTACGGTACAACAGCAATCATTTATGGAAATGAGAGCGGTCTTGTTCGGTCTCTCCCCCACGTTTCACCCCGCCCAAGTTGTACATCCATTTCGGCGAGCAACAATATCCCAATCAGGAGGCTCGCGCAAAAAATCCCTCCCGTGAAAGGATTGCAACAGAACGAATGGCCCAAATTGATTTTGCCGCCGCTAGAGGGCCTCTTATATAGAAAAAAAAAACAGATTCTATTACATCACAATACGGGCAGCAAGGGTTCCGATATTTCCCATCTAGCCCATTGTGAATCGATAACGTAATAAAGACTACAAGGGGATGTATTAAGTGCTCCTTCTTTTCGCGAAATTTAATACCCCGCAGGTTTATTAAAACAAACTACCCATTAATTACCTCAAGCCCGCAAGGAGACAATCTCCGCCTGCCTGACGACGAAAATATTGAGACTCGTAATTATCTTCGACGTGCCGCAGTAAATTTACTAAAAGCTTTCGCAATTCCCTTACAACACTTCTTGGCTAAATAAAACAGAAAAGAAGCACAATGCCTTCGCCGAACACAACAACCCGACGTAAATATATTAATTCTAAACCAAATGGCCAACAAAGCTTCAGCTTCTTCGCAACGACTTCACTTTTACAATATAATTAGCATAAATTAAAACTGCTGGCCATCTGTTGAGCGTGAAATGGACTAAATCCCCAATAAAACAGACAACGAAAGCCTACCTACTATAACAGATTAGATTAGCAAAGTCCAACTGATGGAAATTTTTGCATTTTAGAAAACTTGGCAAAATAAAAGTTTCTGCGTTAAGGAGCCTGTTAAAGATTTGAATTAACAATAGTACGTGAGCTGTAATCCCATTGGCGAATAGGCAATATGGGCGGAGCGTTCGGTGTCCCAACCCCCCTGTTTACAGCCTGTATGTAGCAGCTACTGAAGACAGATGTTTCAGTTTCTAAATCCTATGAAACTGCGTTCGGATTGTGGTAATTAATAACTTTTCGGTTCATAGATCAATCAAAAAAATGTAGGCATCGTGTTTGTTCGAGTGGAATGAGTCGGTAATTTTTATTTGGACGCCGTGATATTTTTCATTTGTCAGAGTGTATTGATAGATCGGAATCAATTTCTGTTGAGCAGATGTGGGTGGGATTGAGACGGAGGCAGGGGCGGCAGCGGGGGCAGCGAAAACACGCCGCCGCCCGAACAATACACACCGAATGAAGTCGAAAGTAATTGATTATTTGTCGCTGATTCGATATTGCTAAGCGCAGTAGCAAAATCCATCCAGGCAATCCGAAAGACTAACGATAAAGCGGAAAGACTAAAATAAAAGACTAGGGCCGTACGTCGACCAAGGAAACTAAAACGCGGGGATCAGTTACGTACGACGGAGCAACCAACTCCGCAATTTTTTCTACGCGACTATACACCCTTACAACAAACGCAACCCCGACTATTTTCGAGAGGAAAGTGGGCGTGCTCGATCAAATGACTTGTAATATTTATAAACAATGACATCCAATATCTAATAATTACTTATCTTAAACTTATTTCAATAGATGACAGTTGAATTCAAAGTAATTTTATCCTTGTTTTAAACTGAAATTGCATTAACATGTGATCGTTTTTTTGCACAGGAAACCACATGTGAAGTACTTTTTATGACAGTATGTACAGACGAGGAAAATAAGATCTTTACATGAGCGCAGCTAGGCTACACCAAACGTAGGTCGGAGATTGTCGGTCGTCGGTCGTCGGATACCTACCTGGTAAAGTCGTAAAACCAAAAGGTCACTTTTGTTTCGTTTCGTTTTATTTTTCTGTATGTATGGAATGAAATCGAATTTCGTCTATTTATATATGTTTCCGTTATCCGAAACTGACAATAGTGCATTGTAATATTTAATGTATTTTAAAATACACAGTAAATTAATTCTTACTGTAACTAGGTATACCGACAGCTTTAGTCGGTATACTGCCGTTATAGTTCTAAAGGTCGTATCTGCAAATTTGTTGAGTATAGTGTTAAGCACATTTTTAAGTCCTTGATCATCAGGACTCCGCCGGCCGGCGTATGTCTGAAACACAAAACCGATCATTATATCCTGCGTAAATAGTTTTTAAAAGATTTCTACAATTTTGCATGTAACTGAAAATCTTATTTGTCCCGGTTTCTACTTTGCTGCAGATATGCCCTTTAGAACTGTTTTTCAGCATTTTAGTTTAATTATAAAAATGTTGTAAAAAAGGTCGTTAAAAATGTCCATTAGTGTAATTAAAACACCAAGGAAACAAACAAAAAGCACTTCGAATGTTAATCTAGGCAGCTATTTGATTAAAAATCATAAATTTGTTGGACAAACCACAATTAAATCAATTTTGGCTGATACAACAACGAAGGATTTTGTTTGTTTTCTTAGTGCAACAAATTGACGATACATATGTTCTGTGGTTAGATTGTCATAAATGTGTCATTTCCTAAAACAGCAGGTCATACCAACCTCAACAAATACATATGAAATATAGGCACTCCAAATTTATATCACCTCCAACCTAACAGAACACTTTTCTTATTTAATACATGCTTATGCTATTACTATATTAGTAAATGTTTGTTTTTATGTTATTACATATATTTATGTTAAGTTATTACATATATTATATTTTACTGTTATATATCTACCTATTATTTTTATCTATACTATTTTCATTTTATATTTATATTATTTTTGTTGTATACATAATTATATGCATAAGTAAAATATATAATTTCTATCCAAGTGATTTTTTTTGTAGTTTACGGAGTTGTCATTTTTCAATTACTTATCATAACTTAAATTAAATGAATATAAAATTTTTTTAGATAAAAGTATATTATCTCGATCTGCGACGAACTAGAAACCGTGTTAGATTTTTTCACTTATGTACATGAAATTCCTATCTGGGATTACCTTCCTGTAAAAATTATTGACGGCGGAAATCCGATAATTTAGTAATCGGTTTGCCTTTAGGCATACGCCGACGTAGCCATGATGATGAAGTATTTTAATATGTGTCTAATTAAACTTTTTATAATTATAACTAACGTTACTATGTATTTGAGTATAAATGAAATAATATTGCAATTGCAAATCGAAACAAAAATATGAACGAATAACAATCGTTAGCTACGAGCGGCAGTTTCGCTCGTTCCAAATATCGAAAATATAATATATTAATACGAAACTCAATTTCATGCCATCTATATATTGAAAACTTAAAATGAAATGAAACACAAGTGACCCTTCGGTTTTATGGCTTTAGCAGGTGTATACGACGACCGACAATCTCCGACCTACGCTTGGTGTAGCCTTGCTGCGCTCATGAAAAGATCCTTTTTTCCTCGGCTGTACTTCTCACACCTGATTCCAAATTTCCAGGTCTTTATAATTCTTTACTCATGAAACAAGGAGGCCCCGCTTCACAGATATCCTCTATCTTGTACTGTGGTCTTTCAACTGTTGACAACTGTTCGATTTTGATATGTTGGTAATTCTTTTTGTATTATATATGTTGCGTCATGAATCTAAATATTTTGAAAAAATACCATTCGCATTAAAAAATTAGTTATTTTGCAATTCTCTTTCAATCAGGAGCAACTGATTGTCTTGTTTTAGTTTCCTTGGTCGACGAATGGCCTGTAGTCTGTAGTATTATATCAAATGTTATTTCAAATAAACAAAATTAAGAAACAGCACTAATACTAAAACCGTATTATTCCAATTCTGAACTGACAATTTTTCACAGAATATGGATCTATCTGACGGACTGGTGATTTTGGTTGAATTCGTCATTTGTTTTCGGGTCTTTGTTTTTATGATATCCGGGCGTAGGCAGATGGTCCTCTCATCCGTCATCCTTGGATGTTTTCTGTCATTCTTGGGGATTTTGCCCCTATGGAAGCAGGACATTAATACTTTTGTCGTACGGTTTTTTTTATCCTCTTGGATCATCAAATTATGTTCTAGTTATGCTGTACTTGGATATTTTTCCCAGAAAAGCCTGCAATGTTAATCGTAACATATTTACTTTACAACACACGCTCATTAGTACCTACGCTACACTTATGTACATGAAAATAATTACAGCTAAATGTCGATAAGAGTTTCAGTAGAGCGGTAAACAGCTGACCATAACTACGAAGGCTGCGTTATACTATACATACATAAATTTAATCTTGAAAAGATCTATACCTTCTCCGAGTTTCCTTTTCATCCGTTTTGTAAATTAGTAATCATTCTCAAACTCTACATCTCTTTGTTAAGCAAATATACTAGGTATACTTATTCAAATATTTGAATAACCAAACAGTATATTAAAGTAAACGGCATATGAACTGCTCGCTAAACTCAATAATGAATGAAACAAGCTTCTATTTCATGAGAAAGGATATATTTATCTTGGTGTAGCTTTCTGTGGTAGTAAGTCGAAAGTGGTGCTTTGTGTGGTTGGCAACAAATTTTTAAAAATGCGCGTCGTCGTTTACAAGTTGAAATTATCATGCACCTTCCATTAGGGCCCGGTGTAATGTATGTACGTACTTCGTACATTAATGGCACATTGTTAAACTTAGTTTATTACATATTTATGAAGCCGGCGCGGACGGCGTAAAGGATTTTTATGGTATGTCCACCATTTACCCAAGGTATTCGTCATATACTGCTTGCAATTCAACTGTGGTTCAGACGACTTAAGCTATGGACACAATATTCACACGTGACGAGTTAACACACGTGTTGGCATAAACATGTGACATCTATCATAATGTAAATAAATAACGTCTATCACAAAATGTGTGGCGTGTTTAGATTTGGAAATAATTATTCTATGGAAATTAGAGAAATGGTCAAACAAAAAAGACGAGCAGAAGTTGGAAGCAGTTGCGAGATCCAACTCATAAAACCATACTAAAATACAATAAATCTTAACAATTTAATCGAGAAATCAAAAAAATTAAAAACGGCATCATTGGAATCCTAGAGACACATACTACTCGATGGGGAAAGCTGTGAGGAAGCACAAGAGGCTAATGGCCCATGTCCCACCCGTAAGAGGAAGAAATTGCAGAAAGAGAGATTTCTAACAGAAATCTTCCCTCCCCACAACATCAAACCACTGCCAACCACGAAGGAAGCTATAACCTATGAAGAAGAAGCAATTCAGCTGTTTACTCCAAAGGGAGTCGCCAAAGAAATCAAAACAAACCTGAATCCAAAGAAGGAATCTGGATATGATCTTAGGCCAATGACAAATGTTAGGGAAATTGTCTTATCTAGGTAAGGAAGTTGCCAACGCTATTAAAGCCTAACCTATCGTGGCACCTATCAAATGTCGTCTACGTGACGTAGGGTTCACACCAGAAAAACACCCTAACATTTGTCATAGCTCAATAGCTCAGTTGGATAGAGCATTGTGCTAGCGACACAAAGGTCCCTGGTTCAAATCCAGGTTGTGGCTGTAATTTTTAATTTATTAAAATTTACATCCCGCCTGTATATCACCATCATCTATACTTTGATTATTTAAATTATTGTTATGCTAACGTATCAAAAAGTCCGATCACGATTATAAAGCCTTGAGGTAGCAGGCGTGTTATGCGACCTCTTATGCCCTTCTTATGGGAATTTACATGTCTGTGGAGAAACCAAAAATTACTCGAGTACCCTTGTAGATATCGATGAAACTAACACTGTTCGAATGAGCATTCTTCGGCCTATCTAAAAATGGAAAAGTCCGATCCGAAATATGTAAATTAGTATCCGTAATTAATTATTAACTGATTAGGTTACACGGAATATTTGCAAAAATCGGGATATTCAATAGGCTGTATCTCGTTGACCCTTTGATCAATCTTAATACCACCAATACCATTCGATTCCCCTCTTCTTAAACTATAGCAACGTCAAAAAGTCCGATCGCGATTTATCTAATAAATGCATCGTTGAGATTAAAATACGGCTCCCATGTCTGGAAAGTAGCAGAAATGTCTTGATAACAAAACTAGGCAAACCCTCGAATGAGGCCAAATCATATCGCGCCATATCACTGATACAAATGATATCAAAACTCTTTGAAAACCTGCTTCTAAAGAGAATGAAACCTACCATTGGGAGAAAGGAACTAATTCCTAAACACCAATTTGGTTTTAGTGAAAAGCATTCCACCATAGATCAAGTCCATAGAATAACGGATATCATAGAGAAAGCATTAGAAGATGAGCTTTAACATTTAACTAGGCTCCTATTCGCCAGACACTACCTTTTTGTGCCTTGTGGCTTTAAAGTTCAGCACTGTCGCCTCCACATGTACGCTGAAGATATTCAGATCTACGCGCCCATCTCCACAAAGAATATAAATCAAGCTTTGACGGCCATCAACGATGACCTGCATCAGATTCATGTCTGGGCAGCCGAGGATATTACTGCGGTCAGAAGTTCAGAAGTCAGGATTCACCTCAATGGTACTAGTCTTCCAGTCGTGGACGAGGCGAGAAATTTGGCGGTCGTTTTCGTCAGTGGCCTTACCTTTGAGTCCCATGTTGGCAGTATTTGCCGACGCGCATACTCCAGACTGAAGATGCTTTACCAGTTTAAATCTGTTTTTCATACTAAACTAAAACTCAAACTTGCAAATTCCCTTGTGCTGTCCGGTTTGGAGTATGCGGATGCCAGCAGTCGCCGCCTGCAAAGCGTCCAATACAGCTGCATGTCATTTGCTGTGGGATGTCCTCGACGTCAGCATATGTCTGGGATTTTGCGGGACCATGGCTGGCTCCGGGTGGGGGAACGTCGCTTCCTGCATTATGTTGGCATTGTGCGATTGGCAGTGACCCAGGGTCTTTCAAACCTTACTTGGCCGAAAGAATCCAACTTCGTAACGCCGCCCACGACAGAGATCTTCGACACGTGTCTACCATGGCATCTGTACCGGAGGATCGCCTGTCTTCTTTCAGAAGATCATTCACTTACCTTGCCTCATATATTGTAAACTTTGTTCTGATAACAATGGGATTTACTAGTCATTCAAGAATCATGAGGTCACTCAAACGTGGCCTCCTCAATCAATCTTTACACCAAGAAGATATGTTTTAATATAATTTCAACTTCATGAAGGGTTGTATTTTAAATCACTGTTTTAGTGTTATACTCACCTTTTGTAAGTCAGTATACAATAAACTTTATTTATTTATTTATAGTAGTAATGTTCTTTATTTCTTCTTTCAACAACGCTTGGGTTGTAACCGAATATGGAGAAGATAGGATACTAACGGAAGATAAAATGACTACGAATAGCGCGTCAAGGTTGCGAAAATAAATTTGGAAAAGCAGTAATAACTCTCAATGAATGGAGGAAAAAGGGCTGTGCTAAATTTCCATGCCAGCGGTTTGATTTCTGGTAAAACCTCGGCGAAAAAAAAAAACATTGTTGATGGATAGACAAAATTAGGAGCAGTGAAATGATGAATTCGTGGATGAAAATGAAAAATATCGACGTTAAAAATTGGCAGAGTGATATTTTGGGATGCGGAGCGCATTAAATTGTTTGATTGTGCCGCTTCTCGCCACGCTTCAGCGCAAGTGTTGACCAACATTTTCAGCCAAACTTTTATGTCGCTTTTTCAACGGGGAGCATAAAAATTTAACTTTTAATTCGTTTACATTGGCATGTAAATGTGCATTAACCGAGTTTGTTTTTATTTTCGACGTTATAACTGTAATCTCTACATTATACCGCATCTGCTACAATTTTTAATATAAAAACTTTTTTGAGAAGTGATATCTAAATTTGTTCAATTCGGTTCAAATTATCTTTTATCATGAATTTAAATTTTCACATTTTCTCCGTTTATTAAAATCTTAAAGAAAAGAGAATAGTTAGTATTATTAAATCACAAAACCAGCAGGTCAACAAAAATAAAAAAAAAGTACCGGAAATATTCTGCTTAACTCGACGCCTTCCATTACATTGTGACGATGTTACATTACGACAATGGGCGATAATTAAAGAACCCAGGAGAAAAATATTGCGGTTTGTAGAAATAAATTTGAGTAACGAGAGGAAAGATATCTTTGTTAATAACTAAGGCATTATTCTTTCTCTGGCGGGGCGCGGGCGAGCAGGCTGAGATGCCTTTCGGCACGGATGCCGGTTGCGCAGGGGTAGGGGAATTTCCTTTTGTTTCCCGAAGAAAACGGGAAAATTCACGGCGACAATAGCTTGCGCCCCTTGAATGGGCGATTTAATTAATAAATAACGACGACCGACATCACGGTTTTAATTATTAATAATTTTTGACACGATCCCAAAACTAGCAGTCAAAATGCGTCTGTATGACTCACCCTCAATCTACACTTCAGGAAAATCGTAAATAATTTCTAAAAATAGTAAAATACTTTTTGTTTTGGACTAAACACCGCAGAAGTAAAAGTAAACAGGTTGGAATTTATCATGATTTCTTCCATAAGAATCAAATTGACCACAAGAAGCTACCTACGCTTCTTTTCTTACTTTTCAATGGAAAGGAAACTGGAAATTCATCCAATGGATTTCCAAATGGGAATCTAGTTTAAGGTTAACTTTGTAACGTTTTTGAAGTTTTTAAGTCATTGGGTTCAGCCTCTATAAATTTTCTATACCGGGTGACCCACGGCATAGGTACTCCCGTTTATCATTTTTGTTTATAAAGCTGGACGAATGAAATTTGGACGTTTAAGGATACTTCCTTCGAGTAGTCTATTGAGGGACTTTGACTTGTACGCTCACTTTGATCAGTAGTACAATATTTTTTTTTGATTTCCTGGCTTCTAACAACATTTGTAGGCTACGAATTTCAACAAAATATCAAGTATTTGGTATCATTGTAATCGGAAAGATGTTATCTATCGAATAATCAGGGTGTGGCCATTGGGTACAATTGAAAAAATTGACTCACTGGCTAAAAACCAATTAAAGAACGCTAGAGGGCGCCAGTAATGCAATGCCGGCCATAATCGATTTAGTGAGTGTTTATTTGACAATTTTCGACTATTTTCACCAATTTATAGCTACCTAGATTAATACACAAAAAGCTATTTTTGTGTTGCCTTGGTGATAAAAATTGACGATTTTGTGTTCAGAATGTCATCCTGATTGAAAATATCACACAAAGAATATAGGGTGCCATTTAAAATTTCATTGATGACGTCATTTCCGGAAAAACCGGAAGTCATGTTTACCTCAAGGGTATCCCAAATAATTGCATTTTTTGTCTATTAACACTTTCCCAAATTTAATTCGTCCAGCTTTATCGACAAAAAATAGACGGGAGTACCTATGGCGTGGGTCACCCGGTATACTTTTTTGTCAAAATCACTGTTTTATGTTTTGTCACAACTTTTCGAAAACTCAAAATCAATTCATGGGTTTTCTCTGTTATGGTCACTGGTCAATAAGAAACAACATAATATACATATTTGATTATATACATCCTATACTATCCTATTTTTTTTAGTAACATAACATCTAATGTAGTCATCAGAAATCAGTTTAACTGTCACTACCTCCCCTGGCACACGGTGGCGGTATATATGTCTCAAGCTGCAATATCAGTAACTATTAATTGCAGACTACATTTTACATTACTTATAATATATCAGTATATCACTGTACCAACTCTTTGGCAAGTTGTTGGTGACTTTTCTCACCTACATTTGAATTCTTGGTCAAAACGGCTGTAAATTCTGCTTTCCAGTTTCCGCGATGTTTATTTAATTGTTAAAAGTGGTGCGTGATCTACGATATAAGAAATAAAAATAAGGAACTATTAAAATTTATATTTTAACTTTCAAGTGCGGATTTCGTCCTCCATTCTTAATTTTCAATGTCAAGAAAACCTGTAATATAAATGAAAATCGATACTTCATCAACACAATCAGTACAATCAACTGATTTTTGGAGAAAAATTCAACTATTACACATTTAAAATGAGCCAATAACGTTTTGTACCATAAATGTTTGACACAGTAATTTGTAGTTTCAAGCACGGTACTACAGGTAACAGTATTGTGGCTGCTCTGATGCTACTTGTTTCGTAGAGGGGAGTATTCTTTATTTATTGCGGGTCAAATTACAATTTTTAGAGCGTAGTAAATGAATCCAACATGGCGTTATTTAAATCTCATATATCACAAACCACACCAAGTCCGTATGTTCTCACAAAGTCTTTGTATCCACTATAATAAGTTGTTACGTATCTCTCGTGAAGAAGATGAATACGTTTGTTTGTTTTTGGGTTTCAGGGGTTGGGAGACTGCTGCTAACAAGCCCGCTGGGAGAGTACATCTTTGGAAACGATTCCCGTAATAATGTATAAATAACCGAACGGCTCCGCGGTTGGGTACATATAAATTTATAAAACCGAGATGGGATTTATAAATGAATTTATGATTTATAAATGTATATCAAGGATATTGCGGTGGAAATTTCATGCATAATTATGGAAATTATCCCCGCCCATAGCGCCCCACTGAATGAAATACAATTGCGAAGTAGACGTAACGAGAATTTATAAACCCTTTCATGAATATCCTTGAATATCCCGTTTCGTTCTCTTTTTTTCTGTTATCCCTGATACAATGACACATTACGATATGACGAGCAGGAATGTCCATGAATAGACCCGTCCTTCACTACCCTTATAAATTTCAGACGCGTTTCCATCGCCATCCATGTGGACATGGACCTCCCTTATAGGCATTCAAATAATTAAAATGGTATTGAACCTTAGCTATCTATTGTTAGCAATGAACAAGATTGTTGTTGTTACGCCACTGAGCTACAGTCATGGTAAGATGTATCTATTTTATATTTTTTTTATATTTAATATACTATTTTTTCTACTTTGCGTCATTAATTTTATATAAATTTACAAATTGTGGTTACTATATTTAGAATTTGCGTATTTTGCGGGTACCATGTTTTAGTACTAGTAGTACTGTAGTAAACTGTCAACTTCGTAAAGTTGGGATAAGATCATTTAACCCGCAATGACTGCAGTGATAAAAACTTACATGACAACCAGTGAATAAAGAATATAGATATAGAAACTTAACCTAAAAAGTTAAAAATAGATGTCTAATAATTATAATAGTCAGAATAAAAGTGTTTGGCGGTGACTGATTAGTTTCTTCGAAGAACAAGAACTTACTAAAGAATAGTTATAACGCTTAACGTTTAATAGCGACGTCTACCTAATTCCGCTAGGCAACCCTTGAGGCTTATACATTTACAGGCACTTATAATTGAAACCAAATTCTTATTTTGGTGAAGTAGTTTATTAGAATAAGTTATACTTACTAAAATTAGATGCGATGGAGGTAACACAAATAGCTGCACACAACTAGACCTACGACGAAATTGAAAGCGACGTACAAAAAAGAAGACAGTATTGGCACGACCAGAATTCTGTCGGAATGTTACCGAAAACATATACGTTACATAAACTAAGAAATCCTAAACACTTTAGATTTACTATAGCTTCCTACATGTATGCTGATATTCATTAAACTATTTATTGCGCATATACCATAGACAAAGTATATACATACAATCTCGCGGCAGTATTTGAACCCGATCATATGTACGATGTAGGTTTGATCTTCGCATAACTCCTTATTTAGGTAAATGTGGTCCTTGTATTGTATCTGAAACTGGGATGTGATGTTTAGTTGACGAGAATGATGCACGATCACTAACCAGAGTCGCAAAACATCACCGAAAACGCCATGCGGCGTATTTTGATGAACAGAGCAAAACTAAGAAAGCCACAACCCTTATGCCATACTATAGCATGCTACGCGCATGTTTACATATGTATAGATAATAGATATTTTTTGCGCATAGCGGCCGAGGAGAAAATAACAAAAAAAGAAGCAGTGCTCATATGGATGTATCACAGACACGCTGCGCTGCTTGAAAAATCCGAAATAGTGATAGGAACATACATCTTTCCATAGCTGTACATGTCCCGGTAGTGTTATGGTGATAAATTTAGTGCTTTATAGAGGTATAAGTTATACTTATAACACATAACTGTAGTGAAAAGCTAATACCTGTTTACCTTATGAATATCCGGTTATTATCAAGTTATTCTCAAGATGTGAATTGCAAACTTTGAGAATAATAATTTAATTAAGCTGTCATGAGCATTTGACCGGCATCATCCATTATGGAGATGTGAAATCAATTGCTGTTGGGTAATCCCCGAAGGCGGATGTGGATTCCCCATGTTGGGGTTGCTGGAGTAATGATATTTCTTAATTTTAACACCACGGAGGCGGCTGAAAAATAATCTATCAGAGTTCGAACTTTTCAATTAAAATCGGAAAAGTTTATTTCGCGCAGCGGGCAAAACGAACATGGCATAGAGGGCGTCTGCGTCGCCGGCGGCGGCTCTAGTTTTCGCAAACACACCACCTTTCCCTTGTTCGGTGTCCCCCTTTTTTGTTTTGTTATTTAAATTTTTTCAATAACGATAAATTCAAACTTCGAGACAAGGAAAAGTTTTTGCTTTTATTGCGTTGTCCTGGGATTCGGCGTTCTCTCTTTCGAATAAAATACACTCAGATTAAACTATAATGACTAGACTAAATTGTAATAAGGGCCAGTTTCGGCGCTAGTTTGTAGGAGGTTGCTTCTATTGGAACCCTTGAGTGCCTATATTGATGGACTACTTCTCAATAAGTAGTCTTGAATAAACTCAATTGTTGGGGAGCATCTGTCAATACCTCGTTGAATTTGATAGCGAAAAGACCTCCTCCAACCGTCGGTCCGACGTCGGATATTTGACGTCCTTTGAAATTCGAAACCGAATAGTTCGGATCACTTCATACGGTTACGTCGCTCCGAAAGCATATCCCGAAATTGGTTTCCATACCAAAACTAAATCTCATTTCCTAAAAGGGTTATTCCTGAAAATTCCATGTTTATTCTTACCTTAACTTTTTGTTGTCAGATTTACTTTCATTTCGTATAAAATATCTACCAAAACAAATGGAAACGATATTTACAGAAATACATCAGAAATATAACTGTTTTGGAAATTTGGGGATAATCCTTTCGACAACGTAACCAAAAATGTAATAGTGATTAACTTCAGTGTATTGTCGCAACTAAGTTGTATTAAGCTTTCTTCCACTTGCGTTAATAAATCCGAATTTTGAGAAGCATTAAATGGATTTTTTATCCATCCGTATTTTGCATTGAGCACAAGAAAATATTCGCGCAAGTTTGTTTGCAAAAGTCACAAGTGTTCAATTATAACCAATTTATCTTCATCCTCAAGCAGCATTTCGTTTAATATTAAACGTTAATTGATCGTTAAGTAAAGTGACGCTATTATTTCTTTTATGTTGGTCTATTTCCAATTATTCTAATAAATCCATTTTATAACCCTTTTTACATCGGTCAATTAACGTCAATTAACGACCTAGGTTTAATTTATGTAGAAATAAGTTAGATGTTGTTCTTTTAGTTAATGTGACCGCGCACGAGAGAATCGCCCTAACCGCCATCTCTCGTTTCGACAATATTGACACCTGTGTTTGAAGGCGCATAACTCTAAAACTATTGAACAGAAAAAATTTTCTCATTTCTCTCGCGCTCGTGTTTACACCGAGAGGCAAAAATGTTGACAGTCATTCAACTTATGTAGAAATGATTCAGGAGTATGACATACTTTATTTCATTTTTTTTCTTTTCAGTAGTTTTAGAGTTATGGACCTTCAACTACAGAAGTCAATACTATCGAAACGAGAGATGGCAGTTAGGGCAATTATTAATTTCATAAAATAATATAATTTAATTTAATTTTGAAAACCAATTTTGCTTTTTGTTTCACAAATGAAATATTTACTAGAGCTTCCATTGGATGAGTGTTTTTAATCAATTTTGTCGTTTCCGGTTTTTCTGTTATTTGCTTTCCTTTTGGAGATGAAACTTATTGTAAACCCTCATCACTTGCTAGATTTAGTAAGAAAGCTCTTTGTTTATTTTATTCCACTTCTGAATATAGATTAAACATTCTCTTTTCCTATTTATATTTTGGATTTGGATAAAGCTCACACTGTGCAGGGGCAGCTTACTTTCCTACCCTCGAATTCGTGAAATTGCACCTCAAAGGGATTCGAAATGTTTGTTTACTCGTACCACAATGCAATTGTTTTTGAGCGTCGCATTATCTGCGTTTCGAGGTGGATGCTAGCCATGGCCATTTTAAATTGAGACGTCACCAATAATGTCAAATGCACAAACGGATCGGGATGGACGGGCTCAGAATAGGGCCGTCGCCTGGGGATAATGCCAAAACTAAAAGCCAGACGGTTATCTCTATATCGATTTTTGCCTCTATCTAGGCTACGAATTATAGAATCCTCTTACTTCCTTCAGATCGAAGTCCTATTGTATACGGGAGGGGCAACCACGCGTGCCGCTGTGTTCTATACTAGGGCTTCTCAAAGTGTGGGTCGCGGTAACATCTGAAACAAATCATAGAGGTGTCTGATGTCCAGAGACACGTTGGCAAAGGTGTGCATCATGCTGACTCCTGGCATAACATACGAGTCGGAATCGCTGGGGCGGGCTTACGAACGTTGTGACATATTTGTAAAGTTCGTGCAAGTACGAATGCGAAGGGAGGTATCTTAGGAATTTTTCTTGCGTGTACAAAGTTGGTTCTAACGTGCAATGATTAACTATCAGAGCAGTCATTGGCTTCCATTATATGTTTGTGATGGATGGGTGGTTAAATTTGTCAACTGCTAAACCTAGAAATAGTATTGTGAAAGCTGTAGGTTCTGCAGTACCTGGATCATCCAGTATTAACAAATGTGAGCATATTATACATTTAGCAAAAAAGAGGAAATACAATGCAACCTTTTTCAATACGGGTTTCCGAAAATAATAAAGATAGGCGTGTGTGCGCGGTTTGTAACTAATGCTTGGCTATAGTAAAAGTATGAAACCAGCTAAATTAAAAAGACATCGCACACAAAATATGCATTATTTGGTAATAAGCATGTACAGTTTTTTAAAGGTTGTTGAAGTCCTCACAAATGTCTTGAAACTCATGTTCGTGTTGATAAAAAATACTTAAGAGCATCCCATAAAGCCGCTTACCTAATCGCAACTGCTAAAACACCTTACACAATTGGTGAAGAATTAATTCACCAGTTGCGATTAAAATTACTGAAATTATCCACGGAAAAAATATGCAGACGAATTAAGAAACATTTGCATGTCAAATGATAGGGTGAGTACACGAATTTTGGAAATTAGCAAACACCAGCGAGAACAACTAATTATAATCATAGAAGACAGTCCAAAATTTGCAATTCAGCGGATGAATCGACTTAGACGGGGCAATTTTCCAAATGATAATGATTTTTTCGAGGAAGTAGGACTAGAATGGAATAACTGTGTTGGATTTTGCACAGACGGTGCAGAGGCAATGACAAGACTGAAGACACATACATATTTATCTGGATTCCGTGCTAAAGTTTTTTGTTTTTTTTTTAACTCATTGCATGATTAATCGAAAGGCACATGCGGCTAAACGAATTGTAGTGATTTAAATGCCGCAATGACGCAGGTAAGGTAATAAATTTCATTATAAATCGAGCATCTAGTAGTCGTCTCTTTGCAAATATATTAAGCCACGATATGGCTTCCAATTTTGGCACACTTCTGCTTCATACAGAAGTGCGATCGCTGTCAAATGCGCAAGTGTTCAGGCGGCTATTCGCATTAAAAAGTTAAGTTATTTTATTTCTTTCTGAAAATAATTCAGAATATGAGAATTTGTTTCATAACGAAAATTGGGTATGTAACACATTTTCGAAACTAATCGTTCTAAATATGTCTCTCCAAGGGGAAGTCAAAAAGATTTTTACACTCAAAAACAAAATTCAGGCGTTTATAAAAAAATATATATGGAAGCTTAAATGGAAGATAACTCTTTTTAAATGTTCTCATATACTGAGGCATTTTCTTGTCGATACCGAGTTGAGCTTTGATTTGGTTAAGCAGACTTTTGGTAATTGAGCATTTGGTTGTCTAGAAAGAAATCTAGAAGCAATGCTTAGCGCCGGAATGGGACCACAATAAATCAGATTGTATTCAAAATCCCTTTGTTGTCAAAATTGAAAAAGTAAATAATATATAATGTTTACTAACAAATAATATATACAGTGCTTCCCAAAGGTAACGGATAAATTCTATAAAATCTTAAATAAAAATATTTGAGCAAAATGCTCCGACACGTCGATTTTTACTTTTAACTTACTATCCTAATATACACTTTTCAGCCCCCCACCCCTTCACCCCTAAGGGGTGGTAACCACAACTTTAAAAATTCAAATAGCAAAGTACCCCTTGCGATACCTCAATTGATAGACTTTTTTAATCTGAATACAAAGAAAAAAAATTATCGAAATCGGTTGATAAATAACGGCGATATTTATCAAAATTTATTTATACACGAAATTGAGGAATAACAAAATTTAATTAACTTATCCTTAATTAATTGTCAAAGTGCTGCGCGTTAACGACGAGACAATGCCCTAATCTATCCCCAAACGCTTGTTGAACATTTTCTAACATTTTATTTCGAGTTTTCGAACATTCCTGGAGTCATTAAGTGAATTACTGCAGGAATTCTTTCCTTTAACGCCTCAATATTTACAGGTCTCTTAAAATAAACTTTACTTTTTAAATAGCCCCAAAGAAAATAATCTAGTGGGGTTAAATCTGGCGGTCTTGCTGGCCATTCAATAAGCCTTCATCTACCAATCCATTAGGAAATATGAAAATATTTGGATTAGGAAATACTTGATCGAGGTATTCTCGAACTTATCGCGCATAATGTGGAGGCGCACGTCTTGCTGTAACCAAATTCTGTCCTTGTGTCTATCAGGATCTTCTGCGTTGGGAAACAACACCGCTAAAGTAGGTAGTAGTTCATTTCGTAGAAAGTTCAGATAACGTTCACCATTCAGTGTTCCGTCGAAAAATTTGGTCCAATAATTCTAGAACCCACCACACCAGCCCACACATTAAGGTTTTGAGGATATTGTGTGTTCGCTTCCACCATCCAATGCGGATTTTGACGAGCCCAGTAACGGCAATTTTGTTTATTGGCGGTGCCATTCAGACAAAATGTTGCCTCAACAGAAAAAAAACGATGTTTCTAATTAAGCAAGGATTTTCATTAGAGAGTTCCATCATTGTCTCACAAAACTGCACTCGTCGATCAAAGTCATCATCGGACAATTTTTGTACCAAGTGCACTTCATACGGGTGAAATTTGTGTTTTCGAAATAATCTGGACACTGTGCTTTTTGACGCACTAACTTGTGAAGCACCTCCGCAAGGGTTGAATGATTTTCTTGCACCATTAAAATAGGATTAAATTGTCGGTTTTCAATTAAGGCCAATGGACGTCCTGCCTTAGGCTTATCCCGTACATGACCGAGATCGCGAAATTTGTTTTCGATTCGACTTACTGTAGATTCCGATATTGGCGGACGGTCCGGGTACGTTTCATTGAACAAAACACGAACTTCGTCATGCGTCCGGCTTCTATCTCCAAACCCAATCATTAAAACTTCGATTCTTTCGGTTTCTGTAAATCTCATTTTGCTACTATTTCTTCAATGACGAAAAATCTGAATTGTGTTTGACAGAAGTAAAAACAAGTTGCAATTGTTTGAACGATATTGCTATGCCCGCTTCAACAGCGCTTACTCGAATATTGACGTTCTTCTTTGAATACATTTTGGTAAATATCGCGGTTATTTATCAACTGATTTTGATAATCTTTTTTTCGTTGTATTCAGAATAAAAAAATCTATTAATCGAGGTATCGCAAGGGGTACTTTGCTATTTGAATTTTTAAAGTTGGGGTTGCCACCCCTTGGGGGCGAAGGGGTGGGGGGCTGAAAAGTGTATGACAGGATAGTAATTTAAAAATAAAAATCGACGTGTCAGAGCATTTTTCTGAAATATTTTTATTTGAGGTTTTATTGAATTTATCCGTTACTTTTGGGAAGCACTGTATATAATTACTAACAAAAGATAAAATAATAAGTAAGACTGTTAGTAGTAAATTGCATTTATAATTTTGAGTAGGGTTGTAGAAAATTGTGTGGGGTATAAGTGGGTCGCCGATGAAAAAAGTTTGACAAGCCCTGTTCTATACCAACTAGTATAGTCAATATATACCGAGTGTCTCAGCTCCGTGACCAGTGTACTGTGTTATATCTGCAAGGTCTGTTTTTTCGGATTAACTTTTCAAGTACTCAAGTACATTATTTTGCTTTTCTTTCATCATTTCTATTTATGAGTTTATTCCTAAGTGTTTGACAGTGATCGGGTTTGAAATTGTCACAAGAGATAGGTGTTGTGATTAGTTTCGTAATTGACAAAAATGTGGCATAAGTGGCATATTAATGACCAATCAATAGTGGGCGTTTTGATTGCGTTTTAGTCGCACATGGAGCTGGTTTGCGAGCGGCCATAGGGTATAAATCATATCGGTATGTTGCCATATGTTATATATGTAAATCAGATGGCGTAGGATTGCATGATAATAGTTGAATTATTAAGTGGGGGCGTCACCGTGCAGCCGCGGCGGCGGCATCAGCGGTGGCGGCGTAATTATAATCCGGGTTCGCTTAAATTTTTCGGACGGTGGAACCATAAATCTCGAGTTTAAGTTGATTTACTCGCCGCTGTTGGAGGTAAGGAAAAGGAACAATTCCGACGGCATGGCGCAGCTATTTGTGGCCTTGACGAATTAATTAGGTCCTTTTTACGAGCGGGCGGGACTTCGATATGTTTTTGTTAAACGGACAGGTTTATTTTACACTCGACTCACTCGGAATTGCATCCAAGCCGCCGACCGTGCCATCCCTAGAGGAGCAAATCAAATAGCCAATCTTGTTTGGCTACTCTCAGTACGTACACGACCGACCGAAATCATTACCAGAGGCCATTCAGCTCTTGCCACCATGTTCTAATGGCGAAAATTTAACATAAACTTCTTCGACACAGCTTAATGTGCGACTTTACACCCACGAAACTTTTCAAGAGACGACACACTCCATGAAAAATTGCACTGACTCGTTTCGAGGATCTTTAACCGCCTTACCCATACGAACATACGTGATACGGCCGCTATCATCGCCCGAACACAATGTTGTTTTACTTACTTTTTGAATAATAACCCCAAGGTAGGGCGGTTAACTAAAGACCCTCGAAAGGTGATATATACAGTGATATTTCAAATTGTAAGGCATAAAGAACTGTATTGTTTAATTCTGTTGCATCAAATTGTAAAATTTGCTTGGGCATTGTGCTTTTAATATCTTAACGTCAAGAACTCCGTTGTCAGCACGGTTGTCTTGGTATCAAATCAATACAGTGCTGTCCCTAAGCTCAACGCTTTATTAAAAGGGTGACAAATGTCGCCGACCGGTACAAAATTCACTTGACGTTTCAGAATTGTAATGATATTCGTTTTTACTATTTTTTAACAATAAACTGTTAATGTATTGGAAATTACCATATATGTAATACTACTATATAGCGCCTTGCTGACTCCCGCAATGTTAATTCACCGATAAAGAGAGATAGCATGACTGGTATAGCACGAAATTGCGCAGACCTAATTTTTATATATACCTCGAATTTCTATTTCTGTGTAACATTTATTTCTGTTCTTTGAGGGAATAGAATAGACCCCACGCTTGAAACCACGTTGTAAATAGCTAAAGATATAACATTGCTGTCCCAAAGCTTAACGCTTTATTGAAAGGTTTCCTGATATGTCATAAATAAAAAAATAAATGTGGGAGACTTTGTTTGGACGAATTCATTGAGAACTTATTGTGCTTTGGCGACAATTAAGATAAATCTAAATTAGAATGGACACGAGAATAGTTATTTCAAGCAAATAATAATGATACATTTGGAACATCGGTGAAGACAAAAATAATAATTTCTGGCGCGGCGGGTGGGCATATTTCGTACAAACGGGTAAAATTATTTATAGTTAAGAGCTCGGGGTAATCAGCGGCGGAGATAATAAATTTCTGACGGTTAACGCATTTGTCGTAGTGGCGTCGCCTAAATTCGGCGCCCGACCGGCATTATCTTGCCAAAAAATGATAATAGAAAAAACATAGCCAGGCCCGGGCTATTGCTCGCTGCAAATGAAAACTTTCTAGGGGTATAAATCACAGCCCGTTTTTACGGCTTTACGGCCCTCCCAATGCCGGTGTCGTCCTAAATTGCCAGACCGTCGAGACGCACGACTACAACTGCCGCGCCGTGTCAGTAGCGTCGCTTCAAAAATTATTAATAATTAAAATCGCTATGTAATTCATTTTTACTATTTTTTAACAATAAAAATTCAATGTATTGGAAATTACCATATATGCAATACTACTATATAGCGCTTGCTGTTTCCCGCAATGTTAATTTGTTCACCGATGAAGAGAGATAGCATGAATGTTATTGTACAAAATGCGCAGATCAAATTTGACCACGAATTTTATTTGTGTGTAACATTTATTTTATAAACAAACAAAAATTGACAACATTATTCTAACAAGGAATAGAGATATGCTCCAGTCCGTTTTGAACCAACCTCTTTGTCTATCCCCAATATATCTGTATTAAATCTATGGAAATTACTCGCTTTTGGTTAGTGTGAACTAGGTGCAACTTTCATCCAATCGCAAGTCCAAAAATATAGCCCTATCTTGCCCAATTCTTAACGCGAACAGACCATAGTCAAAAGTTGTATTTTTGATTCTAATTTCTACATGACTAGCTACTATGTTCTCAAAAGCCAAAAAACAATCCAAACCTCGATCTGTTGATGCGGGATGAAATTTTGAACATTTTCTTAAAAGCCACACTTATTTAACTTAAAAGAAAACTTCTGCTGACGCGTAATGAGGATACCGGAGAGTATATGAAATTTTTTCGTTTTGCAGAGAACGAGACGGCCAGTACCACGGCCGGACTGGAGGCCGTCACTCCCCAGCAGCTGCAGTTGGTGGCAAATATGACATCGACAGCCGTTTCGGAGATAGAATCGTCGGTTTCGACTCTCCAACCGAAACCATCAACGTATCCCGTGACAAAATTGGACTCCACCACGGAAACTGTGCGACACAGTCTGGGACGCGGTTTTCCCGTGCCGCATTACCACCAACCTGATTCCCGCTGGGGCCCGTTCTTCGAAGAAGGGCAGGAGCCGCACAATATCACCGCCAGGGTCGGATCCACAGTCGTCCTGGACTGTCGTATAGGACTACTCCAGGATAAGACGGTCAGTGCTCATAGTTATATGCTTAATTTTAACGGATAATCGACAAATAAGTCACTTTTATTATCCATGAGCGTGGTTTAAACAGCGCGGTGAAAAGTGACTTAAATGTCGACCTTTTGTTAGTTTTTCTATTCTTATTGAATCGCAGATCAACGTTTGTCATCAAACAAAGAACTGAGTACGGGTTTTCAATGTGAATGTATCACTCTAGCAAATACAGTTAATGAGTAAATCTGTGTAGTATAAATGCATGGCACACATATTGAAAAGTCACGATTTATTCGGTATATAAGTGGAATAGACCAAGGAGTCCATTCCACCTATACGTTCCCGCTGATATCCCCACTCCGTCTACCTAACCATTCGAGAAGTCTCGCATTCGCTTCAAAAAGATGACGAGAATAGTCTCCCAGGGAGTCTATTCTCGTCATCGTAAACTTGCTCATAGATACGTTCGTATGGGTGTGGCGCGTGCGTTATTGTACTTAGCGACAAGTAAATTTGCTCATAGATACGTCCTAGAGGGAAATCGCTGATATCCCCACTCCGTCCACCTAACCATTCGAGAAGTCTCGCATTCGCTTCAAAAAGATGACGGGAATAGACCCCAGGGCTTTTCAACGGCCTTTAGTGATCGCAGATAAATAATTGACGGTTGTAGTAACATTTGTGTTTTCTTTAATGCGTTCATGTTTGAAACGTACAGTCATGGAAAGATGACTGTGTTCCAATCACACTGCTTTAAAATTCTGAAATAGCCATAGGAACATACATCTTTCCGTGACTGTACATGCATATATGTTTAGTATTTTTTAACCAGATAATTGAGGGTCACCGGAGAACTTCAGTAAGATCAAAATTTACAAATTAGTTGATCTTGAGATGTCGTATCTCCAGGACATCCACTGGCGATGGTTTGTTCACTTAATTTATCGATTGCAATTGAATCGCAAATGAGCGTTTGTCCGGCGAATTCTCGGTCCGATCGTAGTACCGCTGGGCCACCGAATCCTAATTGGGACGAAAGGACCCATAAATTATTACAGGGTGGGACTCTTGCTCCGGTCACTTAGAAAAGGGTCGTTCCGTGAGGAAACTTTCCATCCTCGTACCTGGATATCTTGTATTCCTTGTGAAAACAACATTAACCACTTGGCCGACAAGATATTCTAATCTGGACCCATTTAATTATATTGCATAAGTTAGAGATTAATTCATCGGCCTTTCGAGCTTCCTCCATAACAATAATTATTATTTTTATCTACAACTCACATATAATAATTTAATTGAAGGTATCTATATAATCCCCATCATGATACACGCCAATGATTATAATGACACTAGCGTGGTATAATAATGACAGTTCGTTCAAATAATGACTTCATTAAGTAAGTACGTAGGCTTTCACGGCCAGAATCATTTAGAAAATAAATTGCTTCCGGGTTATGCTTTGTGTCAAGATTCGTAAATGCTGACGTTTCGCGAACCATGTTGCTCACTTCTTCAGAGCTAACTGAATACTGCTAACTGTTTCAGTAGTATAATCGTGTTTGCTTGATTTGTAAATAAAGTATATCATGAATGGCATGACTTTCAAAGTAATAAGTTAATTCAGCAGATAAATATTAATACAGAGATGAGATGGTTTCGTTTTGACAATGACCGCAAAGACGATCGAATAAATTCATTAAAATGGAATTTGTTTGTGTGTAATGTATAAAGAACAAAACTGAAAATCGTGTAGAATTTATCTAAAGTAACTTTCGCTTATTTACTGGTGTGGAGTTTATTACCGGACATGATAGTTTCTGGAGGATGAAAGTTGAAACTTCTTATCTCCAAAGTGCATTTGATCAATTCGGACGTTTCACTCTCGGTTGGGATAGAGGTCGCGGTAGTAAAAACTTCGCCGGATCCTGAGAAAAAGGGTCCTAAAGCATAGAAAAACACACATCCGATTTGTCATTTGCGCCGGGGGAGAAACGGGCGAGGGCTTCAGCTTGTCTTCCACGAGCTGGTTACACACAAGACAAACTCAAAGATCAGCCCGAGAATAAAAATCAATAGATCCAGTAAATTACACCGCGCCCGCGAATATTGGGACGTCGTAAAAGTTTTTGGAGCCCGCGCACGACTCCGTATGTAAAATCTATTACGCCGAATTTATTTTGTAACTTTGGCCCGTTTTTATAACCCGCGAAACTGCTACGACGCCAAATTGGAAGAGAGACGCAAAGCTGTTGGTTACGCTTAAAGTTTTGACACCTTTGTGTCGATGTTATTACGTGTAAAAAATTTATTGAGATTGCTTCTCTTTTGCACCGAGCGAACACACCGCCACACTCCTGATCTGATATATTATAAAACCTATTCTCTTCGCGTGGTAAATATTATGTATACCGCATAAATAAGCAAGATTAGCTAGCTACGCGCGTGATGTATATTTCACCTGCCCTACCCTAGAGATAAACATTATCTAAACATACCAAGATTTACGGCAACGCTACACCCAAGCTCAGTAAACATCTTTTCGCACTTTAAATTGAAATAAACGCTTAGCTCATCGTTTTTCCACCATAAGTTAACCTTTTCAAAACCTTGGGACCCTAGGGCACAACCATTCCTTCAGACATATGAACTTCCAGCATATGGCTGATTCACTTTACAACATGCCTTAGTATACTACAGACAAACACCTATGTACATTAAAATAAAATTATAGTACAAATTATATGCGCAATAAATAAAATAAAACGTGCATTTATTGTAAGCATTTGATAAAATATTTGACCAATACCAAAAATATTTGTCCAATTCAAAAAATATGTCAGCATTTCAAAAAATTACTTGTGCATTAAATAAATAAATGTGCAATAAATTTATATAAATGTACATCAGAATAAATAATTGTGCATTTATATATTTGAATGTCCCTGTAATAATATATTTGTACACTTAAATAAATGAATATGCAATACAATCGTTACCTCTACAATATAATGAGCAGCTTAAAAAATACTTGTTCATTGAAAAAAGTATATTTCTTATAGTTTAAATAAATCAGCATTTGTAAATATTATAAGCGCATTTAATAATCTAAATTGTACCATGAGAAAATTATAATGCGCCCTCTCTGAAAAGTTGTGTAATTTTAAACACATCCTTGTAGACGTAGATTTTTAATTATTAAAACCCTCATTTGTTGAGTTTTAACGTCATCACGTTTCTTTTTAAATGCCGCACAATTTTTTTCTTACTGAAACTGGTCATTTAATAATAAGATCATTTAATTGTGTAAATAGCAGCGGAAACATTTTATGGCCTTACAAAGAAAATTTCTGACAAAAAGACAATTGAAAATTGAAAAATATATAGGTAAGAGAAAATAAATTTTGTAAATTGAATATGAAATTGCGTTTTGAGTAGAACTAATTGCTCTGAAAACCAATCTAATAAAATAATTAAATTTTCGAAAAAAAGGGGGGAAATGTAATAAATGCGATTTGGTAATTTTGACAAATTTTTACCAGGTCAACCTATTGTTCTAGAAACCTCAAAATGGTCTCATTAAACCTTAATCTTTGCAGTTTTACCTGAAAGACAGTGTCGATGACGTTATGAGTCGAAAAACAATAGAATATTCATTTAATATAATATGTAGGGTGAGCGATTTGAATTAATTAATAAGGTAGTATATTATTGAAAGTACATACATACGAATCGTCAAAATCAGATCACCGTTAATTTTGATGCGCATTAGATCTAGTGCTCAATATGTATTATTTTAATGCATAAGTTATTCATTTTAGGGTACAATATGAATAAAATATTGCTCATCATAATATTTTTATGTAATATATTCATATTTATGGAATGCTCAAAATGTATTATTTTAATGCACAAGTTATCCATTCTAGCGCACAATATGTAATTTTGTATGTAACATATTTATATTTATTTAATGGACAATATTTATTATTTTAATGCTCAAATGATGTTATTTTTTGCTCATATCTATTTAAATAATGCACGCTTAAATCGCACCAATTTTGTTGCATATTAGATCTAGTGCTCAATATTTATTATTTGAATGCACAAGTTATTCATTTTAGGGTACAATATGTATAAAATATTGCTCATAATAATATTCTTTATGTATCATATTCATATTTATGGAATGCTCAATATGTATTATTTTAATGCACAAGTTAATCATTCTAGCGCACAATATGTAATTTTGTATGTAACATATTTATGTTTATTTAATGGACAATATTTATTATTTTAATGCTCAAATGATGTTATTTTTTGCTCATATCTATTTAAATAATGCACGCTTAAATCGCACCAATTTTGTTGCATATTAGATCTAGTGTTCAATATTTATTATTTGAATGCACAAGTTATTCATTTTAGGGTACAATATGTATAAAATATTGCTCATAATAATATTCTTTATGTATCATATTCATATTTATGGAATGCTCAATATGTATTATTTTAATGCACAAGTTAATCATTCTAGCGCACAATATGTAATTTTGTATGTAACATATTTATATTTATTTAATGGACAATATTTATTATTTTAATGCTCAAATGATGTTATTTTTTGCTCATATCTATTTAAATAATGCACGCTTAAATCGCACCAATTTTGTTGCATATTAGATCTAGTGCTCAATATTTATTATTTGAATGCACAAGTTATTCATTTTAGGGTACAATATGTATAAAATATTGCTCATAATAATATTCTTTATGTATCATATTCATATTTATGGAATGCTCAATATGTATTATTTTAATGCACAAGTTAATCATTCTAGCGCACAATATGTAATTTTGTATGTAACATATTTATGTTTATTTAATGGACAATATTTATTATTTTAATGCTCAAATGATGTTATTTTTTGCTCATATCTATTTAAATAATGCACGCTTAAATCGCACCAATTTTGTTGCATATTAGATCTAGTGTTCAATATTTATTATTTGAATGCACAAGTTATTCATTTTAGGGTACAATATGTATAAAATATTGCTCATAATAATATTCTTTATGTATCATATTCATATTTATGGAATGCTCAATATGTATTATTTTAATGCACAAGTTAATCATTCTAGCGCACAATATGTAATTTTGTATGTAACATATTTATATTTATTTAATGGACAATATTTATTATTTTAATGCTCAAATGATGTTATTTTTTGCTCATATCTATTTAAATAATGCACGCTTAAAGCGCACCAATTTTGTTGCATATTAGATCTAGTGTTCAATATTTATTATTTGAATGCACAAGTTATTCATTTTAGGGTACAATATGTATAAAATATTGCTCATAATAATATTCTTTATGTATCATATTCATATTTATGGAATGCTCAATATGTATTATTTTAATGCACAAGTTAATCATTTTAGCGCACAATATGTAATTTTGTATGTAACATATTTATATTTATTTAATGGACAATATTTATTATTTTAATGCTCAAATGATGTTATTTTTTGCTCATATCTATTTAAATAATGCACGCTTAAATCGCACCAATTTTGTTGCATATTAGATCTAGTGTTCAATATTTATTATTTGAATGCACAAGTTATTCATTTTAGGGTACAATATGTATAAAATATTGCTCATAATAATATTCTTTATGTATCATATTCATATTTATGGAATGCTCAATATGTATTATTTTAATGCACAAGTTAATCATTCTAGCGCACAATATGTACTTTTGTATGTAACATATTTATATTTATTTAAGGCACAATATGTATCATTTTAATGCTCAAAGTATTTATTTTATTGCTCATATCTATTTAAAAACTGCACGCTTAAAACGCACCCAAATAATTATGATTGAATACCGCTGATTCGGAAATGCATTACAGATACATTTTAGGTCAGACCATTGAAATAACGTAAATAAAAGAACGTATACAAATATTGCAATAATAGGAGAAAATGTACACCCAGCAGAATAAGGAATTATGTAAACATAACATAACAAACCATTCGAAGCAGGCGATCCATCACAATCTATCATCCTGATATTCCTGAAGTGAATAGTATTTTTTCTGAAAGCAAACGTCTCATTCCCATCGTACAAATGCTGGAGGGACGCAGATATTACCTACACCTTGTACGATTTTACTCAATACCTTCACTCTGTTATGCTATTGTGAAGGAACCTTTTCACGTGGTACAGTATTCGTATCAACAGAAGCCCCACACCAGAACTCGAACACATTATTAAGAACATGAAATATATGCAAAATCGTTAAAACATAGAAAATTTGTAAACATGCGTGGAAATCTCTGAGCCTCCAGCCAATTTATATTTCATAAGAGAAGTTACGCATATTTTGCTGGTTGTTGTATGCATTACTCAGTTTATTAGCGGACGTTCTCCGGTTTTAGATTGAGTAAGAATCGAAGTGGTGTTATGTCACAGTTTTAGAGTATCTCCCAAGAAGATCTAAAATAGGAAATCAAACAGCATTTTGTCAGATCAGTCATGGTTCGAAAGAGGTCGAACTTATGCAAGAACGGATG
This sequence comes from Aphodius sticticus, assembly GCA_963966075.1. Lineage (NCBI taxonomy): Eukaryota > Metazoa > Arthropoda > Insecta > Coleoptera > Scarabaeidae > Aphodius > Aphodius sticticus. The sequence continues at coordinate 12,484,448 of OZ014515.1, read as the reverse complement.
ACGAAGGTAACACTAGTGATGACACAAGGAATATCCTGGAGATAGATTGGTTACAAGAAGTCGAAATGTCAAAGAACTGCCTGTATGTCAAGAATGCTAAAAAGCTAAACTTCCTAAAATAATGTTGCAAGGAAGAAGTTAGTCAACGTTCCAAGAAGACTAAAATAATAAATAAAGTGAAGCTGAATCTCAGAAAGGCGTTTGACGTTTGGAGAAGCAGAATGTTTCCTGTATTCAGCCAACAATTCCAAAGGGTAGAGATAGATAAAATCTAGCAGATGCTCAAGTTTAATACAGGTAATCGTTTTGAAGCACAATTTAAAGATAGATGACGATCTCAAGTAGATTTCAAATAGAAAATCAAGCACCAGCTGTCACATCAATGGTGCGTCAATGGAGGTTGAACTTATTCAAGTGCGGATGGTGAAGCTAACACTAGTGATGACACCAGGAATATCCTGGAGATAGATTGGTTACGAGAAGTTTGAAATGTCAAAGAAGTTTGTCAAGAATGCTAAAAAGCTAAATTTCCTAAAATAATGTTGCAAGGAAGAAGGTAGTCAACGTACCAAGAAGACTAAAATAATAAATGAAGTGATAAAGCTGAATCTCAGAAAGACGTTTGACGTTTGGGGAAGCAGAATGTTTCCTGTAATCAGCCAACAATTCCAAAGGGTAGAGATAGATAAAATCTAGCAGATGCTTAAGTTTAATACAGGTAATAATACAGTGATGACACAAGTAATATCTGGAGATAGATTGGTTACAAGAAGTTGGAAATGTCAAAGAAGATCCTATATGTCAAGAATGCTAAAAACGCTAAATTTCCTAAAATAATGTTGCAAGGAAGAAGTTAGCCAACGTACCAAGAAGACTAAAATAATAAATGAAGTGATAAAGCTGAATCTCAGAAAGACTTTGACGTTTGGAGAAGCAGAATGTTTCCTGTAATCAGCCAACAATTCCAAAGGGTAGAGATAGAGAAAATCTAGCAGATGCTCAAGTTTAATACAGGTAATCGTTTTGAACCACAATTTAAGGCTAGATGATGACCTCAGGTAGATTTCAAATAGGAAATCAAGCAGCAGGTGGTCACATCAATGATGGGTTAGAGGACGTTGAACTTAATTCAAGAGCGGATGGTGAAGCTAACCGTAGTGGTGACACAAGGAATATCCTGGAGATAGATTGGTTAGAAAAAGATTGAAATTACAAAGACCCTGTATTACAACAATGGTCAAATAATGCTACAAAGAAGAACGTTAGTGAACGTACAAAGAAGGCTAAAATAATAAAAGAAGTGATAAAGCTGAATTTCAGAAAGACGTATGACGTTTGGAAAAGCCAAATCTTCTAATCAACCAACAGTTCCAAAGGGTACAGATACAGAAAATCTAGCAGATGCTCCATGAGGGGAGGAAGACGATAGGGGTGGGATCTTCTTTGGAAAGAGTCTGGACGTACATAAAAATCTAATCTAAAAATCAGTCAAGTCAAACTTTCCAAATAAGTACCTACTTGTAACCGTAAATTTCGTTAAAGCGCAGATTGGAATATCGTTAAGATTCAGCTTTGTTTTTCCTGTAATATTTACGCCGAAAATTTATGCGTGACATTTTCCATGATAAAGGAGACAAGGATGGTGAAATGCGTCGTGATAATTTAAACGTTGGAAATGGGAAAGCCGGTCCATCGTTTTTCCTCATAATTTTGCCCTTTGAAATTGGTCGCGGCGCGTATTGTTCAACCCCGTAAGGTTCTCCAAACGTTGGAATGCGGAAAAAAACAAGCCCAGACGCAGACACAAAGTTATAAATCATTTAATTTAGTTTAGGAATCCGGTTTTGTAAATACCGCAAAACAAGGATGTAATTTACGAAGGGACCGCGCTTTTGAATTCGACGAAGCAGAAGAAGAAGACTCGCACTCGAAGACAGCACTCGCCAAACGTTTCAACTGCGTAATATTAAATTCGTGTTTGAATTTCGGCTGCCGCTGCTCGACCGGCCTAAGGTCGAGCAGCACCCCTGTCGTTTTATTGTAGGAGTATCCAATATTAATTCCTTTCTCGGATATTTTCGGTGTCTGAAAAATCGCACGGAAGCGTCGCTGAGACAGGAAATACCTCCAAGGGATTCTTACCAAACCCTGAAATGCAGGTCAATTGTCGAGGGGAAGATTCCATTGTAAGTGGCGATCTCACGGAAATAACACCCCGCAAGTGTTCAATCAAAACCAAGCAGAGAAAACACAAAGGCAAGGGAGTTGATTTCATATTTATTTCTCATGAAATAAAATCTCTGTGAAAAAAACTCATACAAATAATTACAGAAATTATCAATTGCAGCGTCTATCCGATTACATAGAGTAGTATACAGAGTGTTTCAGAAATAACGGCTAACCATGAAGGAGCATATGTCCAAGTACGTAATAAGCGTGTTTTGTCAAATAACGTATGGTCTAACTTAACGCATTCGTAAGGAAATCAATAAAGAAACACCGAGTCCGTCCCTGCTCAGCACAAGAAAATCGACAACACTCCGCCACAGTTGTGTTCCAACTGGTGACAAATCAACGCCGCGGCAACATATCGGCCTCCCTCTACTCCGACCTTTCTCGCTCAGAGCGACAATGACCTACATTCGCCACGTTCGTACGTATGTTACGTACGATAGTGATCAGCTGTTTGTTGGTTTGTCAACAATAAGAATCTTCTGGATTGTGGGATCACAATGGGGTGTGTTTTTGTAGTGATTTGTGTAGTACCAGACACGGATGGATGACAATTGTATGGCTAGAATGCGACATAACTTTGATCGGCCGCGAAACGCAATTGCTGTGTTACGTCGGTTTGTTTTCTGGCATTCTGACATTTCTGGATTAGGTACGTAGGTACTAATCTCTCTCATTTTCAATTGATAAATGTTCGTACGTACGTTTGCAACCATATTTCAGCCATGCGCGATCGGCTATGCACCAGGGTTGGCCTGAGACGATTTCTTCAATACAATTTTGTTGGTACTTAAAAATTTGAAATAGACGTTATTTGACCCAAATTTCTTCACTGTACTTGGCGGATATTCCCCTACAAGGTTAGCCGTTATTTCTGAAACCCCTGTATACAAAAGCAGTACTAGTTATTGTAAGTTTCTTGGTTTTTCTTGCTCCATTCTTTTTACTTTATCATACGCAGTATGTAAAGTATTGTAATCATGCCAAAAAATTTAGGTATCGGGACAAAACTTCATATTTGCAAGTTTCATAACCAAACTTAGAGCTGAAAAGCTTTCTGTTGAAAAGGGTTCAAAGGAACTGGTGGTTTACTCTTAGCATTTTTCGAAGATTTTGCAAATGAGCCGCTATTTGTGTAATGTCGTCAAAATAGTTAAATGATAAATTAAAGGAGAGGAAATTTTCTATAATTTATGTATATGACATTTTTTGGTAGAATTTATAGTTTAGCTGCATGAGCAAACTCTATTTCATCGAGATCGGTCGTACTGCTTTAAAACTAGTAACCAGGATATGTCAGATTTTTTGATTCTAATGACAGTAGCCAGTGTCAAACGCTAATGTTTTGAAAATACTACTGTCAATATAGGCTGCGTTCGGATATTGAACACCGTTACACTTTTTACACCCACTAACACGTAAGTGTCATTTGGACGGTGTACCCGGTGTCAACGGAGTACAATATCCGAACGCACCTTTAATCGAGATATCTGTCTAGTTCTACTAGTTTTATTTTAATGCAGACATAGCCGATCTCGATCAAATGGAATCCCATGCAGCTAAACTATTAATTTTATAGATAGTATGATAAAGTCATGTGCCTGGCCACATCAGATTTTTAAAATAATCTAAACATTGAATAACCTTTGGATTTTTTTTAATTACGTAGTACCACCTTGAGATTCCTTAGTAAATATTTTATTATTTCAAATTTATGGAGGCAACAGTGGCTGACATGAATCATATCTGGTTTTTGCTATTTTCATTTGTATTGTCAACAGTAATATGAATATTCATTCCAACCATCCGCCCGGTGGAATTGCGGCTATACTATCACAAATTTGCAACATGACGATATCAGTTCATAAATCTTTTCGATATGCAATTTATTTATTTTGTAAATCGCACCTTGGTTTTTACTACTCTAATTTGACGATTGAAAACGTGAACAATGTTGTCAACAAACGAAACTAATCTTCGAGACTTCTTTTAGCTACTCATCATTACTAAAACATCGCCAGCAGCTTAAAACTATTACCCATATCATAGAGGGGAATAAATCACATATTTTGTTATTTACCGTTCATTTTTTACTTTTGTCGGTAAAACTCAAGTTTTGCCGTGCATTTACAGTTTTGGTCGTTGTCATTGTCGTTGTTCCGCCGTTCGTTTACATTTTATGTCGTTAAAACCCACATCTTGTCGTTCAAATGCATATTTGCCGTTCAGGCACATACTGTTGTCGTGGGGAAGCCTAATTTGTTGTGCTGAAAAATGGCAGAAGAGATACAGAAGAGTAAAAAATACCTCTATTTTAATCTTTTTGTCAAGGCAAAAACGAGCATTCATTTATTTATTGGAGAAACGGCATTGTGGTGGTCTGAAGACGGAAGGGCATCTAGCGTGGCGCCACCGTCGACGCCAAGCACAAAAAAGACGTGGTCCGCCCTTCGGTCCCTTCGATAACCTAAAACGGACGCCGGAATTATTCATGCTGTCGGTTTGCCATGGGAATTACAACGCATTATAAATACATGCGGCTCAATCAGCGAGCACACCGAATTAACGGTATTGCTTTATCCATTATGACGATCACAGCGCGTGGGCGAAACCTAGAACAACCGGTCACTGTGCCAAACGCATCCTCTACCATTTGATCGAATTCGAAACGGTATCCTCCCAAATTGGCCAGCGGTCCCCCACCAAACGCATCACCAATCGCAATTAACCCGTTTGGTAAGCCATTTAAGAGTGCGTTTGATCTGCTTGCTTGCTTTCAAATATGGACTCTAACTATGATTTTCTGATGTGTTTCGAAAAAAGAATTAAACTGAATGAGTACGAAATGATACTGATGAAGAGAAAAGGAAGCAAGAAATAGATTGAGATCACCTCTGATTCCATACATGTTATGAGGGAAGCATGGCAGGGAGATGACCTCCATAGACCTCCATACAGCTCCATAGACTTCACGGAGTTGGTAAGGTACAGTTGCGTCAAGATCAAAGTTGACCTTTCCTAACTTGCAATTTTATAATTTGTATTTTGGCAATAATTATTGATAGAAATAAAACAGATAGATTTATTTTGACAAGAAAATAAACACATTGCATCCAGCATTCTGCAGTTTTAGCGTTGCTCCTTCAACATTTGTATCTACTGCCATGATAGCAGTGTCATCAGCAAAAGTGGCAACGGTAACACCATCTGGTTGCGGAAGATCATGTGTGTAAAGAAGGTAAAGAATTGGGCCAAGTACACTACCTTGTGGTACTCCAGCTTTAATACTTTTGAGAGTTGAGTACTCATTATCTTGCTTTCTACGGAAGTATCTGTTAGAAAGGTATGATTTTAATAGTTGGCTATACTCGAAGGGAGTGTCCGTTCCAGCATATAGAGTAGGCCTTCGTGCCAAACTTTGTCAAAGGCTTTTGCCACATCCAGGAATATAGAGGAACATACCTTTTTTTCTTCTAAAGTTCGATCTATTATCATTGTTATTCCGTGCACCTGATCAATTGTCGAATGTTTGTTTCTGAATTCAAACTAATGAGCTGGTATAATGTTTCTTTCATCTAACATTGGCTTCAGTCGTTTAGCAAGTAGTTTTTCAAACAGTTTTGACAATGTGGGCAGTAAAGAAATTGGCCTGTAGGAGGATGCTTCATTTGGTGGTTTTCCTGGCTTGGAGTAATACCAGTTTCCTCACAAATAGCGCTACAAATAGCAAACCCAGAAGAACTGTTGGAAGAGAGTTAGTCCAAGGTTTTGCCTTCCGAAAGGAGTGAGGCTCTAAGAGCGGTTTTAATGGTGCGATGGGCTCTTTCAATGATGCCATTACATTGCGGATGATAAGGTGTGGTTCTATTATGTCTAAATCCCAAAAGTTTCTCAATTTCCCGAAATAATGTACTTTCAAATTGTCTGCCTTGGTCTGTGATGATTACTTCTGGTACACCAAATGTTGCAATCCAATTTTCAGATATTTTCTTAGCTATTGTTTGTGCGCTAATATTTGAGATTGGTACAGGCTCTATCCATTTGCTATATCGGTCGCTCATAGTTAAAATATATTTTTTATTTTCTGCTGTCGGCAAGGGGCCAACTAAATCTATGTGCATATTTTGATATCTGGCTTTTGGTAACGGAAAAAGATGGACCTCTGTCTTGTTGTGACGAGTAACTTTGCTCTTCTGGCAAAGGGAACAAAATTTTGTCCATTCCCGAACGTCTTTGTTAACAGATGGCAATACAAATTTGGAGCTTACCAATTGCAATATTCTTTTGCGCCTGGGTGGATAGAATTATGAATTTTATTGAAAACTCCTCTTTGCATGGAGCTTGGAACAAAATGACGACTTTCTTCGGTAGACTGGTCACAGAATAAATTGATCTTTGAACCTAAAATTTGAACTTTCGGAAGTTTCAGGGCAGTTGTTTGATTTCTAGTAATTTGCTGCAATTCTTCATCCTTACAGTGTTCTTCTACTAACATTAAGAAGAATTCAGAATCACTTAGAGAACTAGCTGTAATTGAGTATCTTGACAGTACGCCAGCTACCACATTCTCCATACCAGGAACATCGCAAATCTGTACTGAATTGACTGATATATTCAAGTTGTCTCATCTGTCTTGGAGATGCTCTTTGAAGAAACTGTTGGAATGAAGTAGTTAGTGGTTTGTGATTGGTAAAAATAACAAAAATTCGGCCTTCCAACCATGTTCGGAAATATCTAATAGAAGAAGTAACTCAAGGTCATAATATTTTTGCTGTGTCCCTGATAAAAAATGAGAATAGAAAGCTAGCGGAACAATCTTGCCATTCTGTTGTTGCTAAAAAGCTGCTCTCATAGCCACTGAGGAAGCGTCGGGTTTGGGGTGTGCCAAAGGTGCAGCTTGACCAAGATCTGATTTCAACATGTTGAAAGCTTGAATGGCTTCTAGTGTTCATTCAACAAGTCTTTTGTCATGCTTTTTGTTGTCAGGAATAAGTTTAAACAATGTCTTCTGGCGCTCAGCAGTGTGTGGTAAACATCTTCTATAAAAATTTGCCATACCAAGTAACTGACGCAGTTCGTAAATATGTGCAGGTTTCGGAAAGTAAGTGATGGCTTCTACTTTTGGCTGCTGGCGGTTTTATACCAGCTGAAGAGACATTGTAGCCAATAAAATCTATTTCGTTAAGATCTTCTTACGGTCTTCTTGCTATAAGTTACAAATGGTTGGTACTTCCAACAATACATTTGATAAGAGAATTGAAGAACTGAAACATTCCACAGCGAACCAATGGTAAAAATAACAAAATAACGACTGGTGTAAGACGCGGCATAACAGGAAGTATGAAGAGATGTGGAACTATAAGAAGAAGGATGGCGCAGAGACTGGAAGAGCAAGTAGTGGCCCAAGATAGAGATGATTAGACCAAGTGCAGAGAAGATGTGGATTGAAAACTGAAGAGGACTGACTGGTCGATGACAGTAGAGGAATATGGCGATGAGAATCTTTTAGCAATAACATGTCCAAAAGCGAGAAAGGCAGAATAGCGCCCGGAAACCGGCGCAGGAAAGCTTCCGGAACTGCCGAAGCGAGAAATGTTTAGGGTTCTGGAAATCCGGACCAGGACGACCGGAGTCAGGCGAGGGACCAGTGGTTATACCGTGGTCCCAGAAGATAAGTCTAGGTGGCGGTCACCCAGAAAGAACTGTGGTTCTGAGCACGAAACGGTGGTGGTAGTAGAATAAGTAATATTAGGAGGTAGTAGAATAAGTAGCATAGTAGTATGTTATTAGTAAGTAGGTAGTCTTGTTTGTCGTATCTGTATTTGTGGTTAAAATAAATAGTAAAAGAGCCAGTAGCCCACAAAACGGAAAGGCGACGGGAGAAATGTTGGGAGATGTCGCTGCAGGAAGTATGACCTTCAGGCGATGCCATGCAGCGGGGTGGTGGTGGGTTCTTTCCCTCCCATCGCCTTAAAAAAAAAAAAAAAAAAAAAAAAAAAAAAAAAAAAAAAAAAAAACAATAACATGTCTAAACGTCCTTGTTAGCCAGTGGAATGGTTTTCAGTTTGCCGATTAAACTTTTCCTGGTGACTTGAGTTAAATGATATTCAAAAGCGTGTTAATTAAAACCTTTTAATCAAATTTGTTGCATACCGCTGTACGTTACTAATATAGATGCTTCGGGCGCTTCAAGTGCTTCCACTTCACTCGGTGCACAATGTTTTCAGCTGAATGAACGCTTTGGGATCGCACAGACGCAATTTATAACAAATTTAACAACTGTTTTAAATTTTTTCACAATCCTTAGTCCAAGAATATTCTAGTTACTAGTGAGTTCATGAAGGTGAGATAATCGTCCAGTGGCCGAGTTTATGTTTGTTGTGATTTAGTGTTTTTAACCTGTTTTCGTGCATTTTAGTTGGTCTCGTTGGCAATACTAGCTAATCTTGCAACTCGAGCTTTTGTAGTTCTGATTGTTTCTATACTTTCCAGATAGATCATGCTTGGATAAAAAAATCCTTGCATCTATAAAGCTGGTACAATTTAATTATTGAGTAGAATTTTCGTGAAGTATTTTTTTCCACAATGGCTAGGTGAGTATGGATAATTAGTGGCTTGCAACGTACGTGAACAAACTTGAATAAAATCCGCTTGGTACTGATTGCGTGCTTGTATTCATACCAAACATTATGCGTGATTATTATTAATATTGGGGGCAATTATTGGTATACGATATACATATTACTGCTAATGAACTGTGTGCTACATAATCAGCCCAATTGCCCATACTGCAAGTTCAGCTTTACCCGACAGTATTTAGTCATTAGGCAAATAAACAGGGACATTTCCCAGTTTTGATTTGTTAAATGTATTGCCTGAAACGGCCATCTAGTAGAATGGCGACATAACAGAGTGCCCATAAAAGTCATTTAGATGGTAATTAATTTTGCAATTTATCAACCCACGTTGTTCAGTATTGGGAAATAACAGGAAAACAAGGTGTTGAATACAAATCCAGCTGAAACGTGACACAAGTTAATTGTAGATTATTGTTCTTTTTTGGGTCTTAGGACACTCTGTGTATGTGTAATACGTTGCATGGCGTGCAGGTGGTATCAATTAAGGCGTGTTCTCACGCATCGAACAGTTCCATCAAAAAGTGAAATGGTCCTTGTCAGCATTCGTCCGTAGTAGGTCGAGATTAAGGATAAGCACTTGTCGGATAAGGATCTATAATTTCCGGTAGCACTCGTAAAATGCGAGCCTCCGCCGAGTTAAAATTCCAACAAGCAGATATAGATGGCGCGATTCGAGGGCGGCTATAAAGCATAAAAAGTGCCGCACGGTGCCGTCGCCTACGCCCCTGGAAATGGGAGTCTCTTCCCGGTTCTCCACTTTAATGCCGACTTGTTTATACATTTTATTTCCAGACCGTCGACAACTCGAAGCGACAAAATTTAATTTTATCTAATTAGATCACTTTTTAACTTCCTTTATTTCCCGAGAAACTCCCATCCCTGCACGCCACTGCTTGGCCGTTACCGCCCAGCACCGAACGCCACTTTATGCCCACACTGCAGTAATTAACTTTGGTTCATTTTTTTTTAAAACTGATTTAACTACTCATCCGGCTTTAATGTACTCACTCCGTTATTACTTTTAACGTTGTGTTTGATCTCCTTTTAGAAACTTTTTCACTCGCTTTAATCTCGTTTCAATATTTCAATTGGGTTTCAAGATTTCAATATTTGGTAATACTATGAAGTAAATTCCATGATGCCACCTCACGTACTGTACACACATAAAAATACGGAGTTTATTTAACACCCATGTAACTCCGGTGTGTACTTCTCTCACAACCATTTGCGCATGTAGTTACAAAAATCAGATGGAGTTGAATTTTTACAAAGTACATTCACTCCTTTTGTAGCTTTTATTATTTGACATAGAGTTGAAAATACATCTTTGTTTAGGGAGTTGGATTGTTTCACTGCCCGGGTGTTAAAATTATTCGATACGGAGTTAAGTATGTAACGTACTAAACGGTAAAATATTATGGAGGGCAGCAAAAATCAGAAGTACTATGTCAATTAATAAGTTTTCTGTATTATGGTCCCTAGTCAATAAGAAACAACAGTTCTTTAGTGGTTTTTACTGACAGTGGCTATACTACAGATAGCTTATTAATTTACATAACACTGGGGGCCAAAAAAAAACGGTACAAATTTTCAATAACGCATATTTCCAGAGATATTAAGTAAACTCAAGCATTTCTTTGAAAAACTGTAGATTTTTGCAAATTTTTATGTTTTTGTTTTTGCAGTGATTTGGAACTAAATCAACATCGTTTTTTAGTGAACTAAAATTATGGCAGTTTGCTTTCACTTGTCTGATGGTCAGGTTTTTGCTGTTCCTTCTCTTGTAGAAATTACATCACCAAATGAAAAATACCTATTGAAAAAGGAGCAACACAATGTTTTCAGGGTTCAAGCTGATGTTGGAAGTGCTCTTCATTTAAACATGACAAAAAATAGGACCTGTTTTGAACTGATGTGATATACTACAAAGAAAAACCTTGATTCCAGCTCCGATTCAATCTTTGCAAAAACAAACAAAAGAACAAGAACAAGTAACATGCGTCTAAATTTTTTTTTTAGTGGTCGGCAAACATGCCGCCCATAACAAGACCAATGGCTTCTCCACGATATTTAAAGATAAATTCAAGTCTCTACTGTCTTTCTACTGTGTTTTGGATTGAAGCGTTCTGTTATTGCGAATATGGTATGATTTTAATCTCCACACTACAAGCAATTCGTTTTTTATAGAAATATTTGAATTGACCAAATATTATTATTATTATTGGAAAAACGAGTGATTAAATTTTTTTTTGCCCACAGTGTATATTTGAATATATACATACCATGTGAAACTTAGATAACAATCCTTTATTTTGGTGAGTAACATAACATCTTAACAGTACATTTTGCTTTCCAGTTTCCGTGATGTTTATGTAATAGTTAAAAGTCGTGCGTGATCTACGATGATGATGACAGTAGCTTTGTATAATAATGACTATTCGTTTGAATAATAACATCATTATTCAAATGAACTGTCATCATTATACGAAAGTACTGTCAAGTCTGTCAAAACCTACGTGGTTGACAGTTATTTGACAGTTCGCCTCGCCACCATTGACAAATACATTCATGTTCGCGATTTATATCCTTAATTATCTTAATATCTATTACCTTAATATCTTAATCGTCAAATAATATCCTATTATATTTTGACTTACAAGTGCGGATTTCTCCTTCTATTCTTAATTTTCAATGTCAAGGAACCTGTAATATAAATGTAAATCAATACTCAGTTATATTCATAGTGAATAAATCTTATGAATATAGCTTTTAACAATAGGTAACTGCTAAATTACGTATATCAATAATTTTTAGCATACAATCACCTGATTTTCGGAGAAAATTCACTCCTTTTTGTGTATGATTAACTACATGCAAACTCTCTCCGTAAAATTTTTATGTGTGTCGGTGATGAAGTCCTTAAGGATTTTATTGTTTGCAACCCACTTGATATCGATGGAATATGTAAATATGTATAAAGAGTAATTGTTAATAAATATTTAGTGTGTGTCATTTCTACTCTTGTATCATAAAATAGACTTCATTATAGTATATACTGAACCAGATAGCCGATAAATGAGTTTTACCTACGTTCCATGGTTCCGTAGTTATAAAATGTTTATTGCTTTAGTATGATGTGCGGGGTTTGTGTGTCCATAAATGCAAAGAAGTTTCGACCTAAAGTTTTAACTTGTACCTGGGTGTCCAGGTCAAGTAAAATACTCCAAATGTTTCTACATTTTTGGTCGCCACATCTTTTACAATACAATACAATACAAAACCTTTATTCAAGCAACATCAGGTTTTATACAGAGTTTCATGTAATATATATATATACCTAATGAAATGAAAGGAAACCGCTCAATGAAGGCGGTAACACCACATAGCACAAAGTGCTGTGCGTGGCAAAAATTTTAAATATGATATGAACGGGCTTCGATTGCAAGTTCCGAGTAATGAGCTGATGATGTGTGTACATAAAATGATTAAAAGTATTCACCGAGGAAAAAAATAAATATATATATACATATATATATATATATATATATATATATATATATATATATACACATATTAGTAAATACATATGTATACATAAGTACCTATACAGTGTATAACAGTTAACTTTAATTTCAATAAAATGTTTTCAAATGTCTTTTAGAATAATACTATAATAGTTATAAAAACAATAACACACACACTTGGAAAAAAAACCTTAAAATATGTATATTGTATATACTATATACTAGATATATACTATATACTAGATAGTTGTTCGATCTAACCAGCTCAAAGGCACTTTAGAAACTAAACTGAATAAATAATAGGTCCGTTGTACGCTGAAGTAAAATTACCATCCCTAAAATAGAAATTAGATTCACCCTCCTTTTTACCTGTCAAACGGGTCTTTCCGGTCTTTCTTTGGTAAACTAGTCAGGTAATCCCCATATAATAAAAGATTAAATTTGAACAAAAGGCTCTTTGTTTGAAAATTGAATTCCAAAATACTTTTTAACAAAAAAATGTTAATTCGGAGACACATTATGTAAAAACCCGTAAAATTCTTAGAATACTCCCAAACTGGCTCCTACTGGTACCAGGTCACATTTTTTGGGCCAAAGGCTGTTGTAACTCTGTTAGACTTAAAATAACAACATGTATGGAATATAAATTTTGAAGAACAACACTAGCTTTCTTTTGGGATATTAAGCATGTTTCTATTGTTTACCGTTCTGGAGTTATGGCTCCATATGTCAGCTTTTTGGCAAAAAATTTGGATTTTTTCAAACTTTAAGCGACGAGCGGCACGGGTTAACGTCGTTTAATCGAGCTCAAATTTCGGCTATCTCAAAATCTGGAAAGGGCAATCTTTTGTGGGGTCCAGACGAACACGATTCCGACATTTTCTTCTCACCCTAGTATACATACTTCAGTTTGAAAATAGTAACTTAACATCCCGACATGAAATGGACCTAAGACATTTCTGGATTATCCTTTTTTTATTTGTGCTACTATTAATTATTAATTTTAATTTATTACTTGATAAGAAAACTGTAAAGAGATTATAGAGCTCATGAATATGAGAGAGATATGTTTCCGAGTGCGCCTTCAGATGTCTTTTTGGCCTTGCTCTCTGGTATGCTGCAAATCTGGTGTCATGACTGTGATCGGAAAACTCCAGTGAGGCTAGGTTCTCCATTGCATATCTAATCCGCCATTTTGAATTTTGAACATCTGACATGATATTTGGAATCAGCAATATTAAAGGATAATAAGTTTCATGCAAGTCCAACAATTTCAACATTTTGATCGCCATGTTAAATTTTGAAAATCTATCATCAGATTTGGAATCACAGATGACTAAAAAAATTAATTTTATTGAACTTGTAGTGTTTTCGAACTCACTGGTTTTAATTAAGTCATCCTGTAGATTACACGCGTGAGCTGGCGATGTGTAGTTTCGTGAGTTATGGTGAAATCGGCCTGCAGAAACCCGGTTAATCCAGCAATTAGATTAGAAGGACTCATAGGAGACGCCTGAATGAAGGGGATCAGACTTCCGCGCCGTAGCAGCGTAAAGTTTTAATCTGATCAGTTTTGAAGACAGACCCCGCCGCGTAGAACTCATTCACCTGAACCCAAAGGCCGAGTGGGGCCAATATTGCACCAAACTCTCCTTTGGAAGCTGGAGCATCATGCATCGTTTGACATTAAAGTGCACCACGAGCTTCCTGTGAGAATAAAAACGGACAGGGTCATTTATTACTTTTATAAAATCGCAAAGGCGCACTACCGGAAAAACAAAAGGACTGGCCCGCGTTGTCCTTGCGAAGGACCCACGCGCACATGTGGGCTTTATGCTTGTTAAATTTACATTTCCTATTAAATTCGCAGGAAGGTTCTTTTCAACGAGGACATCTCTAGATACGCCTGCATTTTCCATAATTGGGTGACTTTTATAATTTAAATTCTTTGAGTGTAGTTTCTTTCCAGCGAAGTCTGGAAGCACATTATATTGAAAACTAGCGACTAAAATACCTACCAACTCTCCTCAAAAATCAAAACCAGGTAATAGGCCCAACCTGCTCTAACAAAAGACTTTGTAGGCCTTTACCAAGTCGAAATTAGTTCAAAATGCAATAAACTGACTTGTGTCATTTTCTGACATAGTAAACGTCAGCTACAGTTGCTATATCAGTACAAACAGGCTGTTTTGGTAAACACACGACCAGTTTTAGAAAGGGAATATAAATCCTTATCAAAAATTGTTCTACTATGACTCCTCTACATACTATATAATCATTTGCATTTAAAAAGCGGTCTGATATATCAACCAATTCACACCTGATTGATTTCAAATTACTACATAGACAGATTTTATGTATTCTCTGATACAAAACCCAGTCCAGTACGTAGGATTTTAGCTAGTAGTATTTTTTTTTCAGTTTGGCATATTATTGAACACAAACACTCTTTATTCGACAATTTTGTTAGCAAATATCTGTTACCAAAAAGAAATTTTGAAATGTTCATAAAAAAATTGGTATATGTATCGGAGAAGATACAATTTCAAGTGAATCGGTTATGAATTGGCTGAGATACCCGACTCAACGTATTTGATGATTTTAAAACGAGTTTTGAGGAGAAATGCCGGTACGCCTCCATTTTGATTTTTTGTTAATGTTTTTTAACGTACGTGATTTTAAAGACTTGTGTAAATTATGTAACTTCTGAATAAAATTGATTTTTACACTTGTACATGCTTAAACCTTTTTCGACCTAAAAAGACACTTATATCGCCTATAATTTTGTAGCAGCTTGAGGACCCAAAATGTCTTGAACGACATCTAAGACGCAAAGCTTTACTAACTCCTCATCAATAGTAAATGTTTTTTTATTTTAGCTATACGAAGAGGTACGAAATAAGACTCTTGAAGCAGTGACTTGTTACTATAGTAGTCATCATAATTTTCATTTCACTTTTCTGCATTTTCATCTGATCATGTAATCTTTCATAAAAGTCCAGTGGCTTATCAGTAAAATGTTTATGCTTTGCCAGGGGTACAATAAAACCGAACTTTAAATACTCCTTATCATATTGGCTAATAAAGTTACCTTTTCTCTTTTTTGTTTGTATTGTATATTCAGAAGTATCGACCCATTTCTTTTTCTGTGGTCCTTCTACACTTGAAGCACTGGTATTGGCATAATTTCGATACCATCAGTACCTACTTTTCTCGTGAATATTATCCTTGCTTCTACCAAAGAAAGTTAGGTTTTGCTGTTTGACTTTTTTTCCATTTTGTACGGCGTCAAGTTTTACGAAAGAAAATTTATTTTCTGAAAAAGCCACACAACACACTATAACGCACAATATTAAAAAACAATACGCTCGACCGCGATAAAATAAAAGAGAAGCGATCTGACACAATACTGGGGTCGAGTATACACGAATCGTCGTAAACTATGTTGTATGTAGAGGTGAACAATGTTGCCACCACCAAACTAATGATCGTACAATAGCTGCTTTCCATTTGAACATTTCTAAGTTGATGTTAGTTGAGCTAATCTATCATCTATCATCTATCATCTATCGTCGTCTGAGTTCATCTAAGCTAACCTATGTTGGTAAAAGGAACGCGTCCGGCGGTAATACAGTTAGATGGATTCAGGAACCTTTGCGGGAGATGAACCAAGGGCAAGGGGTAGGTAGTTCTGCTAAGTTCATCTCACTTCACTAAAGCAAAAGGAACGCTACATATAACTTAGTTTTGATTAGCTAATCTAAGATCAACTAAGAAATGTGCAAATGGAAAGCAGCTAATATTATAGTTCAGAATAAAAGAAGATGGTATGTATTTGGAATATACTTTTTGTGCATGTTTTACACGCATTTCTATTGACTGGTATTAGTTCCATCTAGTGATAGGTATAGTAAGTATAATGAAGTATAGATAAATAATAGAATAATACATGTAAATACAATAGAAACCACATATATATCTTCTGTTAACAGTTAAGCAACACACAATTTGCGACGCTTACTATATTTATAAAGAAATACCCACAAAAGTATGTTCTTGCCGTTAATGACTCGTAGGTGCACAGAAGAGAGCCAGCCCCGATGCGACGGCGCCGGGCACTGAGCCGCCTTGATACGGGCGAACTTTTTCGCGGACCGGTAAACAATTTCTGTGTACCACCACCGGTCCGCGGACCGGCGGTTGGGAAACGCTGCTAGGGTTTTGTGATACGTATTCATTTACACCCTGTATTATAAAGCACGATTAGGTACATTAAAAGCAGGGATCTGGGGTATTCATTAACAATAGATTGTCCTTTGTCCATCACATGAATATATTCCACCAACTAGAAATACCTGTTGGTTAATTAAGCGGAAATAACTGTGCATCACAGTGGATGGATGAATATTGAAGGGCTGCGAGGAAGCTTTGTAGCCCCAGCATTCAGTTGGTTCCAAAGAATTTAACACCAGTGTGGTTTAGCAAAAGGTCAGATATGTTTACACATTGGCATTTACCTACGGAAATACACGTAACTCAAATTTATTGTATTATCAACATCAAGATTAATTTTCTTTGTCGGAAGCATTTTCACAGGTTGTCACATGTTTGAGACATGGTTGCTGACTGTATTAGAGTGTGGATGTTCTAATGATGAGATGTGCGTCTTGCATATTTGATTGTTTTGGTGAGTGTCATCAATCTTGGGTTAGTTAAGGAGGGTATACGTTTCCCCCCATCTGGTATAATATGTATAGTAGCATGGAATAGTGGGGAGTCTTACCAGAAGGATTAATCTGTTTGCAATTCGCCCCATTTGTGTTGACCTACAAACTGAATAAACTAGTACTACTAGGCGTAAATTCAACAATCCCCTGAGTCCTTTGAAGTCGACAGCGCCACTGATTCAATTTACCTTCTGCGTAACAATGACTACAGGTTTAAACGTACGTTTTTCGAAGAAGTTCCCTCCCTTGGGGAAGCACAAATTACACTTTATATATTGGGGTAGCATGGGGAGGGATACTGTACTAGTCGTAGTTCGTTGATTAAGAATTTCGGGGTGGCCTTTGATGTTGTGGCATTAAAGGAATACCGTTTTCCTTTCGAAGAGGTTAATTTTGAATTCAAATAAGTAGGTTGATTAGTCAGAGCCAGCCCCGTCATGTGTAACTTCCTTCTGACGAAATGCAACGGTGGATATGCTCCCCAAAGGTAGTGTAGCCATCGGAGTTTGATCCTTCTTTCGACTTCAAACGAACCGACGGTTTCTTTGTACGCCACTATATCGTATCGGCAACTATAAAGTATATCGGCTACCTTTATCTCAAACAACCCCTTATAATTATAAAACGACCACGAGGGAGTTCTACCCACCACAGATGTATTGATTATATCTATAATAAAACTATGTTGCGGTTTTCTTCTGGGAGTTATATTTCATCGATCAAATATATGTCTCAATATGGGTATATACTTTCACACACATTTTGGATTATAAAGTCCATTTTAAAGTCCGTTGTAGAGTTCATTTTAAAGTCCGTTGTAAAGTCCTTTGTAAAGTCCTTTGTAGTCCTTTGTAAAGTCCGTTGTAAATTCCGTTGTAAAAGCCGTTATTGTCATTGAGTAAATAATATGCATAACATGACCAATCGCGAAGGTCAGTTTTGAGTTGCTGTACAGCCTAGAAACCTAGAAATATTACATGATTCGGCAAAAAGCTTAAACTACAGAAATAACTTCAGGTTGTCTTTGGCAGACTTATTTTGAAAAGAGGAACGATTGAACTTTCCGAAACAATTCTTAAATTTCTGATATTTTTTAATTTTTTTAACAATTCAGTGGGAGCATTGATGCTACCTATTCAAATCCTCCTGATTTGTACAAAGAAGATTGAGTAAGTGACATAACTATGGGGGATATACGGAGGATATTACGAGGATCTCTAGCAGGCGGATACCGTATGGTGTGGAAAGATTGCATACTAAAACGCGAAAATTCAGTTTACATATATTTCAATTGCTAAGTAACCGGTGGGAATCAAGCGAGCGTGCAGGGTGCATAGATTGGGGATTTCCAAGGCTCGTGCCATCAGTACATTAAGGCTCCGTAATTTGTATCAGCTTGAATTTATTGCGCTTTTCACTCTTAAGCGGTCCATTTCCATTCTCGGTAGATTTTTTAACGAAAATCGCGCCGCGCCCTTGTTAGCGCCGATATTAAACGCAAAAGTAAATTGATAGGGGCGCCACTGTCGCCGCATTCTTTGGTCACGTTCTAACGATTAGCGCCGTTTGGCACGATTGTACAGCAAACATGTAAGAAGCACGACCTGTTTTGCTAAATGAACCAAAGCTCAACATTGATGGTAGAAGCACGTCAAGTATTCTAAAACCCTTCCATACGATTTATTTTTTTTTGCGCTATAGTCCATTTAACAACCAGGAGGAATTTTTTAAACTTGTCATTAGGATGACCTCACGATATGTCGCTGAATAGGTTAGCATGTAAACAAACATACATAACGAATTGCATACTTGTTTGATGCTACTCTTGACTTCATTTCAGTGCAGTGAATCCAAATAACAACATTTTATTAATGGGGGGCGGTTACATATATATGTTACGGTCATAGTGATAAATAGGTTATTATTAATAATTACCGGTTATTATTAATAATAGCCAAGTGGCGAGGTTAAAGTGAAGAATTTATCACATGAACCGGCTATTATTAATAATTTCCAGCATGCTGTGGTCAATGTGATATATTTCAATTCGATATTGCATTAAGGTGATGCTATAATATAATAGAGCCTCAGATTTGGAATTCTGTTAGTATCTACATAATCGCCACACAACGAATCTATTCACTGGGTTTTCAGTGTTGGGCCTTTAGTGACGTTAGTCCTGACTAACTTATTTAGTTACTACTCATGACTAAAATAAGGAAGATTATCAATCGAGACTAAAAAATGCCAAACTCTTTGGGGCATGCTTATTTGCGCAATTCATAAAGCTAAGTAAAGCCTCAATTACATTGAGCGAGTATACACGCTGCTAGTTGGCGAACTCACTAGTTGCTAGTAAACTCGCCCAGTGTCATCATGTTCGCAGATAGTTTACAAGCTGCGAGTAACGTTGTGAGCATTATGACACTGGGCGAGTTTACTAGCAACTAGTGAATTCGCCAACTAGCAGCGTGTAAACTCGCTAAATGTAATTGAAGCTTCAGTAATAAATTAGAAACTGGGTTTGCGTTACTCTGCCAGTGCATACGTACATAGTGCTTTTGTATTTTGCAATTCGTGGCAAGAAAAATTATTTTTATTTATAACTTATTATTTATTATCTTTTTAACACAAAACTTTAAAAAAATGTTTATATTTAATTTTGAATACAAAAGTCCTTCTAGACCTTTATTTTTTTTTGTGGTAGTACAACAATTACACCATTTATATTGTAAAAATAAAGCAAGATAAAGATTGTAACAATAGGACGTCATCTTCTTTTGTTTTGTTCACAAATGTGAACTGTACCTGTATTTTACTTTTATTTTACTATTTACTATGAATATTGTTTATTTTTGATGTGTAAGCGTTAATTTTATTTATTAAGAATATATTTTATTTTTAAACTGATTCCTGGACTTGAGAATTATTTTGTGTTTTTGTTATTGTTATACTTTTTCATATATCTAAACAAAAAATGTATTTAAAAGTCTTTTGTTTTTGTTGGTGTTAAACCCTTTTATAATAACCGCCTTATAAAACAGATTATATCCGTCAGATATTAGATATGGTCACGGTAGGCATAGGTAATGGACAACCTAATGTAGGGAAGATTGAGGCAAGTTGTTACAATATTTAATCATTTATTTATAAAATAGTACTTTATTGTCAAACACCAAAAGTAAAAATACCGTGTTAGGAATAGAACCATACAAAAATGATTGCATCATTTGTGCGGTGCCATTTATGTAAAAATATCTATGTAAACTAGTCTTGCCTATTCTTGCATGTATTTGCGTGCAAATACAATATTGAAAAAATTATTATTAAATGCGCAAAATTTCAAGATAATTGGGATTTGAGAATTTACTTAATAAATTGTAATTGTACATGTACAAAAAACTATCCACATGCATTAAAAATGGGTGCTATCGATAATAAAATGGTTAACTTTTTTGAATACTCAGTATAAAATGTTCTTTTTATGTTTTCGTCATTGAGCCGTCCTTGGGTGTATACCAAATATCATTACCAATTATATCCAGTAGTTTCTAAAGTACAAGGGAGACAAAAGAAAACATTCTGTATTATCAACGTTTGGTATTATTCGTAATTTTGGTAATTGGGCTAGCCGTACTGATGATTTGCGTCGAGTAAATAAATATAATAGCTTACATAGTAATCAAAATAACTTAGCTAACTTCTTTAAAGACTGTATACAAAAGAACCTTTGCAAAAAGTAACGTTTTTATCACCTTTACCGTGCCCGTTAGGAAATTATTAATAATAGCCGGTCCATGTGATTATTTAAGTGTTTCTAATCACATTGACCAAATGATGCGGTTATTATTAATAATAGCCGGTAATTATTAATACAAACCACATTTATCACTTTAACCGTAGCCTATATATATATATATATCGCTTCCTTTTATTACCCCAGATGTTGAAGGGACTACGCACCAACTCGTATAGTGCAGATAAGTAATTTGTTTTATGCAACTAATTTATGTTCTACAAGCTTCATGTTGACATATTTAGGCACTTTTTAAGACTTTGCAGTCGTAGGAAGAAAAAAATCGTTATAATTTGATCCTATTGGAGTTATTAAATAGTTTAGCCTCAAAATAATTTAATTCTAACCTCTAAAATACCTGGTGACGTTTCTGATGATCTTTTCATAGTGTGAACCTGGTTATTAAATAGACTATACCATCAGAGGGACCTACAGAAAAAGGAACCTTCGTTTTGGCGGCCCTGTGGTGTTGTGAGTATAGCCTATTGCTTTGTGTGTTTTTTATAGATTAGTTAGTGTCTGTGCAGAACAGTTTAGTGGGTTGCTATATCCACGTTTAATAAAGTAAAATTCCGCTTTAAATCCTGATGTAAATTGGATTTGAATAACGTAAGCAGCAAATCAAGTACACAAGTCAAGCGTTTATGCAGGCATAGACTATAGAGGCAATATTGCGAACTAGATTTTCTCACAAAAGGCCGTCGACTCGCGATTTTTATATTGAATGAAGTCGAGTAGTAACACCAATTCCTTGTGAGCCATTCCTTATTACGTTTGTCATATTGGAAAAGTCGTTTGTAAAGTATCTCTCTCTATGAGGGAGCTGTCGTTGTAAAACTTGCGCGTCTTTATTGTGCGACAAGCGTGTGTGTCTGTAGGTGTGTGGGGGTGAAATACGCAAATATGGAAACGTCATGGAAATGAATTTTATTTTCCGGGCGACGCGACGGGACTCGCGTCCCTGAAAACAATCGCCGACAGTTGTCCAACTGACGGCGATGGCTCGCCGACATCTATTTAATCAAGGTCCGAATCAAAATTCAGTTTTTTTAATACCAGCTGAACTAACTTTCGCGTATATTCCGCCTGTTTTGGCTATGCCCTACAAGGAATTTCAATAAAAAACTACAGATAGAAAAACATATTTTCCATAGCGACATACATCGACGAAATAAAAAAAGGAGGAATTTCCAATATGGAAAACAGAAGTTATTTGTTGTTCATTGCTTTCACCCGTCATTGAAGTTAACCATGCGTACAAACAAATAAATTGACTCGCCTATGTTTTTTTTGTTGTCCGTGTTGACAATTCAAACCGTACCGGAATATGTATATGTCCGAGCAAATGAATTTGTAAAGACCCAGTTATTTCATATAACCCCATATACATGTATTATGAAATTAAATTTCTCTTCAAACAATTTAGTCTTTCCTATGTTCGATAGACATTCTTGTCAGCGTTAGGAATAGCGTTTGTCGGATTCTAGAATTAATATGTAAACATAATTATATTATTTCAACAATGAGCTTGAGAATTATTGAAATCTCTTAATGAATATTAAGAAATCCGCAAACTTACATAGTGAGTTCTACACTCTTGGGGAGTGTTTCTCAACCGGGTGTCTCTCAACTATAATCTTTAGTAAACTAGAGTTAATTTCTGTTCCCTATTTACTAACTTTAAGAAAAATATAAAAAAATAATCATCAGTTATACTGTGTCCGGCACAAACTTGCACACAAATGGTACATGACACGTTTTACTTAGAATGAAGTTACTTAAGTTTTGCATTCATATCATATTTATAATTGATATTTGGTTAGCTTAAAAATGAGTTTTATTAGTTTCCTTCCATTGGTAATATTTGAAACAGCTGCAACTTTTTAAAGAAGCGAAAGAAAAATTAATTTAAACACTAAGAGCGACTTACAGAAAATTAATGAAAATTAATAAAATTAATAAATCAACTGCACTAATGCTGTATAAAAATTTGCAGTTGAAGTTGCAATATCTCTGATTATTAGGGTATCAAACCCTATTATTTGATATTATTTGATATCTGTGAAATTACAGTATTATCACAGTAATTGTTTAGGAAATTATTGTAAATTTACAGGAAAAGTACAGTAATTTCACAATAGAAGTAAGCTATTTCGATAGAGTTAAAGAGCCGTTGGCGGTAACAAATCTGATAAGGAATTAAAAATTGACGGAGGTGATACGGCGCGCGGCTCGCCGAGTGACGCCCAAGACGTCAATCATTTTATGTATTATGTAGGTTTACCGCGTCGTTTAAGGCCCCGTCAAGGAGTTACTTATTGCCTCTGCCTCTCATCGCTCCCCGCCGCCTGGTTTTACTGTACCCCTAAGACTTCATCTCCCATGTCACTCCAAAGAGGATATGAAGCATCCCTCGCACCTAAAGAAAAAAACGCATTCTCCAGATTTGCATTACTCCACTTGAGGCGCCAAAGCTTTATTAATTTTCTTCCTTGGCAGATCACAATGTATTCAGTTAAATAATCCCTTATAAGAAACACAATACCTATACAAAGAGACACGCAATAATAGACGTGTTTCATAAATAACGGTCAACCTTGAATTAGCATACGCCGAGTCCGACTCTGTTCAGTGCCAGAAAATCGTCAACACCCTACCGCAGTTATGCTGCACCTGGTGACAAAACAACGCCGCCAACAAAATACGGTCTCCCGCCACTCTGGAATCTCTCGCTTAGTGACACTGACCGTACATTGAGGTGCATCAGCCTGTTCATATCATGTACTTAGCTGTTCGTGGCCGCGGCGCGCAGTTGCGTCGTTAAGTCGCTTTGTTTTGTCCGACGGGAATCACTATTCAATCACAGTGTTTGTAAATCCGCATCACATTTTTTGGCTTAATTAGCTTAGTACATACCAATTTTCCTAATTTTGAAACAGTCTGGATAGTTGAGTATCTTTCACTGTAGATTTAATAATTCCTCTTAATTTGTTTATTTTACATACCTGTATCATGGTATAAACTGTTTTAAAGTAAGGTGTGTTGGGTGAGATTTACATGCACAGGTTTCATGTTCTTTACAAACCGTGGGGTGCGTTAAAATTTATGCGAGTGCGGGCGCATGACGTCAATTTGAAACCCCCTAGGGCGCGCCCTTGTGCCTTTCGGGCATGGGAATCGATTTAGCAATGAAACAGTCGTTAATAGATTTAACAGAAGCCTCTAAAAGCGACTCACTCTATATTCCGAACATTGTATGCTTTTTATGTTAACACACCACGACTGTATAACGGTGCATGCATAATTTATTTTGACGCGTATGCTTTTCAGAAATTAACTGCCGCCGGTTTACAACAACAGCAACAAATTGCCGCCGTAAAACTTTAAATTCACACCTAAAATCCCGGGTGGCTATGAGACTGTCTACAAAGTCTCCCTCGTCATTGCTTAACTCTGTGCTTAAGACCCAGGTGTACCTCTCCTAAAGCGCATTTTCAAATAAAAACGTTATTTATTGTACAAAGTTTATGAAATTTTCAGTGTAACTTCTTAGATAAATAACGAGTTGGGCTGGATGAAAAATAATTTTTTGGATAGATAAAAATTAATTTAACTTCTACAAATTTGTCTTTTTTTTCAAATTTAACACATCTAGCCCAACTCATGATCCAAAAATAGACTTTTTATTTAAGTACAATTTTAAGCCAAACATTATAATTGCTATAGAAAAGCGTAATTGTCAGAAATGTATTTATTTGCCCATATTACTACTACCCTGTGTAGACAGCAGACGTCAGGAGCTTTAAACACCGCCTATAACTGGTGACTACGGATTGACATTGGTGGGGGATAGGCTGACTACTCCCAGCAAAAAAAGAACATTGCAACGAAATATTTCGTTTCGAAGTTGCGATGTTTTCAGAACGGAGCCTTAACTACGGTTTATACAAAACCGGTTTTTGTAACAAATAATTTTACCTACGACCGTATGTTAAATGTCCTGTCGCGCGCATAGTTTGATTACATGTTTGTCATTTTGGATACAATTTATATTTATTGAAATTCGGTCGTCGGTAAGTGCAATACTCGAGTTGTAACATATATTACATGCACGTGATAACTTATGTTGAATTTGTATTAAAACTTTCGGTCGACACTTCTCCGTAGTTGCAATAGATGTCGCACGAATACATTGATTGGTTAACCGTCATATATCCTTACCATATGCTAGTTACAGCCAGTGGCGGACTGGGTCCAAAAATATTGGTTGCCAGGAAGCTAAGGGGGGCCCACCATTTTTTTGTTTATGCTGCCAGGTGTTTCGCTTTTTTCCCCGAAAATTATTTTTAGAAAGCAAATGTCATTCTGACTAAATTTTTTATAAGGACTTATATGTTTTCTCAATTCCTTGAAAAATTCAGCCGTTTGAACACACCCACTACACATTACAACTATAGAAAGTAAAAAATTTAAATAAAAATATTTAAAACAGAATCAACATAAATTGAATTAGTAAATGAACAAAAAAATGTATATGAAGCTTTTTATTAATCTTTTTTCTATAAAACAAATATCATTTTGAGTAAAAAGTATCATATGGACCTATTGGTTTTCTCAATTGCTTAAGAAGTTGGCGCCGGTTAAAATACGGTTAATAATTGTTGTTAATAACTCAAACGGTTGTAACTTTGTCATAAATTGAAAAAAATAAATATAACGTTTTACTCAGTATCTCATTTACTATACGGAAGAAAAATTGCGGAGAAAAAAATGAAAAATGAAAGAGTTACAAAGAAAAACTCACAAAAATATTATGAAATAGAATATTAAAAATAAGAAATAGCACGAATAAATACAATATATATTATATAAGATCGATAAATCAGCTTTCCCAAAATGTCTAACTCGGTGGTCTATCGTCAACAGCTACAAAGTTATTAAGCATCTAATGTGACATTTGTAACTTATGCACAATATTCATAAATTAATATTAAATATCCATATTATTCGACAAAATTCAACAATCTCTCAATGAGAATAATTCTTCTTTTCATGCAGCAGCTTTTAGTAATAGCATTATGCAATTTTGATTTATACAAATGTATAATTTGTTATATTTATTTTCATCAAAGAATTAGTAATTTATATATCAATCTAAAATTGTTTAAATAATATGTAACAATGACATTAAAATAAATTAAAAAATTTATGGGAATATTACAACTACTATAGCGAACATGAAGAAGGAGGCATCAAAATATTTTTGGGGAAACCATGGATAATGTAATATTTCCACCGAGCATGTGAAGCAAGACTGAAACGCATTGACCTGACAGGGTTGATATGTGCACTCTTGACAATCGTACTGAAATAATAATTATTTATTCAGTTTACAATTATCCATTTATATAATTATTTATTCTTATGAGAGTACAGAAATGTTAGGATTTCTGAAGAACACCACATTGCTACCAAAGCACTCCTTGTTTTTGCTATCAGTAGTAACTGGAACATAAACTTATTCCTTAACATGTCCCGAAATAAATAAATTAAACTGGCGATTTAGCTGGCTAAGGCGTTAGACCACTACAACCAACCCAAGGATCCATTAAAATTCTTTAAATAGTTTAGAACATTATGTAAATAAATAAAAATTTTAAATAAGTTTCGACTGGTACTAATAAAACTAATTCTTGGATGATCATAAATTGCTCGCTTGAGTAACTCATAGTAGCAGTTTGCAATGACTAAATGTTGCTGCAGAAGAATCATTACATTTGTGCGATTGCTAAATTTCGTCCTGGCAACTAGATATGTTATATTAACTTATGAAATATTTTTTGTATGCGTATAAATGTTAAATAGATGCTTAATAACTTTTTAGCTGTTGACGATCGACCTATCGACTTAGACATTTTAGGAAAGTTGATTTATCGATCTTTCGAAGTATGTCAAGATATACAGGGTGTTCCATTTAAAAGTCTTGTTATTTGACATTTAGCAAATCTCCAGTTATTCCGGATAAGTCATATTAGAGTTTAATTTATTTAGCAAATGAATAATAACTGTAAAAAAATGCGATACTTATACTATCTAAACTGAGTTCTTTTATTTCTTTATTCTTGTTAGTTACATTAGAATAATATGTTTGAAAATGCTCATTTTTGACAATCCTTTCACAATATCTCAGAAACAGTTGATAATAGCCTAATACAAGTTGAAGTCAAAACAATTAGGCTAAGAGTCTTTATCAATTTAAACAAACATAAGTTTTTTTAACATTGTTGGGACATCCTGTAAACATGAAAATATTTTCTGGCTGTAGGACGAATGATTATCTATCTCTTATAACACCCTGTACATCAATTTTATGATATCTTCGAAAGTGAAAAAGGTATATTACTTTTTATATCATTGAGCAACACAAAAAATGCGCAACTTTGTTTCTAACTTTGTTTTGTATTTTTTTTTTAATTTACATATTTTATTCTATAAATAAATTGAATTTTATTTTTATTGCATGTATAAAAGAACATTCTGTATAAGTGATTCATTTTTGTACCCAAGACAAATTTTATTTATTTGATTTATTTTGATTTATTTCATATGTTCAGCAAATATTCCACAATGTTTTCCTGTATATCAATTATTATCCGATTTAAGTTTTAATTTTGTACATCATAGCATTGCGTTTTTATTTTTAATTTTTCTTGGTAAAAACTACCACGTCATGCTTTAACAATTCTGTACTTTGTGACGTATTGGTATTTCAATTTCGGATGAATAAAATTTTTGCTAGAACCCGGTCAACCAAATTTAAAAAAAAAACTTGTTTTTTATGAAAGATAAACGTCCAGTAAAAAGTTTCAAGTTCAAATAGTAATACATTTTAATAAGTTCTCTTAACAAAGGCCGTTTGGAGAATTTTTATCGTTTCCCAAAGTGGATTTCATAAAACTCACCATGCAATTTTCTTATTAGTTCTTATTTATTGCCAAACATAAAAATAAATTCTGAAGGCGGTCTCGTGCAAGTTTCAGTATAAATAAATATATTATTAATATTTTCAACATATTGCCTTAAGGGGGGCCCACTTAAGGGGGGGCCCACTTGCCATCGGGCAACCTGGCACCACCTGGCCAGTCCGCCACTGGTTACAGCTCTTGTAATGTAATATACTATTACTTCAGAGATACCTCAGATATACCACTCAATTTAGGTCTATAAGATCTTCAAGAAGCTACAAGATCTTCACTTGTTGTTTTCTTAATAGAATATTAAGTAAGTGGTAGTAAATTTTTCTTGTGAAAAGCTCACCAATGTCTCTAATGGTTCTGCTCTCAAGTATTTTAGAATATAAATTAATTGGGACAACTTGTAGATCGTTAAATTTCACACGATAACGCATCCATTGCGTTTCTCAAGTACGTCGGTTGCGTTACAGGAAATGTGCAACACGAGCAGTTTTCGTTATTGAAATAGTCCAACTGTTACGTGTCAGGAGCGTAGTTAAAATTCGCATTCACGCGGACTTGCCACTTGCAGTTCATATATTTATTCTCAACGTGCGAACTGCGCCGCTTTCTGGAAGAGCACTCTTATGAAACCATTCACGTCGGTTTTTTTAGTCTTCTCTCTTTGAGAATCATACATGAAAGCGAGGAGGTTCTATGGCATATTGTAAGTGCAATGGCAATAACTGCTGAGAAGGATATTGCGAGAATTTTACTGAAAGAAGCAATTTGCAAGTCGACATGATAGTCTTAAGTTCGCACATTTCGTGTTAGAAATGTGCCACCTTGGGATATTATAATAGACACAGATAAAAGACTGATTGCTCATGGCAGCATTGTATACAGTACTTTATAGTATACAAGTATACGACTAATTGTTACAATAGTAATCATCCACCATCCACTGGTAATGTCCCTTCGTAGTTGCCTATTGGTTGCTTTTCTTCTTCAATTGTTGAAGGCTGCATGGTCTGAAGGACTCTTTTTTCATACTTTCTAGGCATAACCATATTTGGCATTATGGTATCTTCAAGCTTGATTTAACTTATTATGCTCAGTTCTTTACATAATGAGTTCAGTTCCTCGTATGGTTTTATCCTCCACCTCCACTCGGTTTCTTCGTAGATGGCCTTGAGCATTCCTTCCCAATCCTTCCGACATTTCGTTATTTTTTTACCTTTGCAGTTTCCTTTCGCTATTCAGAAGTTTGGAAATTGTTTTGCTTTGAAGAGTTTTTTTAGATACATTTTCGTTACAAACGTTGCTAATTTTTTTTACTTCATTCTAATAATGACAATTATACAAGGTGGGAAAATAATCTATAAGTTTTAAGTACCAATAAAATTATATTAAATAAATCGGCATTGATTTATCACCAGTTGCAGCACAACTGAGGTAGGTTGTTGGCGATTTTCTTGCGCTGAACAGGATCGGACTCCTTTTTTTTTTATTAATTTGCTCAAGAATGCGTTAGGTCCATGGGCTAAGTATATCAAAACTGTAGTATGTGTATGAGATGGTTTCAGCTGAATGGTTTTCATTGATTTTTCTGTCGAGTAGAAACTATGTTGGTGTCGGTATCAATTAGGCACTAGAAGGAATACGTAGTTGAAGAGCTGGGCTCACTACACCCCCTAAGTTATTAACAATTAACTCGCGCCGCGTTTCCGATTGAGGGCAGGCGTAGAACTGTGAACATGTCTGTTGCCTCTCATAGGCAATATTAGTTAAAGGCAATATATCAAAGCCAGCGACGTTGTCGACGCGAGGGAGGCGCTCGCCGTTTCCGCAAACACTAACCATGCTCACCTTCAACAAATCGCGACCCAATATGTCATCTTCCAACCTTTATAATTACGGAAATTGGACTCATCCATCCACAACGACTATTGCTGCAAACGGAAAACTAATTTTCAAACATCGATGATACAACTTTACCCCATTCACAATTCGCGATACCACACTGTAACTACCCTTTCCTATTACATCAACTTTTCCAATTCCTTCGATTCCCATAATATTTACTTACAATGATTAACTCTATGTAGGTTCTGTACACAAGTTGACACGTAAGATGTTCATTTTCTATCATGCATATCGAAATGTCCAAATGTTCATTTGCTATCATGACATGTCCAATGACTGTAAGGTAAACGTTCTAAAATTAGACACTGTCCTAAATTCCGACATATTTCTGTTTAGTTGGTTAAAATAAGAAATCTACGATATTGAACTATATTTTAGGACATCCGACATCCGTTTGTTGATTTGGCATCACACTCATCAACCCACGAAGTTCGACTGATCTCGATAATAGAGTGTTGCTAAATGTCGATTTTACCTTATAAGGTAACTGCAATACGTTTTTTTTTTAGTTTGTTATCTCGCATGACAAATATCATCCTGCTACTAAGTTATACCAATTCCAGCAAATTGGCTTGGTTGATTTTGTTGAAATTGAGACTGATTGTTACTACAGGAATATAACGCCAGTCTCCATTGTTAAGATGGGGTGGTCACTCATACCCCCATAATCAGGGGTGAGATTGATCACTCACTTTTTATTTATTTTTGTTGTTATTTCTTAATTGTTTGGTTTAATATTTTTCATTCCGATACAACTGCGTCTGTATCAAATACCTGCGAAATATGGTTTATTTCACTCTAAAGGTAAAAAAGTTATTCATAATATTAAGTTTAAAATGATCAATCTCACCCCTCTCACCTTACGGTATACTACCCATTTTACCATTATTATTTACATATTTAGGGGTGTCAGAATTAAGTACAAGTAAATGTAGCACGTCCGTAAATCAGACATTGCGTGTCAGAATTGTGTACATTTTTAGAAATAATACATATGGCTCTATTGCTTTCGTTACACAAAAAATGACATATTTTGCATCGTTTGCTATATTACAATTCATTGCACGCTTTATGTCCAAACTCCGAAATCATAGGAAATGATGAAATAAGACAGAATGTTGCAATATTGGCAACAGAGAGTCGCGATTTTGGTATTAATAGATCGCATATGTCTGATTTAGGATCACTGTGTGAATTATGTTCACTGGCGTCTTTGATATTGGATCAAAATGTCGGAATTAGGTGCAATTGTTAGTTATAAAAAATAATATAAATTATTATATCAATATTATATCAAATTTCTTTAGAAATCAATAGTCTGATCTCTTCAATAGGAAATATAAATATAAAAATCTGTAAAAATGTGGCCAGATTGCATTAAAATAAAATTAGTAGAACTAGACAGATATGTCGAATAAAGCTGCGTTCGGATATTGTACTCCGTTGACACCGAGTACTCCGTCCAAATGACACTTACGTTATTGGGTGTAAAAAGTGTAATACAATATCCGAACGCGGCTTATATTGATAGAAGTTATTGTCAAAACATTAGCGTTTGACACTACCTACTGTCATTAGAATAAAAAAATCTGACAAATCGTGGTTACCAGTTTTAATGCAGTACGACCGATCTCGATGAAATAGAATTTGCTCATGCAGCTAAACTATTGATTGTACCAAAAAATGTCATAGTCATAAATTATTCAGAATTTCCTCTTCTTTAATTTATTATTTAACTATTTCGTCGAAATTCCAGAAATGGCGGCTTATTTGCAAAATCTTTCAAAAATGCGAAGACCACCTCCAGTTCCTTTGGACACTTTTCAACAGAAAGCTTTTCCGCTCTAAGTTTGGTTATGAAACTTCTATATATGAAGTTTCGTCCCGATACCTTTAGTCGTTTCTCCGGAATCGTCGCCACAAAAAACGGGTACACACACACACACACACACACACACACACACACAGTAATTTTTTTGTACCTTGGTCAAAAATGTTCAGGGGACCCAAAAAGACATTTCCGCTAAAATCTCAAAATCTTTTTTGGCACGATTCAATACTTTACATACTGCGTATTTTTTTTTTTTTTTTTTTTTATTAATAAGCATAAGATGCTTAACATATTGAAACTAATCTAAAAGATTAACCATCAATTTAAATCTGAATTCTTAAAACTAGGTACTTGTCTCTAATAGGCTATCCACTGATGTCCCTATATTTACTTTGTCCCAAACAAGAAGCACTAACACGTCACTCACTGTGCTCTGCTTTTTACACATTTCACTGATTCACTAGTTCGAAGGGTTTAGTTCTTTTTAGTCTTCTCACTAGATTCTGGTTGTCCAGTAGCTGCAGGGCCTCTACGTTGACGTGATGGCTTAGGCGAGATTCATGCTTAGTGGCGAGTCTTTTTATCTCTTGGATGACTTGTGGGACACCAAGATCACGGTGCAGGTCACTATTCCGTATGTACCAAGGAGCGTTAACCATATTCCTTAGTACTTTATTTTGGAAGGTCTGGATTCCTTGTATATTGGAGCTTTTTGCGCAGCCCCAAAGCTGGATGCCGTATAACCAAATCGGTTTTAGTACTTGGTTGTAGACTTGTAGTTTGTTCTGTACTGACAACTGAGAGTTTCTTCCCAGAAGCCAGTACAGTTCTCTGTATTTGAGGCCAAGCTCTACTCTTTTCTTCTTAACATGTTCTTTCCACCTTAGTTTTGTATCCAGTGTCATACCCAAATACTTTGCAGTGTTCGCATATGGAACTATGGCGTCGTTAATCTTGACATGAGGTATGTCCTCGATTCTTTTGTTTGTGAAGTTAATGTGGACAGATTTCAGTTCGTTGAGCTTGGTCTTCCATTTTCTGGTCCATTTGTATATTTTGTTACTAGCTTGTTGAAGATTCCTGGTAGATTCACCAATAGTTGATCCCACTGCCATTAGAGCCGTGTCATCTGCGAATGTGGCCACTGTTACATTTTCCATCTGTGGAAGGTCACTTGTATATAGTAGATAGAGAATTGGTCCCAATACACTACCCTGGGGTACCCCAGCTTTGACTTCTTTTAGTTCCGAGTATTCATCGATCTGTTTTATTCTGAATAGTCTATCAGATATATAGGATGTTAGCAGCTCGACGTATTGTAAAGGTAGCATACTCTTTAGTTTGTGTATCAATCCTTCATGCCAAACCTTATCGAACGCTTGTGTCACATCAAGAAAGATTGTTGAGCAAATAAGCTTTTCTTCTAATGCTTTCTCTATGATATCTGTTATTCTATGGACTTGATCTATAGTGGAATGCTTTTCTCTAAAACCAAATTGGTGATTAGGAATTAGTTCTTTTCTCTCAATGATAGGTTTCATTCTCTTTAGAAGCAACTTTTCAAAGAGTTTCGATATCATTGGTAACAGTGATATTGGGCGATATGATTTGGCCTCGGTCGGTGGTTTGCCTAGTTTTGGTATCATGATGACTTCTGCTACTTTCCAGACATGTGGGATGTATTTTAATCTGAACGATGCATTTATTAGGTACGTCAGCATAACAATACCTTTCTTAGGTAATTGCTTAAGAACTTCTCCTGTGATAAGATCATATCCAGGTGCCTTCTTTGGATTCAGGTTTGTCTTGATTTCTCTGGCAACTTCCTTTGGAGTAACTAGCTGTATGGCTTCTTCATCATAGGTTATATCTTCATTCGTGATTGGCTCTGATTCGATGTTGTGTGGCTGGAAGATTTCTGTTAGATGTTCTGCAAAAATTTCAGCCTTCTGTTTCTGGATGGTGTTGATGAATTTCTCGGCTTCTACGTCGAGCTGATCTCTGGTTTTAAGCTGGATATTTAGCTGTATAGTGTTTTCAAGCTCTATTTTAAAGCTTACCCAGTCTGTAGTTTTATTGGTCAAGGTTGGGGTACATTCCTTTTTGATTATGCTTTCGCTTAGAGTCATTAGTATTGCAGAGTGATCAGAGTCCAGATCAAAGTTCTCCTCAATATCAATGAAGTTCGGCGAAAATTTTCTTGTTATAAAGAAGTCTAAAAGATCCGGGGTTTTGTCCTGGTCAGTAGGCCAATAGGTTGGGTTACCTGTGGAATGGAATCGACATCCTCTTTCTTGGATTGCGTTTCTCAGCTCTCTCCCTTTTGTGGTTATCAGTCTGGAGCCCCAGTCTGTATGTTTGGCGTTATAATCACCACCCAGTATAAACCTTTCTCCGAGATGTTCTAAGAATTTATTATAATCTGTTTTCTTGAGATTAAACCTTGGGGGGCAATATATCGCACCTACAGTAAAATTCTGTTTGGTTGATTTTATACCAACGACCGTAAGTTGTACTTCTGCGCTCTTGAGATGGCACTCCTCATAGTGATTTATGCTATTTTTTATTATTACGGCACTTCCTCCTCTAGCTTGGTTATCCGGATGACATACTTCGTACACCTGATATCCCTTCAGCTTTAGATATGTCTGATTTGTTGAGTGTGTTTCTGAAACAAGACATATATCGATTTTATGTGTGTTTAGAAAAACTTCTATTTCCAATTTTCTGTTTCGTATACCGTTGGCATTCCAAGTTGCGATTCGTAAATCGTTAGTCATCTTATGTGTGTGTCTTTTACTGTTCTAGCTTAGATAATCTCTCTTCGATTTTGTCCATCCTTTCTAGAATTTTTTGTAGCAGCTGCATAGTAGCGTCACCTGAAGTTGATGGCTTGTCCTTTTTTGAGGAATCTGTCGCTTGAGCATATGTTGTGCTTGTATTTGTTTTTTTAATTGGTTTTGATTTTGGGATGTTACCTGCACGCTGTTGTTGACCCACTTTTGGTTGGGTTGGTAAGTTGGGTAGCCCTTTCTGGTCTCTGATTCGTTGTATTTCTTTTGCCACCATACAGCCTCTGTAGTTTGCAGGGTGAGCATCTCCACAGTTCCAGCATTTTGGTGGTACCTCTTTTGGTTTCTTGCATTCTGTCGAAAAATGTTTTCCCGCGCATTTAACGCATCGGGGTTCTTTGTTGCAGAATCGGTGGGTGTGTCCAAAAGCTTGACATCTTTTGCATTGCGGTACCTGTTTAGGCGTTCTTACCGCCTCTATTTCTACCTTCATTCCTAAGATGGATTTAATATTATAGATTTTCTTAATATCTTCCTCGTTACTAAACGTAAGCATAAACATCGGTAGTGGAGTTTTATCGCTTCGTTTTAGTATATTCGTGGCGTCAATTATAGAATAGCCGCCTTCTTTTAGTTCTTTCACTATGTCTTCATTTTTGCAGGTTGGATGTAGGCGCCTGACCATGACCTTAATTGGTCTTGTTTGTTTGTTTTCATAAGTGTACCAGTTTACTTTTTGTTCATTTAGCAGTTCGGTAAGTTTCCTGTATTCATCGATTTTCTCTACGTTGAGTTTTATATCGCCAGAATTCATTAGCGTAGCTTTGTACTTGAATTCTTTATTGTTTAAAGAATTTCGCATTGACTCGTAGTTTGTTACTTGGCTCACAATGACAGGTGGTGGCAAGAACGTTTTGTCTTTTTTTGTTTCTTTATTTTGATTTGTGTTTGTGGGCTGGGGTGAGACTACTAGTGATTCATGCATTTTGCGCTTTTTGCTTTTCCTTGCCTTTTTCACTACCCATTCTGTTTCTCTGGCCAATTCTTCCTCATCTGTATAATACTCCTTATTATTCGGAGTACTCGGTTCTGTTTTACTAGATTGCTCCAGAAATTTCTCTTGCAGGGCTTTGAGTTGTTCCTCTAAGTCCTTAAATTTGGCTTCTATCTGCTTTCTTGCGGATATTTCCTTTTGCAATTCCTTGTACAGTAGATGTTCATTTTCTGATGTAATCACAATTTCTTGTGTTGACATGGTGTCCTACTTATTGCTAGTACTCGTGCACTCACTCATAGTCAGCACTATAATACGCGCGCGACACTATTTTTGTTTATTAAGCAATTGATTGGGCAATACGTTTGGTAATTCGCGAGCGATCAACATACGTCTGTACCGTTCAAAGGTTTGCACGAAACATACTGCGTATGATAAAGTAAAAAATCTGATGTGGCCAGGCACATGACTTTATCATACTATATATAAAATTAATAGTTTAGCTGCATGAGATATTATTTGATCGAGATCGGCTATGTCTGCATTAAAATAAAACTAGTAGAACTAGACAGATATCTCGATTAAAGGTGCGTTCGGATATTGTACTCCGTTGACACCTGGTACACCGTCCAAATGACACTTACGTGTTATTGGGTGTAACAAGTGTAACGGTGTTCAATATCCGAACGCAGCCTATATTGACAGTAGTATTTTCAAAACATTAGCGTTTGACACTAGCTACTGTCATTAGAATCAACAAATCTGACATATCCTGGCTACTAGTTTTAACGCAGTACGACCATGAGTACGACCTATCTCGATGAAATAGAATTTGCTCATGCAGCTAAACTATAAAAACTACCAAAAAATGTTATATACATAAATTATAGAAAATTTCCTCTCCTTTAATTTATTATTTAACTATTTTGACGACATTACACAAATAGCGGCTCATTTGCGTAAACCAAGAGTAAACCA
Source organism: Aphodius sticticus (assembly GCA_963966075.1). Classification (NCBI taxonomy): domain Eukaryota; kingdom Metazoa; phylum Arthropoda; class Insecta; order Coleoptera; family Scarabaeidae; genus Aphodius; species Aphodius sticticus. The sequence continues at coordinate 12,448,057 of OZ014515.1, read as the reverse complement.
CCAGTTCCTTTGAACCCTTTTCAATAGAAAGCTTTTCAGCTCTAAGTTTGGTTATGAAACTTCTAAATATGAAGTTTCGTCCCGATACCTTTAGTAGTTTCTCCGGAATCGTCGCCACAAAAACGGGTACACACACACACAGACATTTTTTTGTACCTTGGTCGAAAATGTTCAGGGGACCCAAAAAGACATATTTCCGCTAAAACCTCAAAACATTTTTTTGGCACGATTACAATACTTTACATAGTGCGTATGATAAAGTAAAAAAGTCGACATAATCATTTAAATATAAAGCCTACAGTTAAAAAATAGCAAACATTCCGTAACCTGTCTGAATTCGAAGCGGTTTACCTTACCACATTGAAAATTAAGACAGAAGTACTGACAAAACAAAAGAAATGAATACACGAACAAAACAGTCAGTCAGTTGTAACATTAACTGGTACATGGGGATTTTATTGCTATAATCAGGTCGGCATGTGACCAAGAGTTAAATATAAACTGGCGGATAAATGAAGCTAAATTTATGGTGTTCCATTTAGTTAAAGTGTGTCGCAGGGTTTTGGCAACAACAGGGCGGCAAAGAGCTGGAGGTCGGCGTCGCGTCGGTAATGAAAAAAGATGACTTACATACGTTGGATTACATTTTGCAAATGGACTTTGTGACAAATGATAATGTCGGTGGTCTGAAAAGAGAAAAGGATAGTCTAATCTAGTAATTTAATGGTTGCGCTAGTGTACATTTTAATTATAGGGTCGGAGGATCTCCAACTTACCAAGATTTTTCATTTTCTTTTTAGAAGAATATCGTGAAAATAATGTGGTCGATAATAAATTGGTTGGATTATTTATTGGAAAGTTTACTTTTCATAATTACTAATTTCATATATCATTGACAGTGCGTCAGTTTCGTTTAATTAATATCAATTCCATTAAACTAATTAAATGCGGAAGTTATGTAGACTTTAGTATACTGATTTTGTTTAACCAACCGACGAATTGCATTTTATATACATTTTCACTGATTAATTCTGTGCCGATCCACTCATGTCCAAATTATGTACACCACTCAATATTATTATTTTTAACTACTGTTAGCATATTATACCAAATCACAAAATACCAATATTTATTTCGATAATTTGTTCGTTCGGTTCGCATGATATTAAAATATGAGTAAATAAACATAAATACTGACACACAAAACAAATTATTAAATTGTTATAGGTATATATGTAGATTATATTTGTTTCTTGTGATATTTCAAGAATATTTTGTTTTATTATTTGATTGTGTTTTATGTGGCAGTGTGATGTGGGCATATAGGATATGACATAATATTTTTACCCACTTACTGTCCTCGTGAACAATTACAAAACGGTGGCAACCCTGTTCCCAACAGCTGTGAAGAAGTACAAAAGTTATTGAACATCATAATAAATTAAATATAAATTATGTACCAAATTTCAAAAGAACGTTTTGTTTGTTATATAAGTTTAAAATTTAAATTTAATTTGTCGCCTTCTGCCACTAAAGTTGCCCTATTCTCACAGTGCTTTACGAAGGTAATCAAAATTTGATTGTAAGCAAATTGAATGACGACTGTAGTTTATTGAAATAGTGAGAGAGAGCGTGGGGCAGGAGCTAAAAAGAGGCGAACTAGAAGCTGTTGTTATTCCACTAATTGCACCGTCCAATTTGTTTAATAGTGCAAAACGCGGGCTACATTGTTAGGGGCCCGTTCTAATTTGCGTTTAACTTGGCGATAAAATTTACCGTTCGAAAAATAACGGATTGCCGCGCGCGAAACGAATGGCGGCGGCGCCGGGCCGGCAGGGGGCGCCTCTGCGGAGATTGTAGCCCGCGATAACGGCTATTTACCTAGTGGCGTAGAAGGCGGCTCAGTTAATTGCCGCTAGCGTCTTGGAGCTTAATGTTTCGTTTAATTAAATAGCAAAAAGTGGCAATTGTAAAATAACATATTAGGCCCTAATAGCGCTAAGTTAATATCTCATTAAATAGATGAAGTAATTATCCCGACAGCGAAATGCGATAATTAAAGTTTTTACTCCCTCGCTTGCTGCTCACTCCGCACGCTACCTTATTAACAATTAAGTTAGTGCATCCAGTTACCGATTGTCGGGCTCTAGGCGCCGCTCATACTCAATCTACATGAGCCATGTAGTTACATGCCTCGGTTACTTCTAGCTTAGGTCATTCTAAACGTCCAAGATATAGTTTTCTAGTTTGGTTTCATATGAACAGATTCAGTATTACAAAAAAAAACGAAATATACTTTTCACGAGACATAGCGGCAGTTGCTAAGCTGGTAGAGCTGAACATAATGGCATAGCTAAAATTTTCCAAACACCTCCAAAATCTCGATTTAAAAAAAAATGTTTTGCGGTACTTGCACGTGTATAAAAATTCATAACTCCGCTATTTTCTAATTGATTTCAAAAATAAAAAATGTAAATGAAAGAGGAAGCATAGACCATTATAAAGATGTAATGTTCGGTCAGATCCAATAACAAATCGAAAAGTTATGGACATTATGGACTTTAACAACAATTTGATGACCAGTTTGAATCCGTAATATTTATTTGCTATTTTTTTTTTATTGAAAGCCCATTTAAATTTGCGTCTAATACGCGTTTTTTTATTAGAATCGGTTGAAATTTAACAGAATTATCGAATTTAATTGACCGGCTAGACACTTCACACTACGGAGAAGAAATATATAGGCAGACTGTAATAAATCCGTAGTCTTTATACACATTCAAGGGAAAATGGTTAATTACGTAAACTCGTCAGTAATGTAGAATCAACTAAAGAAGCGAATGATAATTAATCCAGGTGAGGATAATTTTTGGAAAAAGCACCTCCGCCTGGATTTGAACCAGGACCCCTCCAATTTCCGGTTGACTGCTCTCCCATTTGAGCTACAGAGGTAGTGGAAATTTATAGGTTTTATTTGTCACTTCAGGATTTGCAAGCCGAATTTCGAATTAAACAAACCCGTCGTGACACCTATTGGGGTCCTGGTTCAAGTCTGGTTCAAGTCCTGGTTCAAATCCAGGCGGAGGTGCTTTTTCCAAAAATTATCCTCACCTGGATTAATTATCATTCGCTTCTTTAGTTGATTCTACATTACTGACGAGTTTACGTAATTAACCATTTTCCCTTGAATTTATTCATCTGTATGAGCTTTTAGCAATAAACATTTAGCGATTCCTAGTTACCAAACTTCCATCTATCCCCAATAGGTGTCACGACGGGTTTGTTTAATTCGAAATTCGGCTTGCAAATCCTGAAGTGACAAATAAAACCTATAAATTTCCACTACCTCTGTAGCTCAAATGGGAGAGCAGTCAACCGGAAATTGGAGGGGTCCTGGTTCAAATCCAGGCGGAGGTGCTTTTTCCAAAAATTATCCTCACCTGGATTAATTATCATTCGCTTCTTTAGTTGATTTATACACATTAACAAGACATTACTAGCACTTACATTTACTATGTTATTCTAAAATTATGACACTGTTTTTCTTCTTTTCGTTTTGTTGTTACCTGCCAGACTATCACAATATGTTACTAAGTACATTAGAGTTTATGTTCATTACATTTTCAGGTATGTTTGGGTTCAAAATAAATTGCACCAACAGTAAAATTTTCACTCGTTTATTGAAACAGTACTGAATTACTATCGTGATTTATGAAAAAATAGAAAAAAAACAAGGAATACAACAAAATTAAAAATGTTTACTCGATCACCGTCGTTTATACAACGCATCATCTGTTTCGCGTTTAAGTGACCAGCAGTAGTCTGCGATCATGTTGATGGTGTTTTTTCCTTGCAAACGTTTTTCAATAGCTTCCATTTCCTGATGAAATCGTTCACCTTGTTCGGTACTGAGTTGGCCAGGACTGTCCGGAAATAAATTTAAATGAGAATGCAAAAAGTGAATTTTGATAGACATGTTGCAGCCCATTTCACCGTAGGCACTCAAAAACTCTTGTACACAATTTGCGTAGTCGGCACTTTTATCATTTCCAAGCAAGTTATCGCATAATGAAATAAAACTATTCCAGGCTCGTCTTTCCACATCATTCAGTTTAGTTGCAAAATCGTTGTCCTGCATAATTTTCCTAATTTGTGGCCCAACAAATTTTCCTGAAAATGGATCAGTTGAAATACCTAAATTCGATTTGAAATGTAAGGTAACCTACCTTCTTTAATTTTACCTTCACTCAATCTAGGAAATGTTTGATTATGCCATATCATCGGAGTAGAAAAGGCCTTTCCAGTTCTTAAGTTATCAAAATTTTTTGATTTCCATAACTTCAATTTTGACGAACAAACTCCACACACGTATTCTGGTTCATAGCAGCTACTTGCGGTGTAAACACGGTAAAAAAATTTGTTGTATGTCTCAATCCCTGATTTATTTTTTACTAATTGTAGCTGATGCTGTTCAGTTTAGTTGCAAAATCGTTGTCCTGTATAATTTTCCGAATTTGTGGCCCAACAAATATTCCTGAAAATAGATCAGTTGAAATACCTAAATTCTTACTATCAACGATTTGAAATGTAAGGTAACCTACCTTCCTTAATTTTAGGTTCACTCAAACTAGGAAATGTTTCATGATGACATATTATCGGAGTAGAAAAGGCCATTCCAGTTCTTGAGTTATCAATATTTTTTGATTTCCATAACTTTGACGAACAAACTACACACACGTATTCTGGTTCATACCAGCGACTTGCGGTGTAAACACGGTCAAAAAAATTGTTGTATGCCTCAACCACTGATTTATGTTTTACTAATTGCAGCCGATGCTGTTTGTCCACAAATAATCCGCAGACGTAACAAAACTTATGGCGATTGTCACACATTTTACTTTTTTTTATATTTGCACTGAAGCTTGCACTAGAGCTGATTTCTTACTGCTTATGGATCAGTTTAATTGTTATTTTATATGAAATTTGGTGATACTAAAGACCTACATCGTCCTAATAGTATACGCCATTGTAATAGGTTAAGATTGTCGATTATTGATTTTACGATATTTGGGTACAAGTCGAATAGTACTTATTAACATATTAGATAGACTAAAATACAATAAAACAGGGTAATAAACAAACAAAATAATGTCTAGTTAATGTGAATCATGAGTACGGTTATTACGGTCGGGCCGTAGGTATATTCCTGCCTACTGTGAATGTCAAGACGGTGATTAAACATCGATAACTCAGTCAAATTTCAACCGATTCTAATAAACAAACTCGTGTTAAACGCAAATTTAAATGGGCTTTCAATAAAAAAATAGAAATAAAATATTATGGATTGAAACAGGTCATCACTGTCGTTAAAGTTCAGAAAATCTGAAAATAATGGGAAACTTCTGAATTTGAACATCCATAACTTTTCGACTTTTTATTGGAACTGACCGAACAGTACATCCTTCTAATGGTCTCTGTTCTATCTTTCAATTGTTCCGTTCTACCAGCTCAACAACTTAGACTATGTCTCGTGAAAAGTATATTTTCAGTGTAACACAGTGATTCTGATTATTTATTACATTAGTAGATCGACTGTTGCGGTTTCATAATGAAATACGTCCATTATGAAACCAAAAGCAGTATCGTAATCTGTTCATTATGAAACCAAAGTAGGAAACTATTTTTCTGAATGCTTTAGACTGCTACAAAACTGATAAAAACCAGTTTGGTGGTAATAGAGCGGACGGGGCTTAGAGTGCGTGGTGGAACTGCTAGGTTTATAATCCGATGGAAAAACTGACTGGAAAAACGAGCAACGAGAGGAGCTAGTTCCGTCGGCACGTTCCGTTGCGTGAAACGCGATTCGTTCGGTTCGGTCAGCGAAATGATGCAAAAATAAAACGGAGTACGTTCTAAATAATCGGATTGGCGTGGTGTGCGATCACAACGTAATAAATCGGTGCGATGGTATGGAATAAATATGTACATGGTGCTCGTTTTTTTTGTGAATAAGGTTAGCCGGCTGCGCACAGCCCTACAAACAATCATTTTCAGCTTATGCCACATCGTTTGTCGGTTATTTAAGGTTCCCATATTGGTAGAACCATTTTAATCCTCAAGGATTACGGATTTATATATATTTTTTAAATGATCCTTATTTTGTTAGCTTTACCTTTGTATCTGTGACAGGTATTTTGGCATTGCTAGTTAGTGACCTTAAGGGGTACTGCCACTCCAGCGCGAGAAAAAAATAGCCGATTTTGTAGGTATATTTTTACAATATAGTGAATGAATTACAAAATCTCTTTAAAGCCTTTTATTGTTCATATTTTGAGGAGTATTCACAATAAATAAAAATAAATAAAAAATAGCAGCACATCAAAGCTAAACCTCTTCCTGCGGATACGGTTGCACGGTCGGAAAGATTTTGCACACAGTTTTTCACTTAGCCATAATAATAATAATATAATAATATATATTTATCTCGGGAAGTACGTACGGAAATTTAGAAAATTCCGCTTTAAAACAAAATGGCGCGCGTTTGAACACAAAATACCAGTTCTAGGTACAAAATTAGGTTAAAAATTGTTTATAACAAAAAAAGTTTCGAACTTATCGTAAAATCCGTACGTCCTTCTCTAGATAATATTGTTCTGAAGCTGCATGTCAAATTTCAAGTGAATTGACGAAGATCAGTTGAAGTTATCGTTCCGGCCAGTTTGAAAAATGCGGTTTTGAGAAAACCCCGTTTAAAATAGTTGTGTAACTTTGATGTATAGAATTGGTATATCTTACTATAGTCAGCGAAGCCTGGACCATAAAATTATCTTCGCAAATTAACATTTTCCTCCTCTTGTTTCTTTCTGGTTGATTTTGACGACAGACGGGCCTGTTTTGCAGCATCAGTCAGGGATGGCTCTGAAAACATGATGCGCCGTGCGTCAGCCTTCGCGCAGATATTATTGCAGTTTGGCTAGATGCTCATCCATAGTACCTCCATAATCTTCATAAGGCTGGATAATGCATCATTGACATATATACTTGCTGCAATATCCACAATTACTTTGCCACTAGAAAGTGAAAATGAAAATGAAGTCACCAGGTGGCATTTCATCGGGCAGAATTTATGATACAGTGTGGCCCAGATTTATTTTCTTCATTGAATCATGATTATGACGAATGGCTAGTCCATCATAAATTGAAAGCTTATTTATAGGCTTCTGGGTTAACTTCCCTTTTTCTTCGAGGCCCTAACTAGTTTTTGTTAAATGGCGGGGACGAGTGCCATTAGTTTTTTTCACAACTAACCATCTATGCATTCCTTTTCTAATTTCCTTTTCTTATTCCAAAATTAGCAAGCTTTGCAGTAAGTTTTTAGATTTTATGAGAATGGCAACAACATTTCTCCAGCTGATAAGCGCCCCCAATTATACAGAGAAGAAAAGCTATGTTTTCTCTCTGTTCCATCGTCCGAGACAGTTACGCCATTCTTTTTTTACTATTTTCAATTGACTTTTAGCCCTCCCTTCTTCTGCTGCTTTCTGCATATTTTGTTGACAATGCTTCTGTTTCCACAAAAATGGTGCGAACAACTTTATCGTAAAATGAGTGAAAAATCTGACGAGGAAAGTCCTTGAATGCGTAAAACATTTCAATTACATCTACACCTATTCTTATGCGCACGACAAGGATAATTCCGCTATTCATTTCATATCCTTTTTGAACAAATTGGTAACTCGGAATGAAAGTTTGTTCAAAATTCTCACAAGAAACCACGATTTGAAATCCTAAGTCACGGTTGCCACTTTCGGCCAATTTCGCATTTGATCTGCACGTTTTTTTTGCACAAAACACAACAACAAAGTTCAAAAGATGATAATTAAACGTCATCCACTTCAACGTTGTAATAATCTTCAACCGACGTGGTTACCGGTGTGGCCTGTGGATACGTTATCAGGCAGAGGCGACTCTAGTTCCAAACGATGCTGCTTCCTTTCGACTCCTTTCGATCACGATATGCTCCAAGAATGTCACTAATTATTTCTGCTAATTTTTTACCAACTAATCAAGAACAACACACGTTACATCAGACAGCTGTAACATTGTGCGGCTAGCGTCAGTTCAACGAACGTACTGAGGATATTTCCACAAAATCTTTGTGTTTTATAATATTTTATGTTATATTTCACACCACGCATGTAATTCCTCCAAATAAGATAAGAGCGTATAGGTCTCTAGGGTGTAACCTTGTGATGGGGCGGACACCCTTCTCAATATTTACTATACTTTAATCAACTCTAAACTGAAGGGGGCCCCTGTGGTAACTCGCCTCAAGCGACGCTTGGTCAGCCATCTTCAATCACAGGTACTAACTGATTTAAACAAACTAATCTTACGGTAGCGTGAATTAATTATCTCTCTTACGGAGGCATCAAAGAGTTCTTTCTCTGAGACTTTGTCAGAGACGTTTGAACTCACTAATTATTAATCACTATATGCAGGGCTAAATACTTTACCATAAAAGGGACAGGTTTATATTATTCTAAAATGAATATGCCCAAGAAAACCACAATAAAATCTATTAACAAAAATATATACAACAATGCAGAACTGCTTACATGGAATTTGAATACGTTAATCCTAAACAAAAATATTCTTTGGCAGAGATGGACAAGTCAGCAAGTACAGACAACAAATAAATACCTTAATATTTCGGTGAGCACAAGAAACACGAGACAGCACAGTTTCTATAACTTGGCCCCCATTGGGGCCCTACGCTTGGGCGCGCGTTTTGACGCACGACCGTCTACCTTCAAAGCCCGATGCAAAAAGACTGTTTGCTTGTCTCTTTACCAGTTCCTCAACTTTTTCGCGCCAAAAGCTTGCGTGGTAACCCTGACGCGACTGCAGCGCCACTCCGAGCGTCTATTAAATACCAACTCAACACAAAACATGCCAACGTTTGAATTCAAACATCCATCCAAACCCGCGCGCAAAACCTCGACTTATCACAACCTCTCACGCTATACTTTTTGCATGTACGCTCGGCTAGACGCTTGGCCGTATGTTCATCAAATAAGCATTTAAACATTGTTTTCCAATATGAAACGTATTGTACCTTATTTCTAAGACTACAAGACATTTCAGCAAAGAAATTTTTTTTTGATTTTTCAAAAAATCTAGAGTGGCATTACCCCTTAAACGAATTGGCTTGTTTAAATTCTTTCTGCCTTTTGCTTTTGTCATCCCGTTTGTCTACCCATTTTTCTCCAGATCATCTATCACAGCCTCTCTCTATTCTTCTCGGTCTGTCCGTCTTTTCCTCCAGCTTTTTCCATCAGCTCCTCTTTACCCTTCTAAAGTCCTCCATTCCCTCGAGATGTTTCAGTAATTCCAGACATCGTGCTTTGATAAAATAGGTCTATGACAAAGAAATAGTGGGAATTTTAAACTGAACACTTGAAAGCACTTTGGTTAAGTGTATCTTTGGCCTGAATGCGTGTATCGTGATTACATAAAACTGAGAAAAGATTGTATGTGATGTTTCTTTAGAAATTCATGCGTATGCTGTCTGTATTGTGTTAAATGATTGATGCGAGTTGTGTAAGAGATCAATAGATAATGCTGTAAAAAAATATCTTGTAATTTGCAATGGCGGGTTTTTAGTCTGTTGGAAATCGGGACTAAATGTTGTGGTTTAATGCGGAGGTAATAAATCATAGTGCGGGCGACCACAGGAGGGAAAAACAAGCATCAATCAATTTTTATTCGGTTTAATTTAGTTATTGGGCAAAAACGGTGGACGTGTTTCAGCGGAATTGGATGTTTACTTTGCCCGGGGCCTCTGCCTGATTGTTGTCTTTTCAATAGTTCATTCATTTCATTGGGGAGGGAAGGTCGAAGAAATTCCTCTATTAGCCGAGTAGCTGGTATTCCTAATGTGCATAGCTCTGGATTTATTGTTACAGCTCCCAGCAACGTAAAGTTTGCAGTCGCCTTTATGCCACATACCATTGTGGCGAACCGTTTAATTCAACAGTCGGCAGAAAGACGAATAGAACCGGGGGTGAGTTGGAAGGGCTAATAAATGCGGATGAATGCATAATTCCTTCGGTTCGCATCCTCCCCATAACCGTCTAGCTATGCCCAAAAATCAAACTTCTCAAAAGTTCGTATAAACTAAACTGATTTTCTAACAAATATACTTTTGAAAACTTCTCGTTTTTAGGATTTGCATTCTATTCCATTTTAGATGGAGAATATAATTTTCTCCTTCTCCTATTTTCTCAATATTTAAATTGCCGATGTATACAAGCCATGCCAGAATTTTATCATTTTACGAATTTAATTTTTTTATTGACAATAATGTTTGTCTCATTGATTTGGGCATTTGATTAGTTCAGCATTATCACCTGGGTTCGGAGGATGATATTCCGCTACAAGCGTACCAACTAAGCGGTGGGCGATACACCGCGCTACCATTTCCAGTAGTGCGCTGGTTGATTGGGTCCGGTTGGGCGATATGTATAGTTTAGCTATTTACCAAAAAGAACTCTTGCACGACACCAATACACGTTCGTAACAATCGAAAATAATATATTTTATGTCTGGAATTAACCCAATATATGTAAACTTCCTATTTGATTGTCGCGTAAAATTCTATAGGTGACAGAAGTAGTTCGTTATCATAATTTAGTCGAATATGTTATTGTTGTTTTCTTATCCGAGGAGCAAGGAAAAAAGGATATAAGTTATGGTATTAATAATGATGGTCTGGCTTACTTCGGAAATAATTCCTTATCTCCGAACTATTTGTGTAAGCAAAGCAATGTGGGGAGAAGAAACAGGCAAGAATATATCATATAGTTTGTTCTCGCTAGAAGGGACACAAGATTTATATGCCCTTTTTTTCGGGCCTGCGTCTTGTATCAAAACAGATCCTCCTCTAAACGCAATTGAACTACATATATCAAACATTCCTTTACATTACAATATCACGTCTTGATACAATACCGATGTTGTTGATCTCGTGATTTATGTTATGAGCGCTATTTCAAAACACAAACCTCCGGAATAGCAGACAATTTACCAACCGTCCTCGAAATAGCGATACAAACACTATGGAATCCGAATTGCGCTCACAAAAGTTGTTTCTTAGAAAAAAATAAGTTTGTTCTACTTTTCAAATTTATAGATAGGTACATGTTACGAAGAAATGTTTAAATTTGCAAATAATCCACTTTTTACTTATATTATTGTTTTCTGTAAAATACAACCGATGGACCTAACTATACCTATAATGGACGTAATTTTTAATTTCTCGAGAAAAAGTCATTCTTTATAATGAGTTTTGGATGTCCTAAAAAGTCGAAAGCAATTGTTAATATTTTGATTTAATTGGCCGAAGAGTAAACTATCGATTTTTCGGAATTAGATCAAAAATGTTATAGGTAAAAGTTAGTTTGAATTAATTTTATGCTCAAATATCAAACTTGAATGTTCTATTTCAAATTTTACATCTCGGACCAGTGAAAAGACATCACATAAAGGTGAACAAAAAATTTACAGACCACGAGTATGATTGATCAGTTGACAGTAGTAACAGCGTATCCAAGCAATTTAATGATAGAACCTGATTGGAAGTCTGTTGACTTTAGAGCAAAGGGTTTATCTAGTTCTTTGTTACGGCATAGGTGAAATATCGTACCGCCGCGCCGTGCTATTGAAGTTTTTAACAGAAATGACCCTGAGGTATACGTTTCTGTCAATTGTGTTCGTGAATTGGTTAAACAGTTTCATGCAACAGTAGACGTGAAAAATATCAAGAAAAAAAGCGAAATATCGAAGATGATGCAGGAGCTATGTTATTAACACTTGCCCAAAAAAATCGTTGAGGCAAAGATCTCGAGACTTGAACATCAGTAAAAGCCATCTGCAAAGGATCTTTTCAAATCAAAAATTTCATCCTTATAAACCAGTACACACTTTAGTAGAAGGAGATGATGCTCGTCGGTGATTAGAATTTTGCCTATTAATGGGAGAACGAATTATGGTCGATAGATTTTTCTACAGAAAAAATATTTTCTCTGACGAGCGACGGTTACCACAAATGGAGTTGTTAGTTCACAAAAAAATCAAAAAAATCTAAATTTCTGTATTACAACCAATCCTCAGAAATATAAAAAAATAATGTTTGGTGTGGGATTTATTACAAGAAAATAATTGGACCATACTTTTTTTACGGTACTGTAAACCAAAACACTTATTTTGATATGTTGGAAAATTTATTGCTTCCTACTTTGGACGAAATCAACTTACAGCTCAGGTGTTCACTACACTATCAACACGACGGTTGTCCTACTCATAGCGCATATCAAGTCAGGGATTGGTTGAACAGACATTTTCCAAATAAGTGGGTTGGACGATTCGGCCCCATAGGATGGCCACCACGTTCACCTGATTTAACGCCGCTTGATTTTTTTTCTGTGAGGTTATTTAAAACAGAAGGTGTATGCGAATAATTTTCATGATATTGTAGCCATTCTAAAATTACACATTAGGGAAGCAGTAGACAATGTAAATGAAGAAACAATTGATTTGGTATATCGGGAGTCTAGAAGAAGATTGGAAAAGTGTGTGGAGGGGAACATGTGGAGGTAATGTTTTGTAAAATTACTTGTTAAAAATAAATAAAATATAAAACTTAGAATACAACATTGAAATTTGATATCTGGGAATAAATTTAAATATAAAACAACTTTTACCTATAAGAATTTTGTTCTAATTCCGAAAAACCGATAGTTTACTCTTCGGCCTATTTAACATTTTCGTGTTTTCTAACCACCCTGTATGTTAAATCAAAATATTAACAATGGCTTTCGACTTTTTAGGACATGCAAAACTCTTTATAAAGAATGATTTTTTCTCGAGAAATTATAAATTACGTCCATTATAGGTAGGTATAGTTAGGTCCATCGGGGGACACACTGTACACATATGTATAGAATGATGCACAATGTTATTCACTCTCAAGGAACTAATTTAATTTTTAGCCTCAATCATATGATTTACATAGGTATTTATCATTGCTTATTTCATAATCACTTCATTGGTAATTTTTGCTTTTGTTTGTAATTAATTTACAATAAAGTATGGCTAAAATTTAATAGGTATTTATCTATTTATTTGTTTTACTAGCGACCAATAGATCGCTGGGGTGTGTAGATCGCCGAAGTCGGTTGATTGCCGAGTTCGACAATACTGTATACTACCTAATCTATTTCAGAAAAATTGCAAAATCCTTCTGTTTGATATTTCTCATCCAATATAATTTGAGTCTACTTTGGAGATGGTGTTACGTGACAGGAGCAATCCCGAATACTTGAGAGGATCCCATAATATAGCAAAATCTAGACCATCGCGTGCCCTTTTCGCTTTACATTTTGCAATCAAAAGAACCCCCGTCGGGCTAAATTGTTTCCGGTCGAGGTTTAATTTTCAAAATCCTTCGTCGAGCGACGCTCCGAGCTACGGTCGGATCAGATGTCAAATTTGCAGTTTTCGATATTCCTTTGTCTGGCAGATATTGCGGTAATAATAGTACCGTTACCATTTTCATTGGCGCTCCGCGTTTGGTACACGTTTATCTGCAATTCGTGCTGATAAATATCAGTCAGTCATTGACAATTGTGAGGCTTTGGAACTTGAAAACGGTGATAGAGATAGCAGATGTTGGAGACACACATGGAAAGCGTAGCAAGACTGTCAAAAAAGTAACCTATGGGGCTTCAGATAAGGAAAACTAGCTTGTGTGAGGTATCATAGACTAGGTCTTGAGGGAGAGAGGTATGTTTGCGAAGTTTTCTTTGTACCTAGACTTCATCGAGCCCCCACACAGTTACAGGTCAGCTGTACATATAATTTGATAGTTTTTCCTTTTAGTTTTAAAATAGTATCGAATAAGTTTCCTGGAATCATCCTTGTAGAATTCGATTGGCTTCTGCCGTATATCTTTGAGCTTCCATCTCTCAGGCAATTCCCATTTGGCCATCGGCTTTCATCTGAACCGTCATCCAATTATAATCTTGGTTTAAACTTTGCCTCGCTAATCTAATAGATCGCCGTTTCCAGTTATCTTTTCCAACAAAAAAAAATGAGAATTGATTGAAGGTGTTATTGATGGGACTTTTAAAGTGCTTAAAGGTATGAAATATAGCCGGTAAACGGCGGCGCGATCTAGAATTCCGCTAGGTGTAACTCCTATCAGTCTTCATTTTATTAATAAAATACCAGGAGCCGGGGAAGCGCGATTAAACTTTGAAAAATGAGAGAAACTTTTGTTTTTTTTGTGCGGGGTGGGGGGCACCCGTTCTCTCCGGTTGGGTCGCACTCAATCGATAGTCGCGGGAAAACTAATGCCCTGCTCGAGGAAAACTAGCGCCGGATATAGGTAATATGATTTCACCCAGAACTAAAGACCCCAAAATTTCCTTACGGCCCTGTCAGAACCAATGGAAATGGAAATTTTTACCCCACAGGTGTGGTAAAAAGGTCCACCCATGGTGCAAATAGGACCAACATCCTAGTAATGTCTTTTAACAGGTATATTGAAATGATTTCAAAAAGTAATCAAATCTTTCTAGAAAATACAACATTTACAATATTAAAGGTTATATATAGGTGACTTACAGGCGGGATGTAAATTTTAAATAAATCAAAAATTACAACCTGGATTTGAACCAGGGACCTTTTTTCAAATAATAATTGAGGCTGTAATTTTTGATTTATTTAATATTACTTTGACGAAGTATGTTGTTAATCATTTTCATTTACAATATTAATTATTTATTGTCTACCAGGGCGTTGTGGAGTCGGAGTTGGAGTTCAGACAAATTTCGGAGAAGCCGGAGTCGGAAAAAATGTACCGACTCCGACTCCGGGTCCATGTTTAAATAATGTAGAAAAAGACATACGAGATAGCCGTTGCCCCAATAGATAGTAAACGATGAACTAAACATATTATTAGGTCTTTTACAAAGCACCTAGCTACATACGTAAATATAATTTAGCTACAAAACACACAGGTCGGTGGTAAGGGATGATTAGCAAAATGATTATTGTGAGTCGCTTTGCGCGTCGCATATATAGTTTATTTCCAATTTCCAACAACCAACTTCAATGTGCTAATTATGATAGCTCAATCATCTACAAATAAAAAAATCGGACTTCGATGTATACTTCGAGGAATTAGAATATTCCAAAGTGAAGCGACAACGTGTGGTTTTCCTTATTCATCAAAATTAAGAGAATTTGCTCCTATTCGATCGGCCACAAAGACCAGCTGAACGATTCATTAAATATTGCAAAAAGTATTTTAATGATATTCCCTTGCAATTCTAAAAAGAAAATATAGTTTCCTACTGCTTTTGTATCAGAAGAAACAATGTGTTGGTATCACGTCGTATTATTAACTCTCAAGTTTTTTTTTATTCGCTCTGAATATTTGTAAAAGATAATGATTTACTAGTAAAACTTTGCAATTTTAGCTTTAATGTTTGATAACTTTAAACGTTTAACCGAAATTGATTCTTTTTTTTCGGCACATGAAGAAATTTATTAAAAGTATCACATCCATTTGTATTTAACAAAATATGTAGATTTTAAATTGTTACTGAGATTCTGAAATAGGCCCCTTATTTAACGTTGGCTTAGGATTGAGTAGGCAACCAAATATACATCATAATATTGTAACCAGATTTACACCAAAATTATTAGGTATTTCCATTCACATTACATGTTAAAGTGAACTTGGAACATTTGCGGATAATATACAAAAATATCCGGCTCAATTCTGTCGAGTGTAGGTGACGGATTTTAAGATTATTGGTGGCTATGTCGTAGTCTTCTTACGATTAACTAAAAAACACCAATATTCGCAGAATTCGTCACGAACTCGTTCAGAATTATGTGCCCTCTAATGAGAAACCAATTAAATTTCTAATGATTTCAGAGATATTGTGAAAAAATAAAAAGCGTACTGTTTAAATATGGTCATAATATTGTGGTCCAATCAACAGGCCTTTTTGATATTATTTACAATTAGATTATGTCAGTTTAATTTTTTTCGCCAACAAATTCGCTGGAAACAAATAAAATTTTGCCGGAGTCGGAGTCGGACTACAAAAATTATCTGGAGTCGGAGTCGGAGTCGGAGTCGAAACTTTTTTACCCACTCCACAGCCCTGTTTTCTACAATACAATAGTTTAACCAGGCTCAACATATGAGAAGAACTTTTTCTTGTTCAAAAGTAATGCTTTTACAGACTTATTAGTATCATCCTAACCAGTTTTCCAGTTAGAAACACCATTGTTACAAAGCAAAGTTATTATTTTGTTTTTGCAAGGACAGTATTTAATCCTGCCTTTGCGAGAAACGCTGTCGCTGATTTTTTCACATCAAACTTAACAGGAAGACTCGTCATCAGGACTGGAATCTTTGTTTTCTCCTTATAAAATTAATTATTTATTTTCCTAATTTGTTTAATTTTATTCACTTTATACTTTTAAGGTGCCTTCTTAGTCACCTTTTTCTTCTTGTTATCTTGATCTTGTCGCAGGTTTTCCTCTTCAGGAGTATCAGTGAAAATTGCAGTTTTACGGCGTTTTTTTAATGATAGTTTTTTTTGCGGTATGCCTTACGCAGTGGTTGAACCACTTGAACACTGAAGGCTCAAGATCAAGTGATGTTGAAAGCTGAGGATCGTATGATGTTGAAGACTGAGTTTCTATTAAAGATTTGTCGTGGAACACCATATCCAAATCTCAAGTTGTCAGGATTATTTTTCAATAGAAAAGAAAGAGAAAAAATCTCCCTCCAGCAGCAACGCCGTTACGTCATACTTTCTGACTAATTTCCGCAAGTTTCAAACATGTTATCTTCTGCTTCATTTAATATTTATCGGTGGTTGTGCTGCTGATAATATTTTTCCAACGAAGGCAATATGATATTCTGAGAAAACTAGGAAACTCTACGTGGCCAATTTATGTAAAGGTGCTCTTACACGACGCCACTTTTCGTATTGCGCAAGTTAAAAAATGGCGCAATTCTTGTATTGCAATGTGTGAACAACGCTGCAACTATAAATATTGCGACACTTTCAGTACAGGGCGCAATTTTTTAAAGTTGCGTGCAGCTAAAATGTTGCTGCGTGTAAACAGGTACAAACACGGTACTAGCGCCACACAGAAATGGACCGACGTGTTGGTCCACTTCCACTTTAGTGGCGCAACATTTAGTAGATGTATATACGGTAGTGTTGGTTAAACATCGATAGTTGGCGTGTCCGATAGTTATCGTTAAAACTATCGATAACTATCGAACTTCAACAAAGTAAAAACTTATTAAATTGATATTTTGTAAATAAAGGATGCTAACCGATAAATACTAATTCTCTAAACAGAAAAGAACATAAATACATATTTATTATTTCAACATACAATGTTAACAACAGAAACAAGTTAAAATAAATCCTTCTTCTCTAAAAAGAATTTCGAATAAATATGTCATTCTAAAAAAAAACAGATAGATAAATATTACAATAAATATTCCAACTAAAATCCTCGTAAATAAACAACTGATTTGATATTTTCCGCATAATGCTCATTTAGCAAAATTTTCTTTCTAGTTGTTAAAATAATTCCCAACCCAACCCAAGACAAGACTTTTTGTTCGAATAATTTTTTTGCGATCGTAAAAAATGACATTGATGGGAATGTTAGGTTAAACTTAAAATGAAATTTCTCTACATTTAGATCCTCCTATCATTCTTGGGGACTTTCTCCTGTAGGTTCGACAAAATATGCAATAATACGCGGCAAAGTTAAAATTTCAATAAGAGCCTTTTCCTACAAAAGCGGCCTTGAATAGCTCATTAACATTAGCTCATAACACGCAATTGCTCTAGTCCTCTCATCGGCATCAGAATCTGAATCCATTTTTATGGAATAAACA
The DNA here is from genome assembly GCA_963966075.1 of Aphodius sticticus. NCBI lineage: Eukaryota > Metazoa > Arthropoda > Insecta > Coleoptera > Scarabaeidae > Aphodius > Aphodius sticticus. The sequence continues at coordinate 12,430,047 of OZ014515.1, read as the reverse complement.
ACAACACAGTATCACTATCGCTGCTTAAAATTTAATGAGGCAGAATATAAACACAACCACTAGAAGTACGAGGGTGCGCAGTCGTTCCTTGACCAATTCTTGACATTCGACGTGCCACTTGAAGTTGCAGCAATGAAAAGTGGCGTGTACTGTGTGAATAGCATCGCAACTTTGAAATGTGTGGCTGCCACTTGGCGCTGGCGCTAGTCGAAAGTGGCGCAACTTTTGACTGATTTTATCTCACGTGTGAACACAACATGCCATTTCATAGTGTCGCAACAGAATATCGCGCAACAAAACTGGCTACGTGTAAGAGCACCTTTAGACCTTGTTAGCTATAGTTATTATCCCGGACGACGTCGCTACAGGCTTTATATTCATAAAAGTCTCGTAAGGTATTTGACGTAAGTATGTTGGGTGTAGTTCGCAGAAAGTAAACCTTTGGTTTCAACGAAGTCATCTCTAATATACAGCTGTTACAAGAGATCTCACTCACACTCTTTGGAAGATATAGTTATCGATTTTAGGGGGAAATTATTTCTGAAGGGCCCAGGCCTTCCCTATTACCGTCAGCTGGTGGAAAGGACAATTGTTTAGAAAGTTTGGTATATATTGGACTTTCCCTCATTCACTTTTTCTTCCATTTTAGGTATGAAGTGTGCTAGCGAGGTTCGTTTTGTTTGCGTTATCGGGCACTTTCTTTGAGTCCCGCTGCCTTTTGTGGCGAATTCTTGTTGGCGTTTTTTAAAAGGACGCTTAAAAGTCCTTAAAAGTCGTTATCCAGCGCGGTATTTTTTCGGGAAATCGTCGCCTCTCTCAAAAGGTGCCGACAGAAGAACCGTCGCTTTTCAGTTAAATTAGGATGGGACTCCTATTTATGATTCTAAATGGAATATACAGCCACATAAACAAACTGCGCCTTATCAATTAAATGTTATGCTACAGGGTAGACCGGGGCTTAAAGGTCCATTTTTTGACATTTGAAGTTATATTTCCAAAACTACATAGATAAAAAAGAAAACAATATTACAAACCGAAAGTACTGTTATTTGTCTATATAAAATATCATTTAACGAACGAATCTTTTGAAACTTTTGTCAATTTTGTCGTCTGTCCCTTTTTGCCCCACATGTGGGGTAAAAAGGTCTACCCATGGGGCAAATAGGACCAACATCCAATAATGTCTTCCGTCGATCGTGTATTTATGAGTATGTTTACTGAATAGAAAATTATTTATTAAAAAGCTCTATTAATGCACGATTTCTATCAATGTATGATTTGTTATAGCCAATCAAACGACTTCATTATAGCCAATCGAACATACGTAAAATAAAACCATCCAATCAAAACATTTCGTTATCGATGCACACAGCCGAGAACTGTCAGTGTCAAATTACATAAATGGTCATATAACCTCAAACGACATCGACGAATAAAATCTATGTAGACGCCGCCAGAAAAATACGATCGACGAAAAAATTTGGTAATCAACTCGAATATTAAACGGAAATTAATGATCTCGACAATTAACGCACTCGCTAGTCGCTCGTGCGTTAAACAGTCTCGATCATTAATCGCTCGTTTTAATACACTTGTTGGTTAATATATATATATATATATATATATAATCATTTATTTATCCATGTAGTATGTTACACGTGCATTACAACAACCACTTAATAGCTAGTACTCCCTCCTTCTTCACCTCGGGAATGGAACAGCTTGCGTTGTTCCTTTCTCGGGCTAATGGTATTGAGGGTTTGGTTTTTTCTGTCCTTAGTTACTCCTCCCTACGGATAAGTATTAACAGGTATATTACAACATTTTTAATATAGTAATCAAATCATTCTACAATACAGAACTTCAATCAGTCTCAACACAACAGAGGAACTTTTTCTTTTTAAAATGTAATGCTCTTATCAGACGTTTTTACCCCAACCACGTTTGGCTTAACTCGTAAGGTTATACAAAATTTACCATTTTCTGCAGCGGAAAACTACCGACATTTTCAATAAATTATTCTGATACAAAAAAAGTATGTTCATAAGTTTTCAGCTATAAATAACTGACGTTTCTACTTCATTTACTGCGACCTGACGTCACGAGGACATGCCATAGAGTTGATTTCCCAGAGTATTCATAAGTAGGTTTTTTTCCCATTTTAAAAATGTTTCCGTGAAATAACGAGAAAAAAGAGTATCAGCATCAAGTAGTGATGAAGATTTAGCATCCTGAATTCTGAGGAGAGATTCAGTGGGAGCAGCTACGTGTTGGTTCGCCTGCAAAAAAGGCTAGCATTGGGGGGTGTAAAATATCAAGGGGTTGGATATCTTAAAAAGTTATGAGCACGTGTACATCATCGGCGGGCGAGACGGGTTCCTCCCTGCCTCTTTTTTTAATATAACCCCCAGCATGAAAATATGTATAGAGATACGTTGCCAGCCTGAAAACGGGCAGCGAGCGCGCGGAGCGCAGAGTAATTTCAGTTGAATAAACATGTCTTGTCCGGTGAATAGGTCTGATTTAGGAGTCACGTGGTCCGGACAGCCCCTAAATGGCACCCCTTCAAAACGGCACTTTTTTATTTTTCATATGGTTACTTCCACGTTTATGGCTTTCTATAGCCGTGTGCTCTTCCCGCCAAAAAAAGCATAATCGACAGCTTAACGTTGCAACTAGGTATTCACGCCTAAAACGTTTTTAACGCCAGGTGGTATATTTTAAGCGCTGCAGAATTTTGAATAGGTACACTATCCATATACATATTTAATTGGAGTTATGGTTAGATCTAAAAGTTAATAAAGAATTATAGAAGTCTACTTAAGACTTTCATGCATAACATTAGCATAACACCCGTCGATAAATTATGCATAAGCTGTTTGCCTACTACAATCCAACAATACTACAATACTGGCCGGCTATAATACAAGCGACAATACTCATAGGCTGCGAACTGACATCGAGCGTATAGCGGAGCGGAAAGCGCTTGTATTGTAGGGACCCCGCCGCTGTGCCGCTCTGCCGCTCACGGTTTGTATCGTAGCCGCAGCCTTAGACCTTACCAATGTACTGGAGTACGGAGTATCTTTAAGTAAAGTAACTTTGTTGAATTTAGAAAATTCAGACAATCTGTAACAGAACATGTTATGAAAAGGACAGACATAACTCTATCTGAAGTGTAGTAAAAACCGTCAGTAATTGGCGTCCAGTTAACATTGTTGCGAGCAAGTTGTATAAAAGCAATTTCAGATGCGGATATTAAGTTGTGTACGCGGGAAACAGGACGTCGATAGCTGTAATATCAGTAAATATTGAATTTGACACAGACGATGGAGAATTGCAGTTGCCTGTCGACCATGGTAGATATATAGCCAGTGGAAATGTATGCAACGCAAAAACTAGCCGGATTCCTGTAAATGCCCCCGCTATCCTCACCGCCAGCCACCAGAAGGCAATTAATTACTTCGTTTGAAATTGCAATTGAATTACCTATGTAGTTTGTTCTTTTATTGCTTATTTCAACTCACTTTTGACCTATTAACCAAGACATTAATTCAATTAATTGCGATCAGAAGACTATGTGAAGTAAAAAGTGTCGTAGCAAATATTTTCCCCGTTAAGAGGGGAGCCGAACAGCTGATCGACAGCAGCTTGGCGGTTTATGATAAGTTTGGCAAATCAGAAATCAAATCAGAAATCGTCGTTGCATGGGGATGGATGTAGTAGAATTCACCGACATGCGTTATAACGTTCTAGCGTCTCTGGACGCTGTTTATAGCATATTACATTACAAGAGCTGTAACTAGCATATTATTTCATGGGCACGTAATATGTGTTACAGCTCGTGTATTGTACATAATTTTACCTACGACCGGCAATTACAGATCCAATGACTTACATTAAATAGAAGAGAAATATTGCGACAGAAGTAGATGTGTTAGGTTAGGTTAGTATATTTGACAGTTCAACAAAAATGTATTTTATCTATTGCTAGTTATTCGCGCGACATCTATTTCAACTGTGGGGAACTGCATCTGAACTGTTGTGACAAGAGGGAAATTATAATCAAATGGGAAAATATGGATCTACATTTGCGTTGTGATGACATTATGTCGTGCGTTAAATACACAAAACCACAACCAAAAGCACATGTTTGTTAGCGATATACGCGTGAAGCAATATACAAGTGAAGCAGTCCGTGACGTAAGGGACATTTATGCATACGGTCGTAGGTAAAATTTATGTTTGCACACGTAATCAAACTGTGCCAATTACTAAGCTTTATACGCAGGACGAGGTTATTATTTGAGTTTTAGCTAATATTTATATAACTTCAACGTTTTTCTACGGTTTATGAAGTGATACCGGCAAAAACAAAGCCGGTGAAAAGAAAAATAGACAAATACATAATTGACATGTTAGTCCTTAACTCACGATATTACCCCTCCAATTATGCCTCTATCTCCGAGTGTAACTTTGGGCAGGAATTGTTTTAAATTGGACATGGGTACAATACCTATGGAGCGATAACTGACGTCATATTAAAGTAACGTTAGCTCGACCAACGTCAATATGACGTCAGTCGCCGGTAAGCCTCTCACGGTGAGTGGTTCACCGGTTACAGAATCGAGTCCCAGCTTTAGAGTCTAGTCCATACACGGCATGAGAAAAATACCTCTTTCAGTTATCTTATCCAGGAAGCAAGTATCATGAAAGTGAATCAACAGTTCCGGAACAGCGGTGGTTCAATCGGATAACTGAAAATTCTTCTATAATAAAAACAATAGGGTGATAAATTTTGGCAATTTGATGTACAAGACTAAAGGTGCTCCCACACGCAGTGCCAATAGGGGCCATCATTGGCCATCGGAGTGCTTCGCATAGCGGGGCCCAACTGTGCCAATGCACATCGCCAATATGTCGACCTTGTCCGCTTTATTTCATTTTGTTTTAGCATTGTACGCACTACCGATGAAAAGTTTAGTTATCTATCTATGTTTTATCATATATACTGCCTTATTTATGTTGTTTGTACGTACTTTAAGGACAATGATGGTTTATTATTTGCCCAAATGCCTGATTGCCCAAATGTAAAAACATGAAACCTTTTTTTTTATATTTTGTAAATTTATTCACAATAATTATGGTTCTTATAAGCATTATATTAACTTTACAGTTACAATAAATTAACAAGCAATAAATTAATATTCTGAAGACAATATTGAAGTCGTTATAATGGGTGACCCACGGCATAGGTACGTTTATTTATTTTTTGTGTTTTTGACGCCGAAGGAATGAACGTTGTGTCAATAGACAGAAAATGCCAATTTATGGGATGGTCTTGAGGTTAGTATGACTTCCGGGTTTTCCAAAAATGTCGTCATCATTAAAATTTTAAAAATGAATTCGCACACAATGGGGAAGCATACGGTATTTAGGTTCTGGGATTGCGGTCAGCCTTATTCGCTATGGTGGGATGGGAAAGGTGAGGGAGGGGGTTGAAGGAAAGCGGGATATGAATCTACACACGATGGGGAGTCATACGGTATAGGGGTCCAAGGACTGCGGTCAACCCTCTTCCCTACAATCTTGACTACAATCAAACAAAGTTGCATTTATATAATTAACAACAATTAACTATTTATTAATTAACAATTTATAGATTAGTTTTAGGCGGCAAATTTAAATAATCTGATGTATTTAATGTATTCAACAAAGTTTAAAAACTATACTGGATGCTTTTCCTTATTTTTATTATCAGAAAAATATCAAAAAGTATATCTGTTACTAAAAATATTAGGTTGATAATAAATATACCTACATAATATACATACACGGAGTTTTAATATCTATAATTAAAACTCCGTGTATGTAAGGGTTCTCAATTTTTCTTTGTATCTTATTATAAATAATTTCAGTTTTATTATATAAATTATATTTTAAATCAAAATTATGAATTCATCGATTTGACTGAAATGAAATATTTATATAAAGAAACGACACAAATTAACAGGGTCCTGCATAAAAATATTGACCACTCAGTGTATCAGATCTTATCCCATCTTATTCCGCATTTGTTGCTTGAAACATAAAGACAATAAAAAAGGCGATTTTTTTAATGTCATGTGGCAAATATAAAAAACTAAATAATTTTGTTTCCTGTATTGCTGTATATTTGTATTCCTTAATGTATTTAATATTAAATTTAATATTAACGTACTGTATAAATAATGTCTGAAAAACATGTTTAATATTTAACAACCTTATTAAACAGTGTCCTCTTTCGAGGGTTCCTTTTTTTAATTCTAAGCAACAATGCACTGCTTAAAATAATGGGAGCTGCGGCAACAGCAATGATATCGTCTTCACTGTTCATTTTTAATTCTCTACGGGACGCTACGAGCCTTCTACGATACACAGAAATACCTTGCGCCCAATACCAACGTTGGCCAATGTTGGCGAAGTGAATGCGCACACTACGCGCAGCGCGTCACATCACCAACGTTGGCGAGACGTTGGCGCTGCGTGTAGGAGCTCCTTAAGAAGGAGACACCAAGCTTTTTCGTAATATTGGAATGGAATAAATTGTAGTAAATCCAGCAAATCAAGGTTTTGTGCTGTTGGAAATTGTGCAATAATCATCGAATGGGAACTATACAAACTTTACCATTAGATCACCAGTGAGAATTATGAGCTGTCGACCAACAACGTTCCGTAGCTAATTAATTCGTTCGAAAATGCAAATGAATTACCTATTTGGTTTTCGTTCGGTATTCGAGTGGGCTTTTTATGGTCCAGTTCGCGTGGCGTCCCGTTTTTTCGCCCCATTAACCCCCGTCCGTCCAAATTCATGCCTTGGCCCCAGATCAAAGGAGCAGGCCCCGGATGACAGGGAAATGCGGAACTGCGAAAAAGGAGGGAAAAACAACAAAACTACACGACCGCGTTCAACTGCCAGCTCCAACTTCCAACGCTTTTATATATCTCCACGTCGATGGGGAGTCGGGAATTAGTTGTCTTGCTCATCCCACATCTCCATCGCTGCGGAGCATCGTAACTCTTGGATTCACTCTCTATGATGGAAATGTCCGCAACTTTCCGCTTCACCCCGATAGCACAGATGTTAATGTATTATTAAACTTCGCAACCCACCATCTAAATACAGTTGGAGCACTGCCGGATTCGTGAATTAAACCGCCGGTTATTTAATTCGATTATTAAGATAGATTTGCTAAATTCTATTATCTCCCTTTATCCGATTGTATCTAGGTAATAATAATAATACTAACGCTATCGTATTTACTAAGACAACATTAATTACGAATGGCGTGTAGGATAGGGTGACCAACTTTTTAAAACTCCTAATCGGGACACAACATATTATATAAATGTAAATAAAGTTAAAGCTAGGTTTCTAAACTAGGTCTTTGTTCTTCTTTCATTTTCTTTTTTTAAGTTTCTTTTTACATCTTTATAAGAATACAATTGAAAAGATTGTATGGACATTCCGTAATAACCAATTGAAATAAGTAGTGTAAACGCAAAAGTGGTTGACACTCGTATTTAATTAGCATTCAATTACTTGGGTGCGAACGTTTTGGAGTACCAATGACTGCATGTGTACTTTGCCCTATAAAAAACTGAAAAAAGCATGTCATACGCCCCGATAGCACAGATATTTGTGCATTGTTCTAGACCAAAAGATGCCTGGTTTAAATCCAGGTCTTGGCTATAAATATTATTAATTCTATTCAATTTAAAGTTTACGTCCTGCCCATGTCTCATCATTTTCTCTTTATATTTTGTTAAAAAGTTTGCTAACCAATGATACTGACATAGATAATGATTAGAAATGTACGGAAAATATTTTTTCTTCCAACAGTGTCACCTCCACCGCCAGAATATTATCAATTTTCAAGACCTTGTGACTTTAAGGCATTATTTGTACTTATTAGACGCAATATGTTTATTGTATTTCACTGTCTTTGCCGCTAGAAAACTACACCAAAGCACGTGATTTGTTTCCAACTGATTTCCAATAACGTAGTTTATTTTCTGAAATGTTCTTAAATTTTTGTTTCTTGACTATTTATCCACATTGTGATTATTTTTAGATTAATGAAAAATATCTGTAAAAATATGTGATGTTAATTACAAGGTCATTTAAATTTTGAAAGACATTTTATGAACAATAAAGTAATGATGTTTTCATTTGAGCCGAAATCTGATAATAATATTTTTCTTTATTACAAATAAATATCGATCAAAATTTAAAATTAATCAAAATCGGTTTGACTATATTACACACGCAATACACGTTTAAAAATCGTTGACTAAGTTAATTATTATTTTTGTGAAAGTATTGCATTTCTATGACTATAAAATGCCATCTTTCACCCAATAAGGAGCTCAAAGTAGTACGTTCTCCGTCAGAAATATTTCATATAGAAGTTGTCAATCCTGACTGACTGAAATTTCTATACACCAGTGTTCATTTACAGAATAAACAGTCGATTCTCTAAACACAAGGTGAATCCGTATCCCCTACATTCTACTCACAAAACGTAAAAGTTCGTAGGGGTTTTGTTCGCTATTAGTTAACAGAATCATAAAAGCTATACACCAAATTAAAAACAAATGGTATACAATTTTCCATTTAAAGATAGATTTTTGAAATTTTTGATGGTTTTTGACAAAAAGTTACTGAATCTGACATAAAATTGCCTGACTGCGACTTTCTGTACGGCGAACACAACTTAAAATTGAAAAAAGTGGCACATAATCTCTCAGTTACACCTTCCTGTATAAGTGTGCAAAATTTCGCGTAGAAATATCAATATCCCATAATCCAAAATTTCACTTCTTTGAGCACATGAGTCAGACATATTTTATCACATGGCATGGATAAACAATAAGAATTAATACATATACTTTACAAGTAATACAACCTATATCTATAATTTGATAGGATCATTGATACAAAATTAAGCTCCCTATGGATGCGTCTTCTATACGACGCACTAGCTCTAATGATTCCTGTTAACTAAATACGCTAATGTTTTCGAAATTGTCTAGGAAATATCTCAATTACCTACATTTCTCTTAGATACGGCTGGGCCATTTCGTTGAGAAAAGTATGGTACACTTTAATATGCTAACAAGATGGCTGGTGTCTGGGAAATTCTGAACATTAGGGATGCAGTGAGCGCACCTTTACGCTCACTGCATCCCATCAAGGTCATGATTAGTTCACTGTCCATTGCTAACAATAGACAATTCTAATAGCATTTCACAGTTCTGATGATGTTCTTTGCAGTCTGCCGAACAAAAAAAATACTGACGTAGTTCAAAAGTTATGAAACATCAAAGTATAAATTAACTAGTATACGGACTTTTGTGATTTTTTATTAAAAAACTTAACAGGCGTAAAAATATTTATTTGTTTGTGTTTTTTTGTTAGATAAATGAAAAGTAATTATATATTTTTTTATTATTATAAAAGTTTTATTATTTTTAAATTCAAAGCTACGAAAAAGTGAGACCAACCAACCCCTGGCAACTTGTTTAAGGCTACATTCGATATTAGCGCATCCAAATTACCAAAAAAAGTATATTTGGGTTAAAGTTATCGACAACAAATTCAAATTTGTCGACCGTGTAATTTAATGAAGAATGATAAAGGGTAGATAAATGGAAACGTTTTTATTTTTTTTTTGGCGGACAAAGCTCATTCCTTATTGGTATTTTCGAAACTGGGTTACGGCGCGAGCTATGTTTCAGCGCAATATTGCGTTCTGTCAATTTTGCGCTGTTGGATTTATGTCAACATTACCATGGGCGTGTAATTTAAAAACACAGGTGCAAATCGACAACGGTGGCCTACCCACGCTTACGTACGCTGTACGCCGGCTGACATTTGACATTTTCTATTAATACAGTGTTTGCTGACATGGACGCACGCCCTCTATCGAGTACATGCCGCAGAATCAACGTCAATTAATATAAACTAACAGTGCATAATAGGACAATCCACTGGAGCCACACATCATAGCCTCAGGCCATCTTACGATACGCCCACAGCAAACAAGAACAATACGCAATGGAATCCAATTGTTGAGATTCGGGAGTATACTCAATCCTGGGATATCATTTACTTAATCTATCTACCTCCAGGAATGTGAAAATCGATAGGTATTATTTGGATACAAACATCAGGGAATCTGCGATTTGCAAAACTAGGAGAAACATTTTTAATTGCCCTACACATGCCCATCATGTGTAGGGCTTTGGTCTGCATACGTTCTATATGTACACCTTTCTCGCCTTTGTTGATGCAAACGCGTCAATAACGATTCAACCTCGTCAGCCTTCTCAACTTCTTCCCGTTCGACACACACATCTTGACCCATGGAGGCTCGAAGATAGTCAGATAGTAGATAGAAGATAGTTAGAAGATAGTTAAGATCTTTCACAGCTAGCAATGGAAATTGCAATTGTTAATAATATTTAGATGGCGATTCGAAGATTTGGGAAGACGCTCCCATCTCCGTATTGTACGATGAATAGCAGCACATCTTCAGGTCGTGTTAGATTTTGACCCATGGAGGCCTTAGTCCTGGTACTAATCATCATGCTGAAGTCCAAAATCTCTTTATACAGCTGCTGACCATCAATATCGCAGTTGTAGGTATGGGCAAAGTTCTCACGCTTAGTCTTCAGGACGAATAATAAATTATATACTTACATGAAGAAAGCACTCAACAATTTGTAACACTGAATTTAGCACAAACGATTCGATGTATTTAAATTTTACTACCTTTTCAGCCACTTCTCCTATTGCTGATAAATAAATTCTTATAACAAAATATGAAATTTTTCTTTTTTTTTTAATTTTTTGTTCGTACAAGAAGACATATTTTAAGACAAACTTAAAAAACTCTAAAAATTGACGTTTATGGGTCAAAGGAACGCAAAATACATAGGCCAAGCCTTCTAATCAAGCTAGCAAACCCTTAACTTTATCGTATCATGTCTTAAGAAGGACAAAGAATGGAACATTTTGTTATAAGAATTTATTATTCAGCAAAAGGAGATCTATCATCAAGCAGATTTTGTCTACTCATATCTGTTCACTCTGTATATTATGTCTAAACGCACACAACCGCCATAAGATGCTACTGGAATGAGTACGAAACAGCTGGTGTAGCAGGCACAATCCGGGACTTCCCCTGCCTTTGTGACTCGCTTTGTGAAACATCGCTCGTAAAGCGACTCAACTTTTATAATTTTTTTCTTGTTATGCGAATTACTCGTTATGAGAGGTGCTCGTTAAGCGAGGTTCCACTGTATAATAGACTATAGAAAGCAAAATAACACGTTATCTATTATAGCAAAATAAGATATGGAATAATTAGAAAAATATTATTATTGTTATAGTTATTGCATTAGACGAAAATGGTTAATTTTAAAATATAATAGGATTAATAATTATTTATATGCTTTGGTCTGCGGTATGGCTACACACTTAATAATAGTACAAATTCTTGCTTCCAGCAAATAAAAAAGTTACTTAATTTATATATATAATTTTTTTTACATTAAACGTGTGTAAGGGTGGCTGAATAAAAAGAGAACATTATTTTTTTTGACAAAATCTCCAGCTCCAGGCATGGGTGTTATTTTTCCTAGTGGTAAACGTGGTATGCCCCCTGTTGTTGATGCCCTAAGCAAGTGCTTAGGTGTGCTTAATGGTTAATCCAGCCCTGCTTATGTCAGTATTAATGCGTAAAAAAGCAAATTGTACATCGTACATTTGATTGCATTGGTTTTATCCTTGTCTTGTCTTATGTATGTCTGAACAGGCCTTAAGAGTCAGTCCAAGTCGGGACTCTAAAAATTTTTAGGTTGCTTAAAAATTATGCGCAGCCGAGCGGGCGCCACGGCGCCCAGGGCGCGTGTCCTGTCTGCCCTACCCTAGATACGCCACTGTACGCTTGTGCTTCACATAGCAAATGTTTTATATTTTACACGTAATACAGTATAGGTTTATCAAATTGTTGATGGTACATTTTTTTGTGTACCTTTTTTATCCTGAATTCTTTAGATCTGGTCGAAACGTTTTCAGTGGTTGCCAGTTAAGGGTTGGGTAGCAAATAAAAGCGGCGATAATGTTGGGGTTGAAACGCATCAGCGCTGGCCCCGACGAGCACTTTACGTACTGCTCCCCGACAAAATTTCGACATTTTATTGCATTTGTAATAATATACTGACGCAAAAATTACAAACCCCGCGGCGTCGCTAAAATACGCCCGCTTTTTATCGCCCCGGTATTAGTATTAAATTTTTAACGTTTAAAAAGGGACGCCGTGCCGCCGAAATGCCACCACATAAAATTATATTGGATGTTTTATTTTTGTTCCCTGAACCTACCGATAAGATCGAATTTCCTGCGAATTTTTGAGAGAGACGTTTCTCACTCTGAAGAAGTGATATTGATCAGAGCATTGATGTAGGGGTGTTTATTACACCACTCTGTTTAGTTTATTTGAATTACATTGACCCAACTTAAGTATTCAGCAAATAACATACCTACATGTGAGAGTCGGCCATGATGCCAACGATCGAATGAGGGATAGCTTAGCGTTTATCAATTCAATTCAATTCAATTCAAGTCTTTTTCTAAGCTTATTTTTGATAACTAGAAAAAAGTTCTAAATAATAGTATAGTTGGGAATTTGCAAGGTCTGCCAACAGTGCCAACGTGAGACATTTTGTTTTGGTTTGACATAGCAGTAACATATACGAAGTGATTCGGATATCGAATCTGGTAAGACAAAACTATTTTCTTTGTTATTTGTGGGAAGCATGTGTAAAAAAGTGATATTCTTATATTCTTCTGGTATAGTCTTTCATGTTTAAATAAATAAAGAAGTTATAATTAAATTATAAATAATACACGGTGTCTCACGGAGCATGGTGTACATGGGGATTTCGGAATCTGTAGGAGCTACGTTGTCGTTTGAATGAGACAGTTACGTAAATGTGGCTTCATTTCAGAAGAGTTTTTACTTTTAAAAAAATTTTGCATGGATTACTAGATATTACGCAAAAAGAAAAAAGTTTTCTTTTTCTAGAATAACTTAGCTATTACAATAAATAGAAAGTCAAAATTTTGCATTTTACATAACAGCATTCTTTCTGAGGAATTTTTTGGTATCAAAAAATATTTTTGTCATCAGCATTGGCTGGGCGATGTTCATCTTTTTTATTTTTTTTGATGACATATTGAATTTTTACAGATTTAAATAGAATATTGAAAATGCTTTACAGCCATGTGTAACACATTCATGAATTTATCAGAATACTGCCATTAAGTGGCCCGCCATATCACCCGACTTAACCTCCATGGAAGAGAAACTACTAAAGGTATCGGGACGAAACTTCATATTTAGAAGTTTCATGACCAAACTTAGAGCTGAAAAGCTTTTTGTTCAAAAGGGTCCAAAGCAACTGGATGTTTACTCAAAGCCTTTTTCAAGGATTTTGCAAATGAGCCGACATTTCTGTAATTTTGTCAAAATAGTTAAATAATAAATTATAGTAGAGGAGATTTTGTACAATTTATGTCTGTTTTTTTTTAATCTTTATGTAAAAGTAATAGTTTAGCTGCATGAGCAAATTGCATTTGATTGAGATCGGTCGTGTCTGCATTAATATAAAACTCGTTAGCCAGGATTTGACAGATATTTTCATTCTAATGACAGTAGGTAGTATCAAACTCTGATGGTTTGACAATACCTACTGTCAATAGAATCGATATATCTGTCAAATCCTAGCTAATGTTATTTTAATGCATACACGATCGATCTCGATCAAATAGAATGTTATGCAGCTAAGCTATTAATTTTATATATAGTATGGTAGAGTCATGTGCCTGGCCCATCAGATTTTTTAAATAAGTTAGGCCGGCAATATTTTGTTGTTGAAGCTATAGGATTTTGCCATAAAATTATTTTCTTTTTCCTTTTACTGCTACCAGCAGTAGAGTATGTATTCATTTGCAGTGGTACAAGCGATACTATAAATATATATGCATCTTCTATCGTATCTTTCCACTTTCATTAAAAGGCTTTTGTGGCCGACCAGTGTTTCTTGTGTCGTCAATAGTAACCGCTTCTAGAAAAGTCATTTGCACGTCCAACCAACCACTATTTCTTTGAAGAAAGTAGTCCAGTATACAATGGCACTTACTCCATCTTCCGTTTAATTTTGAGCAAAAAGTGTTTTTTTCTTAATTGATCTTGCAAATCATATTTGCTTAACACGCAGTCACGCACATACATACTGATATTCTTGAATTATTGGCTTCATTCCGCCAAATGTTGAAAAGCTTTTACTCTAACAACGACAGCAATATCACATAATGTTAATACAACTATAATAAATTGTAAAAGTAACCAAAAATATAATCAAACAGTAGGTTCATACCTGAAATTACATCTACACATGTGAAAGTTTGGAATGAAACTTGTCGAGTAATTTAACCGTAGAACGTAGTCAGAAAGTAGTCAGAAACAGAACACTCTACAGCTAGTGCGTAGTTCCTAGTGTTCTGTTTTTAAAAGTGGTGATATTTTTCAAGTACTCAACTATTTAGGAATATATTATAGTAACGAAGATTAAATTTTGAGTGTCAACGCGATTACAATAGTACTGCGAACTGATTACAATAGAAACATATTTTATCGTGAGTTCCTGAAAATGTAATAATCCAAATGTCGTCCATTAGCTGAGTTTATTGTTGTCATTTAGTTGATCTTTACATTTTTTTAATACATGGTTTTCAATACATATAGCTAACCTTATGCTAGAGACATGCTTTAAAAGTTTTGAATTATCGAGGGCTAACGAGGCGTGGAGTTTAAAAGTGAGGGTACATTGAAAAAACATTAAAAGTGACATTAGGGGGCAATAAAACCGCCATTACATCGCGATGACGGCCGGCGCTGGGCGTTTTTTCACATTCCCAAGGTGACGAGCGGCTACAGGGGGGCTAATTAGGCATTACTCGTTTTTTATGACGGCGTACAATAAAAATTAATCCACTTTATTGAGCCCGGCGGCTTGATTACTGCACTCCGGAGAGGTAGCGGCGATCGGTCCAACCGCCGCCCGGGGAGGGGGTGGTTTTATTTTGCAACGGCGTCCGGCAGACCGGAAAATTTGTAACTGCCAACCGCCCCGCTTAAAGATGTTCGTTTCGACTCCGAAACAATTTTCGATCAAAGTCAACGCTCGCGCTGCTCTTTCGTCGAATACCGGGAATTGCATTTAACCTATATCTAGTGCTGCTGTTGGCGAGCGTCGCTAAAACTAGCGGCAATGATTAAAGAAACTCGTTAGTCTATCTAGCTATACTCCATTAAGCGCCCGTCTCCAGAAAAACAACCAAGAAAAATGACTACCGCAGAGTGCCAATGTATTTGAAATATTATTTCGGACATATTGTTGCGTTTTTTTGTAAATCCGCTTCCCATTACCTGATGTGGTGAGTACTTACCGTACTATTTATCAAAATTGGCAGAATTTAATTTATAATAAATTACTCGTATTACACACCCTTAGAAACTTTTTAATACAGAATCAAGGAACCTCTGGAGCGTCTAGGACCGTATTTTCAAGGATAACTCTGCAAAGGCACTTCAAGTTTTGCGTAAGGCAAGTGGCTACTTAAAGCTAATAAAGACCAATTACAGGAACTCAAAGTAGCTATTGTGAAACCCCAACTATTACAGTTCTGCAGCACAGGTGCCTTTGATTTGAGCATGTCATTTTTTTTTGTTAAGTTGTATATGAAAAGAAATTCTGCGTTTATCTAAGCTATAATGTATCTACATAGCAACTCACCCAAAATATTATTGTCTGACTATGTATACGTATTACAAACCAACACAGCAGCAAACAGTAAACACTAACGTTAAAACTTTGAGCATTAAAGTAATTGCCTTAGAAATTGGGGAGGAATACTTAATCCCGAGCCCCAAGGTCAAATAAGCCCGGCCATACTTACACCCAATAACTAGGCGCCGTTGTAGATTTAAGCTCGAGTCACCAAAGCGTCAAATCACTTGTATTTAGCCCGACATGACGGACAATATCTAACAACTGGAACGCTTCATGCTAATTGAAGTTTCCTCTATACATGCCGACGGCATTGTATTTACTTACTCACACTGTATGGCTGTCCAATCAATGGCAGTTAACACGGGTCAGTGGCAAAAGACAATTGCTGAAATCTGTTTGATATGTTGGATGTTCAGTGTTTACCGTCTCGTGGCTTGCCACCCATTGATGTGTTGTCAAACAAACAGATAATTCGTCATTTACACCTGATTGCTTTGTCCAATTATGCAACAAATACTTCGGATGTGTAAATAATCCCTGTGCGTCAACAGTACTTGTAAGAAAAGGTTTAAGGTTTGTCCATATTTTTCTTTAACGTCACTGAAGACGACAGTACTAGCTTTGTATACCAATTACCAAGTACCACAGACTACGAAATGGTGTCTAGTATCCAAATATATTGAAATAACAAATATCTTAAATACCGTGCATAAATAACGGTAACAACCAAGAAGAGATATATTAAATGACAGTTATTGTTTTTTATTGTATTATTTTTTCTTTCTAATAAAAATTGTTTGTCAAAATTATACAGCCCACACTCATTGGTCTATATACAGGGTCTCCCACGACGAGCTGCCATTAAAGGTATATGGAGAATCAAATGAAATGAGAGATTGAAAATTGGTGGACTTATATTGTTGGACACGATCGTCTCAACCAAAATATTTGGAGTTTTCGGTTACTTCCGGTTACACCGGAAATGATGTCAACTTTTATATTTCAAATTGAATACCCTGTATTTTATCGCATTTTCGAAATCTTCATTGAATGTTAGATGAATTTTATGTTTCATTCCCTATACGTAACATGTGTCATTTTTGAGATATTAATTTTTTTCATTAAAAAATGACAGCTTTGGAAAAAAGTTGTCCAGCAAAATTGTTGTGAAGGTAACATATTATCGACACATCGGTAGCATTCTTTTAAAAGTTATACAGGGTGTTCAAATAATAAGATCAAAGTTGAAGTCGAGAAAAGTACTAAAAGTCGATTTTTTCAAATGGCGACCCTAACATAAAAATACATTTCTCAATTCTATGGAAAATTTTAGATCAACTTTGTGTACAATGTCCTATACCTAAAATGTACTTGTACCTACTGAAATCGATTGTTAAACATCACAGTAGAAATTGCAAACATTGCCAAATCTAGATTGCGTTTGAAAACAACTGCACAATTTGGAATAAACATACCTTTATTAAACAAGTTTTTTTAGGTCATTTATCGTTATAAATAATTTAGTATTTATAAAATTATAAGCCTACAATAAAACAATATTAAAAATAAAACAAAATCGTACTGTAAATTTAAAAAAAAAACTGCATAATTCTATTTCAGTAACTGTTCAAAAATTTTGCGGTTTTCCGTTAAACATGCTTCAATTCTTGATTGATGATTCAATTATTGTTGATGGCGTCCCTGATTGAGTTACCACATAACCCATTGAAAGCAGCTCGAACTCTATCTTTCATGATCTCCTTATAAATTATTGGGTCCTCATAAACTACGTCTTTAATAGCTCTCCAAATGAAAAATCCATTGGCGTAAAGTAGGGGGAGCGCGGTGGATATTTCTATGGCCCACTAAGCGTAATCCACCGATCGTCGAACATCTGGTTAAGCAAGCCTCTTGCTGCAACAGTTGTGTGCGCTGGAGCACCGTCCGTTTGAAACTACCCAATTATTGAGCACCAAATATAAGGAGAATATGAAAGATAGAGTTCGAGCTGCTTTCAATGGGTTATGTGCTAACTCTATCAGGGACGCCACCAGCAATAATATGTTAAAAAGAACTGAAGCATGTTTAGCGAAAATCGGCAACGTTTTTGACCAGTTTCTGAAATAGAATTAAGCAGTGTTCTTTAAATTTACATTAGGAATTTGTTTTATTTTTAAAATTGTGTTTTATTGTAGGCTTATAATTTTATAAATACTAAATTAATTTTAATGTAAAATGACCTAAAAAAAGTGTTTAACAAAGTTCTGTTTATTCCAAATTGTTCAGTTGTTTTAAAACGCAATCTAGATTTGGCAATGTTTGCAAATTCTACTGTGATGTTTAAAAATCGTTTCAGTAGGTACAAGTACATTTTAGGTATAAGACATTATACACAAAACTGATCGAGAATTTTCCATAGAATTGAGGAATGTATTCATATGTTACGGTTGCCATTTGAAAAAATCGACTTTTAGTACTTTTCTCGACTTCAACTTTGATCTTATAATTTGAACATCATGTATAACTTTTAGAAGAATTCTACCGATGTGTCGATAACAGTTACCTTCACAACAATTTTGCCGGACAACTTTTTTCCAACGGTCACAGCGGATAATTTATAAGTAATTGAAAGTAACCATGCAGCTGTCATTTTTTAATGAAAGAATTATTATCTCAGAAATGACACATGTTAGGTATAGGGAATGTAAAACGAAGATTTCAAAAATGCGATAAAATACAGGGTATTCCATTTGAAATATAAAAGTTGACATCATTTCTGGTGTAACCGGAAGTAACGGAAAACTCAAAATATTTTAGCTGAGACGATCGTAGCCAACAATATAAGTCCACAAATTTTCAATCTCTCATTCATTTGGTTCTCCATATACTTCTAATGGCAGGTCGTCATGGGAGACCCTGTATACTGTCTAATCGGCGAAACGGTGGAAGGATCTGCTCCTCATAGAAGCGAAAATTGGCCCCCCCGGGCGCCGATTTTGCGCCATAAATTCCGATCCTCGGCGCTTAGGCTTTCGGCTTCGTCGATTTTCGGCACCGCTGTCGATATTTTTAAATTTTCTTTTTGCGCCGAACGTAGGAGTATAGTCACGCGTCTACCTAGATCGGCGCCCGCAAGCCTATTAGGCCTGCCCATTTTACTAGTGTGGAACTTCACGGATAGGAGAAGTAATTTATTTAAGTGGTATCATAAATTTAAAAAGTTTAATTTTCAGGTAGCAATTCCCATAACAATGATAATTAATAATAATTGCTCATTTAGTATAAAAATGCTTTGTGGGTTCTGCCTTTTCTCCAGTTCGGGATATGAGGAAGCAGGCAAATCGCCAACAATATACGATATAACACGCTGTAATCCCGATAAAGCGAGTATAAAATTCGGAAACTGGTCCACGAGAGCAAAAAAGGAGAACACGCACACATAGACAAGGGTAGGTTATTGGTCAAGGGCGAATTTCGTGTCCCGTTCCAACGCTTGCCGCCACCCGTGGCTTTATCATATTAGAATCGCTCGCAAATCCATCCCTCGCTTTCGACTAAAAAATCCCAGCAACGCAATCCGTTATTTTTTCCATCCTCCCAAATCGTATGTATCTTTAATACAGAAAGTAATAGCGAGATATATAATACATATCTCACCCTATATGTATACGCTATAGTCATACGGTGGGTCAATGACAAGATTAATATACTGGCATTATCTGTATTCTGTATTAGTTATGGGATCAACGGCCTTACGTGCCTTATCTAAAAATGATAAAAAAAATCTAGAAAATCTATATGTCCGACCTGGGTACCGAATCCAGGACTTTATAATAAGCGAGAATGCCTTAAAATGTGGCCTTGTTGTGTTGTGTGTATCTTAAACTTAAGCTATGGTCATAGAGGCGTACCTAGAGTAAAGGGCGCCTATGGCAAACACCGATATGCGCCCCTCTCCGACGATGGATTGTATACGGTTTATTTCTAAAAAAGTACTTTAAAATTGGGTAATAAAGCACACAAATTAAATCTATTAACACTTTATTATAAATTTATCATTTTGACTTTAGCCGGCGCAAATTGTTTAATTGTGCGTATTATCAAAGTCTATTTCTTCGGTCATTTTTCATTCTATGCAAGATCACATAATCGACTTTGGCCCATCGAGGCTCTCAAATATGAGTAAGTATCAATTTTCTAAATGATCTTTCGCAACTGGCAATAGAAACCGCGATTGTCAGCAATATGACGGCTTGCACGGCTTGCTAACAGCGCAGCGTTCTAAAATTCAAAATTTCTTCACATAATTCTTGCCATCCACATCACAACTGTAGGTTTCTCCAAATGTTACACAATGTTCTTTAAAGTAGCTCGTTTCGGCTTTAAAACAACCCTTCCATATCAAAAACAAATCCAAATTTTTCATCTATTTCTTGTAAACGAACACTTCTACTTTTTAATCATTGGATTGATGGTCGACAGTCCCTTTTATATCTTCTCTAGCTGCTAAACCAACATCTCTCGATGTTTCGCCATCCATTCTTTTCATTCTTCTTTGACGTCTTTCAAATTCAATGTCAGGTTCATTGCATATTTGAATTCCTTCTTTCAGTGAGTCACTAACTAACACTTCTCTTTCATCATGAAAATAAATTTGAAGAGCTTTTAAATCTAAAGCTGCATTATGTAAGTTCATTTTAGGATCCTGCAACCTCTTTTGAACGCGGTCAATACGAATGTCTTGTATCCAGGCATAACAGCAGCATTATCATAGCACTGTGGCCTGCAATTTTGTAAATTCATGTTGTCTTTCTCTAACTGCTTCAATATTTCTTAAACCAAGCTTGCAGCGTCTTTATCGCTTATTTGTATAAAACCGAGAGATGATTCTTTAATCTGAACAGTATTTTTCTCAAAATTTAGGTCAATATAAGTTACTACCTCAGACATTTGTTCACGATGAGCTTGATCAGGAGTCAGGGATCAGGAGGAGTTAAACATTAGTCCGTAATACTTTGCTTTACGTACCTATTCTTTCTAGCAAACTATGACGAATAGTGGATGCCATGATGTGAATAAAGTCGTTCTGTATTTTGTTTGTGAAAGTACATCGATGAAGGCTCTCCGCAAATTTATGTGGTATTTTATGACAGGGTCAAAATTAGAAATTAATTTCAACAAACCTGTATTAAAATTTGACTGAAGGACTCTCCGTGGCCTCACAAAGGCAGGTTTTGTATCGCAAGGTATTTGATGCATTGTCGTTTCAAGAAATCACACCACTTCTGACTTTCTCTTTTCATTTTCTTTTCAAGCACAAAATCACACTTACCTATGGACAGAAAGGGGCCTGGAGAACATGGACAAGCAAACGAAAAACGCATGCCTGCGTTATTCCTTGGACGTTTGGAATTTTCTTTTTCATACGCAGTCTTTTAATAGACATATTTTTATCTATATTTTTTTTTATTTTCGGTTTCGTATTTATACGTTAGGCTTTTTCGCGCCCCCTTTAGTTGGCGCCCATGGCACGTGCCATGCCTGCCATACCCTAGTTACGCAGCTGTGTGGTCACACATCGTTGTTTTAGCAACCGCTGCGCTGGTTGCTACCGAGCGGTTGCTGCCGGCTATTAGCAGCCTTCTATCAGCATAGTGCAAACCCTTAGTAGCACTGGAAGCAGCGGATACTAAGTTTCGCTTTACAGATAGAAATAACGGTTGTAATACAACCGTAAAAGTTCAAATTGAATTCATTTTAATTTCAGACACGATGAAGACTGTAAAACCTCGAGGCGTCAACTCAACGCTTGGCACAATAAAGAACTGTTTACTATGTGTTAAGTTTTATTGTCGTTTGCGCTTACAAAATTAAACTAAAACAATGTCCGGCGGTAAACAAACAAAGAAACGTGTGGAGATAAAAATAGAAAAGCAGTATTGCATTATTGTAGCCGCAAACTGGTGAATTTCGGCAAAAGTGCAGCATATGGTCAGCGGTTGCACATTTTAAACCGGGATGAAACAAGATACGATTGAATCGGCTAGTCGAAGTTGTTTATTGTCAGGCCGGCACCGGTGGCTGGCGGATATTTTTCTGTACCCCCATCCCCCCTGACTACCATTTTCAATTCAAACTAGCGCGAACGGTCCGCCCATTCAAAAACCATTTGCAATTCAATAAAGCAGTAAAATAAAATGCACGACGGCCATGATAAAATTTAACGGACGCTCTAAAAAATCATGACCAATGGAGCGCCGCCCTCCCCATTTTATTTCGCGCGCCGGCTTATCCTCTTGTGCTCTTCTGTTTTAAGAGCAACCCGTTCAACATCCAAATCCGGCGATGAGGTGTGAATGGGGAGCATGTCAATGAAAAAGATACACAATTTTTATCAAAACGTACACGTAGAAGTGAATTTTGTATTGTCACCATGGATGGCTACACAACCAGTAATCAGAATATTCCACAACACAAATTTGTGGGCGATTTTCGTTTGGGCGTTCATGGCTATTTTCGTACTGATGTCGCCTGTCTACGACTTTGATGGGGCGGTAGGCGGTAGAAGTGGTAATTAATGACCGTGAGAATGCGCCGCAGAGGCTCAGACAGATCAGAGGCTACGCATCACTGTGGTTGCCGGACGGATCAAAGACCACTACCGGCGTTGGGGTGGGCATAAGTAGACCGGATTTATCTCTAGCTAAAGCCAGAAAGCGCAATCAAAAGTCCACAAACCCGAAACTGCCTGGGACTAAACTACCCCCGGAAAAACTCGCAATGATGTGGGTTCCAGGACATTCAGGGATCGAAAACAACGAACAAGCCAACATCCTAGCCAGAGAAGGCTCTAAGACCCCCTTTTACGGATCAGAACCCTGTTTATCACAATAAGCCACACCAGGAAGATGGTACAAAACTGGTAAGAGAAAGCTAAACGAGTTTACTGGGAAACATCAACTGGCATGAGACATACAAAGGGTACCATAACCTTCTCTGCCTCCAAGGCCAAACAGAAGTCCACAAAACCCGACCTTCTGCTGATTACAGGTCTTCTGACAGGACATTGTCCACGGAGATATCATCACAAAGATTGAACGGGCAAACAACGCAGACTGTAAATTCTGTGGCGGGTCACCCGAGACGGAAGTACACCTATTGTATGAATGTGACTCTCTAATGAGCACAACACAAATCCACTTGGGAGCCGCCATCATTGAGCCAGCGGAGCTGACACAATTTATTCTTTGAACAGTTGCTGACTTCCTGAAAATACTCAACATGGAAGTATGAGGGAAATATAAAAGATTTTTCAGGTCAAAGTATATCGAAAGGCCCAGATGTCAAACGACCCAACAAAGTATGAGGGAAATATACAAGATCTTTTAGGTCAAAGTATATCGAAAGGCCCAGATGTCAAACGACCCAACTCTACCATACCATACGTTCGTACTCGAGGTACAGCTGCCTTCACTTGGTGAATTGTTCACCCTCTAAACTGAATTCCTTAACTTACTCATGACCCATTTGACCATTTCAATATTTGGACAATTTGAGTAATTTGCATTTTTTATTATGAGAATAAGATTCTATGGAGTGTCGTTTGATATACAAATTGGGTTAAGCGTGTGTTGTAAACGGTACACCCACTATATTTGCCACCTGGATTAAAATTAATCTTACGGTGAATTTAACCTGGGGTAGAATATTATTTACATTTACCGTCCGTAGTGCCCTTGAGAGCCCGCGGAGTGGGTGTACTTTGTGGTTAATCATTGCCGAGTTAACACGAGATTACGATATTACCTGGGACAGTCTTGGCTGTCGGCGCTTCGGCCGGATGTGGAACCCTAAAGTGCCGCCAGCTCAAGACGTACTCTCACCACTACTACGTAATCACTACATATACTACTACCACCGAACTCAATGGATTCCACTAATTTTTACTACATACATAACACTCTTCCATACTTTGTATGTTATTTCAAAATTGCTCTTTCAAATGGGGCTTGAAAAGCATGTTGTACGTTTCAACCTTCATTTTATGGCTATGGTTTGCATTTTTTGCTTCTCTTCCTCGCTTTGGTTCCCATTGAAAAGTACTTCTTCGTTCACCATTTTCCTTCTCTTCAATCTGCCTCATCCTGCGCTCAGATAGTCTCTCTTGTTCAATTACTGCTTTCGTTTGCGTCTAGCCCTGTATATTCTCTGCTAATGGCTTTACTGTCAGTTGTTTGCTGTTTATGGAAATTCTTATCGACATTCACTCACTATTATTTTGATATAATTAAGTGTGTGTCTGTAGTATACTAAGCAGCGTGTATTGTAAAGTAAATCCAACGCCTTTCAAGGTTAGCACAGCAACATCCTGTATATCTAAACGGCAGTGTACAGAGATAAATTTGAAATACAGGACAGCCGAAACACTGTAACTGACCAATGACCCCTACAAACAACAGCAATTAATAATATCGGATGATGGTAAAACAAGAAGAGATGGATTGTATCCGAGCGAACTTCAGTCGTGTGATATTGAATAGGACCAAATCGGGGTAGGTATATATCATCCATCGCTTGAGATTCTTCCTCTGCGGGGGTTTAAATTGAAAGAACAGCCGCTGTCGCAGTAAATACTTAAGATTAATACAGCATCAAAAATGTTTCCAGTCGGTGGCGGTAACAAATTTTATCTTGATATATTATGACAGTTGGGCGAATGCTCGTGACACGCCCTGCTGCCGAATATTTGCAGTGTAGTTATCACCCCCAGGGGAACAGTATAAATCACTCTGCCGGTTTTATTACATTGCACCCAGTACACACCGCGATAACAAGTGATAACAACACGTAGGAAATCAAACTCTGTCCGACATGCTCACCAACACCACCCGCCATACCGAGAGAGGTTGCCACTGAGAAACTCTCGTGCTCTCATTACAATCGCTTCTCAATCCCTTGCTTATTCATGAATTAGTAATATGCGTCAATAAAAGCCCGTATTCTGCTTTAACTATCCAGATGAAAAAGCACTGTCTTCAAAACGATTCCTCAAATCGACCAAACTCAAGACAAAAAACAGTTCTTCCAATTCTTAGTTTGGTCCTGTTGACTTTCTTTATATCCCATGGATGCGGGGTATTTGGGGTATTTGACGCGAAAACCTGCCTAAAATTATTTTTTCACCTATAAGGAATCTAGATGCGTTGTTTTATTTATGTATAGCATTTTAACCTTCATACTAAGTATTTGAAGGTTAACAAGTTAACAAACAATAACACAGTACAAAATAGGGAAAAAAAGCAAACTGTATTAAACATTGTTCTTCAGTGCAGTACACCTATTGTAAATTAATTACTGCTACAAGATTTGTCATCAATATTTTTTGTGATTTTATTTATATTACTGTGTGAAATTTACAATAGTATATTATTATACAAGTTTTATAAGACGTCACATTGGCGCACGAGTTGTTTTGGGCACGACGAACGTAGTTAGGAGTAGTATATACGTTACATAAACTAGGAAATTCTCAACACTTTAGATGTACTATAGCTTGTTACGTGCATGCTGATGGTTAATAAACTATTTATTGTGCATAATCAGTCCCGCAGCAGCATTTGAACCCGATCATATCTACGATATAGGTTTGATCTTCGGATAACTACTTATTCAGGTAAATGTGCTCCTTGTATTGTATCTGAAAATGAGATTTGATGTTTAGTTGACAAAAATGATGCACTACACAATGCACTACATAATGCACTGCCAGAGTCGCAAAACACCGAAAATGTCATGCTAGCGTATTTTGATGAACAGAGCAAAACTACGAAAGCCCCAACCTTTTGGCAATATTATAGCATGCTACACGCATGTTTAAATATGTATAGAATATAGATATTTCGCGAATATGCGATTGCAATGGATTCTAAAAAGGCAGTCTGTGGTTATGTGTAGTACGTTTGACATATAGAATTTGATATGAATGTGTACCAATCTTAGACAAAAATGCTACTAAAAGCGATGTTACAATGTGTTAATTGTAACACCGAAAACAGTGTCACAATGCGTGCATTGTGGATGCAAAGTAGAAAAATATATATATGGCATGTCCTGATTAAATACGTATAATGGACGGATTTAAAATTGAACAATACATATCGTTTCTGAGTTATATGAGATAATATTTTTGGGTCTGTTATGTTGTAAGAAAATCATGAAAAATGTTTTATTTTTAAGACCAGTAGGAGAGGAAGAAAATGAAAGTTTACACCAGTCGACATTGTGTATTGACATACGTGTACATACGCTATTCATGCTATTTTCCGTTCGATGCATTCCTTTTAAGACGTGATTGTAGAGGCAGTTAAAGCTCCGTTGTAAAAACATCGCAACTACGAAGCACAATGTTTAGATTCGATGTTTTTCTGTCGGGGTCCGTGTCTATGCCGTGGTTTACGTATCGATTAAAGGTGTCTGCGATGAGCTGGCCATACGTAACAGCCGAAATATGGCCATTGTTTACATATCTGACAATTAACGCATTTTTCGGTTAGCGGAAAAGTTATAATGTTTGGGCTGAAATTGTACCTAGATAAAAATGTATGTATGTATGTAGGGTGTTGGGGGTCAAGGATAATCGTCGTGGCACCCAGGCCCCATTGGGCCCCTTGTGCCTCCCCCTGCGCTCACTCCAGCTATGTCAACCAGCCTAGGTTGTTAACGAAGGCTAGGACGCAGCTCAGAGGTGCGTTCCTGATTCCGTCCATGGTCGGCCATGGATCCCCCAGCAAGCGTTCCCTGTGTTCGACCAGGTCTGGGCATTCACATAAAATATGTTTTACCGTCTCATCCTCTAGCTCACAAGCTCGGCATATAGACGTTTCAGCGAGATGCATCACGTGAAGATGCTTCCGTAAACCACAGTGACCCGTTAGAATACCCGTAACTAAACGAAGCTTGTTTCTGGGCAGCTGTGTAAATTTCCTAGCAGTGGTGCTGGAGGAAAGGGGGAGCCCTTCCTTAGCTTGCTGACAGCCAGGTAGATTTTCCCACTGTCGAAAGAATTTCTTGTGGGTGATGTCCTTCAGTGATTGTAGCAGAAGGTTATTAGTGGGTAGTAGGAAGGGTTCCGGTGAGATAAAAACCTAGATAAAAAATCGTATTATTGTAGTGAGACTTTGGCTAGGGGTATTATATTTGAAGAAAGAGAAAGATGTAGAAGTAAAATTAATATTTATCTTACCAAAAAATTATTTTTGGCCTAGCCAAACTCCTTATTTATCTAAGAATTGACACTGAGAATTTCATCAATTTTAAACCATAAATAGCGCCGTTACTAGAAAACGCTATTTAGCACAGGTAGAACTGCGTCTTAAGAACCTATTTAACCATATTTATCACTATAAAAACTATTATTTTTACTAACGTATATTCTAAAAATAAAAGAACAGTAAAGAACAACCTCGAACATTTTATTTTATTTTATCTTATTTTTAGTATTATTTCAAAATTGTCTAATACTTATTGCTTCCATGAAAACTTTCGCAATGTGATCATCCTTCAAGCTGAAACGGTTGTTTTTTAGTGGTATGACCCTAATACACATGTTTTGAACCCAGATTCGCATTCCGTATAAACACATTTATCGAAAACGCCTAACCAGTCTCTATTCTCAAGCTTACTATTATCTCTCCTCAACAATAATCTATTTTAATGCAGAGAACTGTGTATGCGAGTAGGTGCTTTCGATGTATTTTCTTGGCCTGAATATAAATCCGATTTGCTTCAAGCAACAAATTTCCAAGAAATTCACATACAAGTACAAAGTTTAAGGTTTTTTTCGGATAATTTTTAAGAGTCTAAGTTATCGGGGTTGTTTGCTATACATGATCCAAAAATATACGTACATAACGCCATTTACAACATACAAGATGCATTGAACATAAAATTGTCAATATCTTGATAACCGTAATCATTTGTTTTTAGCTAAATATGGTTAATGTTCTAAATTACCTCTACTATCACGGTTTCAAGGAATTGCATCAAATTACATATAAGCCCGTACATCAATTTTTGGATTTTCCTTTACAGCGTGATAGAAACAAAATCCCAAAAACCGCATCCTCACGTATCCGCAGCAGATTTTGCAGTAGTTGTAATGTCAAGTCCTTATATACTAAAAAGCTAACACATTCCCCCCGAGAAGTTTACAAATTTTGGCCGATCGGGGGAGAGGTCTACTCCTCGAAAAAGCGAAATTGGGCGCCAGAAACGCGAATTTTGGCAACAATTTTGACAACTACAGCACTTAGGTTTGAGATTTGCACGATTTTTTGCCCCGTTTTCGAAAAAAAAATTCCAAATTTGACTAAATTTATGCCTTTTTATTTGGGCCTGTACCGTCGCCAGGCAACGGGCTCAACAAACTGACAGTTCTCCGCTCGCCGCTGTCGAAATGGTCGAAATCGCCGTAATTTTAGCAAAGCTCGCGCGGTTTTTGCCTAAAGTGCCGTAAGATGGGCTCGCAGAAGTGAACAGAATCGTCGCCGACCACAGTAGGTAGGCTTTACGAACGTCAATAATTGTCATTTTCGGAAAATTTCCGAAATTCATGACAATCGATAATAAAATGACAGTTCCGTGTTTGAAATCCTTGAAATGACAGCGCGTTTATCCTCGGTGCTATGGTTTTGCTCGAAATTAAATTGCGGCCAGAATATGCGATAAAATGTTGTTCCGGGCGTTCCCTGGTAACTATGCGACTATAATTACCTTTAGGTTCAAGAATTTCCAACGGAAAATAATAAATAACGCGCCGCCGGGGACAAGAGTGCTTCAGCAGCTTAACAATGTACATATTTTTTTATTCTACTAATGAAGGCTTCATTCGTACGTATATTATCTATATTTTGATATTATAAATCAACTGTATGTTTTTAGGGGATTTTAGGTACGCTAGGGAATTTTCGAGCGCTTTAGTTGGCATTTCTGAATATGTCAGGAGTCGTCATCTTATAAACAACGCTCGGCAAGAAAAGTGCGAGCGTAGGGTACATTTTATATAATTGGAGGATATATAGCCATTGAAAAGAACCACGCACGCGATCCTATCAAGAAGAACTGCGCTTTGTGCGCACAGGGGCCCACCTCTGGCAGTTGTGTCACCCTTGCCGAAATGGGCGACGACCGACGAAGTATACGCGATAAGTAATAAATACACATCTGTTACTGATGTTTGCGGTACGCTAGGGATCTTTGGCTGGTAAAGGTTTGCCATTCTGACTGATTTACCACAAGACTACAAGCAAAACAAAGCTGCCATGTCCGCAATAGTTTGCTATTTAGCATTGGTGTATCTTTGAGGTTAGATTACCTGTGGATTTTGTTTTGTTTATTTAAATGGATGTGCAAGCCCGTCCATCAATTGTGGATGCCGGGAAAGTTTTGGAGGAGGATACTATGACAGGAGCTATGGTGTTTGTTAGATAGGTGCTGCTCTGCAATGATTGTGAGGTATTATCGCCGTATAAATAAAGAAAGCGTGCGTTCGATAACAAAATACTCAATTTCAGATTCCCATGTCTTTCACTAGGCGAGCCAGAAATTCCGATGGGCATACGTGGAAGTGTCGAACTTTCGACAAGTTGTGCTCCGTTAGGAACATATCCTTTTTTTCAAAGAGTCGTTCGACTTTAGCAAAGCTTGTGCAAATGCTTTACCTACGGTAGAGAAAAATCTCTCAGAAGGATATTGCCCGTGCCCGTGTGGAAAAACTAGGACCAGATTCTACTCTTATCGCCTTTTCACACGGGACACGGCGTCCGTGTACGGTTCGAAGTGTATGAGATTAAATCGAAACTTTCACACGTACCGTGCCGTGCTGTTTGAAATCCGTGTTGTGTGAAAAGCTACACAACGACCGTACACGGATAAAAACGCACGGACGCCGTGTCCCGTGCGAAAAGGCCGTTACGGTAATCGACCCTATAATTGGTAGCTTCAAGACAACGATTACACGGCTAAGATTGTGAAAATCGATGAAAGCAAGTTCTTTCATTGAAAGTACCATCGTAGACAATTTTGAGTTTGTTGATAACATATTTTGTTCAATAATAATAATCATAATTGTGCTATTTTTATGCAAATATTGCAATAAAATGTATAATTTTTTTTCATATCAACCCAAAAAGGTCAACCGATAGGCAATACTGTGTAATTAATGTACAAATTTGATTTTCTTTTTCAAATGAACCCTGGTCTACATCGCGTACACCATTAGCCTCGACGCGAATGCATCTGTTGAGCGTAACGACCCGTAACTTCTGAAAATGCACATATTTATTTAATAAACTTAAATTTCTATTTGTTAAAATGTAAATATAATATAAAAATGACCAAATTTGCATTTATATTTTTAGCCCAGCAAAATCATACAAAACGCACTCTTGATCACTACAGGATAACCTTAATATACGGTCAGCTGTTAAGAACTAAACAAAAGATACGTGGCAACGTTGCATACCTACGCCGCCTCCCATAGCACCCTGGTGCACGCGCAAATTTGGGTGCCTTCTCTGCATGTTTACCGTAATACCTTTATGTTTAAATCTATGCAAAAAGATAATATGAAAAAAACCTTGCCAAAAAGATGTAAATGACTTAAGAGGTAAGTATCTTGATCTGCAAAGCTATGCAAAAATATTATTTGTAATGGCTGTTAACGGCTGTAACTTTTTAAGGAATTGAGAAAGCAAGCTGTTTTTCATTGCAGCTAGCATTTCTGTCTTTATAGGTATCTGTATTTATAAATTATAACAAACTTAAATATTAAACTTTTATTGCAGTATGTATTTGTTAATACTCATTTTTTGAAAATTGTATTCAAATTTTTTCTAATTAAATGCTCATATTTAAGTTTTACTCAGTAATAAGTTTTAGTTGAAAGTTTATTTATGGATTTCATTCTTAAATTTTTAAGAATAAGTTTTATTCTTAAAACATAAAACTAAGAATAAATGTTGTATCGCTATGTTAACAGTGGCAACAGTTGGTTAACAGTGGTTAACAGTTGGTTGGTTGGTTTTGTTTTAGATTTGTTTTCTTTTATTTTTTAAACATTTTTACAATCAATTTTTGCGAGTACCGTAGACGGCAAAGTCGCGCTTGCGCGACTTTGCCCAATAAGACGATCGGCGATCTACCCGGATCGGCTAACTACCCGAATCGGCGATCTACCCGTCTAGGCGATGCGCAGACCTATAGGTCTGCCCCGTTTCTAGTATGTGTACTATAATTTGAACAACTTTCAAGAGCTTAATTAAGATAAACACTAAACTAAAACACTCAAATTCTGCATAAAACTGTTTTTTTTTATAATAGCGAATGTTCTCGGCCCTGCAATAAACAAAATTGTGGGTAAATTTTAATAAAAACAATGTCGAATGACAGTTTATACTTGGTTCTAAAGAAGGTATAACGAAAAAGTCACATTTTTCCTTAACACAAAATTACAACCGTTGTCAAGAGCGTCAACTTATGTGCATCTATGTTTAGTTATAGCAAAATCTAACTGTTGGCTGACAAGAACACGTGGCACAGGGCTCAGGTGAAAAAATATTGCCGCCTTTTAATACATCGGTCCTTTACCTATCCCAGAAACTGGTTTACTTTTTGGAATTTAACAATTTAGAAATTTGAATTATGGCCAGCTTTTTGGGTCAAATACCCCAATGTGGGATGTTAGTAATAGAAAAACTGAATGTTTCTTGAATACAGAAGTGCCAAGAGAATGTCAATAAAGCCACACCATGAAGGTGCTCCCACACGCAGTGCCAATAGGGGCCATCATTGGCCATCGGAGTGCTTCGCGTAGCGGGACCCAACTGTGCCAATGCACATCGCCAATATGTCGACCTTGTCCGCTTTATTTCATTCTGTTTTAGCATTGTACGTACTACCGATGAAAAGTTTAGTTATCTATCTATGTTTTATCATATATACTGCATTATTTATGTCTGTACGTACTTTAAGGACAATGATGATTTATTATTTGCCCAAATGCCTGATTGCCCAAATGTAAAAACATGAAAATTTTTTTAAATATTTTGCAAATTTATTCACAATAATTATGGTTCTTATAAGCATTATATTAACCCTACAGTTACAATAAATTAACAAACAATAAAATAATATTCTGAAGACAATATTGAAGTCGTTATAATGGGTGACCCACGGCATAGGTACGTTTGTTTATTTTTTGTTTTTGGCGCCGAAGGAATGAACGTTGTGTTAATATACAGAAAATGCCAATTTATGGGATGGTCTTGAGGTTAGTATGACTTCCGGGTTTTCCAGAAATGACGTCATCATTAAAATTTTAAAGATGAATTCGCACACAATGGGGAGGCATACGGTATCTAGGTTCTGGGATTGCGGTCAACCTTATTCGCTAGGGTGGGGTGGGAAAGGTGAGGGAGGGGGTTGGAGGGAAGCGGGATATAAATCTACACACGATGGGGAGTCATACGGTATAGGGGTCCAAGGACTGCGGTCAACCCTCTTCCCTACAATCTTGACTACAATCAAACAAAGTTGCATTTATATAATTAACAACAATTAACTATTTATTAATTAACAATTTATAGATTAGTTTTAAGCGGCAAATTTAAATAATCTGATGTACTTAATGTATTCAACAAAGTTTAAAAACTATACTGGATGCTTTTCCTTATTTTGATTATCAGAAAAATATCAAAAAGTATATCTGTTACTAAAAATATTGGGTTGATAATAAATATACCTACATAATATACATACACGGAGTTTTAATATCTATAATTAAAACTCCGTGTATGTAAGGGTTCTCAATTTTTCTTTGTATCTTATTATAAATAATTTCAGTTTTATTATATAAATTATATTTTAAATCAAAACTATGAATTCATCGATTTGACTGAAATGAAATATTTATATAAAGACACGACACAAATTAACAGGGTCCTGCATAAAAATATAAACCACTCAGTGTATCAG
The DNA here is from genome assembly GCA_963966075.1 of Aphodius sticticus. Taxonomy (NCBI): domain Eukaryota; kingdom Metazoa; phylum Arthropoda; class Insecta; order Coleoptera; family Scarabaeidae; genus Aphodius; species Aphodius sticticus. The sequence continues at coordinate 12,397,113 of OZ014515.1, read as the reverse complement.
ATCTTATCCCATCTTATTCCGCATTTGTTGCTTGAAACATAAAGAAAATAAAAAGGGAGATTTTTTTAATGTCACGTGGCAAATATAAAAAACTAAATAATTTTGTTCCCTGTATTGCTGTATATTTGTAGTCCTTAATGTATTTAATATTTTCGAACGTACTGTATAAATAATGACTGAAAAACATGTTTAATATTTAACAACCTTACTAAACAGTGTCTTCGAGGGTTCATTTTTTTTAAATTCTAAGCAACAATGCACTGCTTAAAATAATGGGAGCTGCGGCAACAGAAATGATATCGTCTTCACTGTTCATTTTTAATTCTCTACGGGACGCTAGGAGCCTTCTACGATACACAGAAATACCTTGCGCCCAATACCAACGTTGGCCAATGTTGGCGAAGCGAATGCGCACACTACGCGCAGCGCGTCACATCACCAACGTTGGCGAGACGTTGGCACTGCGTGTAGGAGCTCCTTAAAACCTGGGAATAATTTAAAATATAATACGCTTTGAGAGAATTTTCGCTTGTTTAACATTGTCGAATGGATAGAAGATAATGGTAATACAGTGTTGCTACTGTGAATGCTTGGTAATGTTCCGTGCGGTGAGGAGCAAGTGAATAGTACATGAGTATTGTATGAAACTCTGCGGAAAATGTCTAAAGGTTGGGTACTTTTGTGCGGGTTTCATTGACGATAAAGCGGTGTTATTTTATAATTTGCCATGAATTCGGGTTGTGGCCGGAGAGTGAGTTTACGGTGGTAAGCGGCATGCTGGGAACCGTTGTAATAAGTTCTTAGGTTGGCGCCGGGTTATTGAAACTATTTCGTTTAACACCGACATTACTTCCTCTAGATTTATTTCGGGCCGCACTAAAACCTACCCCGCCGCCGAAACTCCAAGCGCCAGATTATAAACTATCGATCTCTTTCAAACCAATTGCAATAAATCTTAAAAACCTTTCTACTTCTTCTTACAGCAATTTAGATACATCCACGTATTGATTCATTCCTCCGCTTTTACTTGGAAAACATCTCCATCGAAACATATTTCAACTTTAATGATATTGTATATTAGTTCTTACCAAAGTGACAACATAGTAGGACTTTTAACATTATAGTGTCGATTAAGGTAAATCTAGACAGGGAGACATACCATCCGCATGGTGTGTCAATGGCGTGGCGGTTTTCGGCCATCTGCGCAAGCGCTCTGGTTTCGCGTATGCAGTGCGCTTGCTCAGATGACCGAAAACCGCCTCGCTACCACAGTGGTCCCCTTACGGAAGTGAGGTGGCGTCAAGAAATTTGAAATACCTGAAATTAAACTGTAACAAATTCAACCCTATGCGAGCATTAATGTTATAGCTATAGATTATAATCCAGGCGTTTTTCGGTTGGTTTCCTGATTTATTTAAACCGCGCTTGGTGTATGTATTACATAATTGGCTCGACGTGCGCGCGTTATCAAGTTATCATTTGTTCAGCCGCAAGTGTACGTATATAATACGTACAGTGTCGGTACCAAGCTGAAAGCCCGGGGAGGAACGTCTGGCATTATTTTCTCATCTGGCGGGGTAACATTATTTCACGCATTAACCGGAAATTAGTGGCAACGCGGGGTTCATTTGAATATCATTTTTAACGCGCCTCCTCCGCTTCACATCCAATGTTTTATTCAAATCGCATGCTAATTTGATTATTTACAATCTTCTTTGGCGTCTACCGTCAACCACCAGAACAAACCGAGGTTGCTCGAAGACTCCACACCGCACCCCTCAGAAGAGCCAGTCGCGAAGTCGTCTGGTTCGAGTAGTTCGACATTGTTACCGTAACTAAGTGGATGGAAGCTCTTTGCCATTATACACAATATTATAATTATGTCTTGTGATGATCTCGGTCTCTGTCGTCTAACCGCTTTTCCGAAAAGTATCTCGAACGTTCCTTAGAAAGAGAACGATTCTCAACTTCGTCTACATTCAAGTAAGGTACCTCGATACTGAACGACACTTGACAAAAAGTAATAATATCTTAGACTTCAATGCACTAGTTTCAAACCAACTTTACAAAGGGTTTAAACTCTATGTGTTGTCATGTTGATTCGTCTACGTCACCCCATCATTGGTCACGTTGTGCTTTCCATGAGCGGTTGATAGCATTCGCTCCGCAAATTTATAAAACTTAGGTCAATCAAAGCCAATCAAAAAAGGTGGCACGCTTCTGACCTTCTGAAGGTCATGCTACTCAATGAATTCAGTGTTGATCAAATATAATGCTCCATCGCTCCTTTAAATGTTCGGGATACGCAACGACACACCCTGTATTGGTGATAAAGATCTTGGATATAATGCTAAGGGAATTTGTGGTGGAATGAAATTATTGGGTTGGGTGGGATGGTCTCCCGTCAAATTTAATGATTGTTAGCAAAACGTGATTAAAGTTCATCGGTTTCGGTTAATCAATATTATATTAATATTCCGGCAAAGCCTATGGACAAGGGATGAATATTAAAAACAAAAAATGTTTTCGTGCGTCGGGACTATAATAAAGTCGATCGCTAGATCCGGGCATGCTCGGGCCTGCGGCTCGCCGTTTATGAACGAAATGTAATAAGCCGAACTATGTGTTTTATACCGCCATATACACTCGGCAAACATGCCAGCTAGCCATTGGTTTTGATATCGCCGGCGGTATGGCCGGCTCCCAGTTCAGTACATGTGCTTATACTATAAAAGGAACTTGGTATTTTGCGTAAACTGCTGACTTTGCCCTTAGTAAGCTTGGGTACTTCGGCTCCAGACTGCAGAATCCCCGCATTAATTAGCGTTGACCATAAATTCATATCGGAATATCGGACGTAGAAGCCAGTTTAACCCTAAGGAGCGGTTGTATAGATGATATACATTCTATCTTCTGAGAACTTCTTACGGTTCTCTTCCATTTACTCTATATAGTGTTTACGTTAATGGTCTATATTTGGTGTAATATGGACAATATTAATGTCATACACATAATAAATCAATAATTAATTAATTAAAACTAAAGAATATATTATTTATCTCTTTCAAATAAATCTTATCAGCTCCAAGTTATTCCAGTCTTATTTTTCTATGGTGGCTGAATCTATTGTATCGTTTTGGCACAGTTCTTTAATTACTTGGGCCGGTTGAGAACTACCTAGTAAGTAGATATTATTTTATCCTCAATAATGCGGAATGTCGCACAGGTGCTTCTCGTACATTGGCGATCGACAGACATTCAACAGTCATTCTTGGTTTATCTTTCTCGATAATTGCAAATTACGACTGCGATCTACAATTACTACAATTACTAACTTATTGATTGATAATATCGTTGTTACATACCAGTATACAGGGTTGGTCAACATAACCGGAGCACCTAAACGATTGTCCAACCGTAAACATTAAAAAAGTCAAACATAAGTTGTTTGATTTTAAACAAGCATTTTTGTTTGATTTTAAACAACATTTTTAATATACAGAGTGCTTATTTTATTATGGAAACTGGCAACCTTTCCGTTTTCTAATAGAACACATATATTATTTACATTTTATAATTCTTCCATAAATTTATTGTAGGAATCATTTCTTATGTATATATTTTAAATATATAATATATTTTATTATATATTCAATTCCGTCATACGAAGATCGAAGAAGCAATCGTAGAAGCACCAAGGTGGCGACATTGGTCACCCCCTTTAGGTCTCCATTTGAGTGTTCTTTCCATTGAGTCCGAAACACGTGTCTACGGTTGCTTCTTCGATCTTCGTATGACGGAATTGCCCGACAAATGCCTTTCTCCTTACAAATAAATGTGTATGTACGTGGGAAAATATTCAGTTTCAAAGTTCAGGAGTTTTAATTAATTGCTGATAACTAAAAATGATGCATTTTATAAAAAGTGGTTCCTACAAAAAAATCATAAGAATTAAAAAATGTACAGTATTGTTCTATTTGAAAAAGGAAATGTTACCAAATTTCGATAACTAGTTTCAACAAAAAAAAATGTATTTTTCTTTATTTCTTTACGGTTGGAGAATTATTTAGTTGTAATTTTAACTAACTCTGTATGGATATGCACTATAATGTTTGATTTATACCGCAATACATTATACAAAATAATAAAATAATAAGTATGCAAATATTTAATTTTTGTTTATGGAAAATCGTATTACATACTATGTCTTATATTACCTAGTATATGGTATCTAATATAAATGATCAGAATAATAAAGTAATAGCATTTAAGAAATTTTTCAACTATTTAATATATTTTATATTAAATTTTTATTTACGTTATTCAATTAATTATTAATTAATAATAACCACAATTTCAATGAAAGTATACATACACACTATACGCTGAGGCAGCGGCTACTTCAGCGACGTCCATGACGCTTTGTCTCACCCAGCATCGCCGAACTTTTCGCCGATTTATTCGGGCTGAGTGTGGAGCTAGCATTATATTTGTCTTACACGTCGTGTTGTCGAATATCCCTCAACTACTTCTAGATAGCATCCATACTTATGCAGACTCCGTATTTAACATTTGCACTGAATAGAAATTGCTAATTCTTAGAAGACCTTGCATTCTCAATCGCGTTCAGTTCGCAGTTTGTAAACGATCGCACTGAAGACAAGGGATCGTCGTGTAGTTTTAAACGTGTTTAGGAAGTGCATTGTGGTGTGGAATTCAAAGAAATGTCTAGAATTACGTAAACAGCGGTGTATACAAGTTCCAGTAGGTAGAAAGTTCGCAAGTTAGTGGAGGTTTTAGAGTACAGACGTCTCCGTTTGGCACTTTGGCTCCGTCCGGTTTCAACCCTGATTAACGGTGGCCTCACGGCTCACGGGGCGCGGCGTCGGGACGCCCGGCCGGTCCAGGGTCGCGCGAGCAAAACCAGCCCCGGCTCCAATCAGCACGACTACAACGAGGATCTTGTTCATTCGATTGTGTCACGGAATTGTTTGCCGAAACTATTTTTTCTTCTCGTTTCCTCCAGCGGCAGTATTTGTGCAAACTATAACCCCTGTTCGCCTTTTCGCCTGTCCCCGTTTTATTCCTTTCCCTTAACTTTCTTAATACAATTCCCGCCGCGACACGACGTATATATATTTTTTCCCTTGATAAATACCCAAACTTTCCCGTGGGCCTCCCGTGACCTGACGCCCACGTCTCTCCTTCGAACACGTACCAATACTTAAGGAAATCGCTCCGCGGGTTGCTCTATTATTAAGGAAGCAATTCTTGGGGGCTTCCTACCTTGCCAACATCTAAACTAAATACAATCCGGTAATATACACCAAACTAACCTCCCCAAAGGTTTCCTTCGTTCTATATTGGTCTCCGGTGTTGCATTTTGGTTATTATACATAGCTTCCAAATATATTTTAGGACTTAAGAGTGGAGTCCAACAGCTGATCGACAGCAGTTCGGCTGCTTTTGATGAGTTTGGATAATCTAACGAGAATTGGTCTTTGCGTGGGGATGACGACATTTTCGCTAAAGCTAGTTTGGAACAAGATAGACTTTGCCGACGTGCGGTCAACATTATACGGTCTAACGTCTTTAACGCTATTTCAATTTATTTTTGCACACGTAATCAGGCTGGATAGTGATTCTTTACAATGCTTTCCAACATAACATGGTAACTCTAAAAATTACTGTGATAAATTGTTGACATAACCTATGTTGAGAATTAGTGATATTTGTCATATATTTATATAACTTCAACAGTTGTCTACGGTTTATGAAGTGATATCTGCAAAAACACACGTACTATGAATATGTGAAATATTTGAAAGTGTAATGTTATGTGCCCGTTCATAGCTAGAATATGTACGTAGCATTGTGTGTGTGAAGGAATACGTGTGATCTATCGCAAAACCCGTACCAATACCTTTGGTCACAGATTACTTTCTCTTGGTACGATAGATTATGCACTCATTTCTCAGCTGATAATACACTTATGCCTAGCTAATGAAAAATACACAAGTATACATATTACACATACGTATGTACATCAACAGCACAGGAATTTGATAACGTATAAGAAAAACAAAACACTTAATTCTTTATTTACCAATTTGTAACTCATATATTATTTATAAAAGACAATAATTATTTATTTATTTATTTATTTACATACGGACGCACTAACAGGAAAGAATCCCAATAAAAGTGGTCCCAACATATTATACAAATAAATTATCGTCTATGCTAGAAATATACATAACTAAGTAACACTCATTATTCGAGTAACATTAATATAAAAAAATTAATACAAATATCCGCATAATATCAGACCCCAACCAGAAACGCAAAGTCAATGCAAAACCAATCAATGACAAAGCGCGGCGGTGCATGCACACAAAAATAAAAAAAAATTAACAAATATAAACAATTTAAAGCACGAAATACAACAAAGGCTCATATGAGACAACGACGCAACAAGGCGGTCCTCAGTCGGTCAGTGGAGCATGCAGCCACGTCGATCTCCGCTCGGTTGCAAGCCGTGACCATCCTGTTAATAGAAGAGTTCCGAAAAGCGTTCGTACGCTTTTCTTATAAGCTTTATAATATTATATAGCTTTATTAATGTTATATTATAATGTCAACATACAATCACGAAAATGTTGATCCTCGCTAGCATCAGTCACGCATATGGGTCGTAACGCTTGTTCGGTTCTTCAGGGGTAATTTCAATAGAATCTGCGGTTTATTGTCTTAAACATAAATTCTCCATACACACTGCACTTGAGAAGAAAAGCATCTGGAGTCAATGGTTGACAAGTTGACTATGTCGCATTATACAACATTTCTCATAATAATATTATAGACGTCTTCCAGTAATATTACCAAGAAATGTGATAAAAGATCGGTAATCGTCAGCATACCTCGGTGATTTTATTGTCAGTTCGTGGAAATTATGAAAATTAGTGATCACATCTCTTGTCTAGAAATCCTCTTCGATCAACAAAATAGTACGTCAGGATTTTAGTTCTCCGTAATGTAATTTGGAATCCAATTACCAAACCCGTAATGAGCTTCTGCATCATACCATACTTGAAGCTTGAATTCTTTGGTAGTAGAATGGATAAAACAGCACTGTTTATATGTATATTCTGCTAGCTAACCTAACAATTAACATGGTGTTTTTAATAAAATAATAGTATACTTCTTTAGGCACAAACCTGATTGATGTCTGATACAATAGTAGGGTTTTTATGTAATCTGCTAATTTCGATTGAAATACTGCTTTGTGCGGTGTTTTCTTTATTTTCAGATATCTGATTTGTAGGTTAGAGCTCTCGAAATCTGTCCAGCAAATATAAATGTGAATTTTAGCGAGTTACAGAATTTTTTGTGGTATATGGTAGATAGAGATAGCTCCATTACTGTCTTCGTCTAATGACTTCTAGTTCTCGAGAACATCGCAGATGGCCACACTGTGTAGACTCGAACATGGATGGAAAAATTGGGAAAATACGACGCCTATTCTTCAAAGGCGTGACTTTATTTCTCTTCGTTTATTGGAATATTCTCAAATATTACATTGACGTAAAGTGAAACTACGGCGGACTTGACACAAAAAACATAATTGAAATGTTATTCCTGAAATCACGACATCCAATTATACGTCTAGTTTGAGCAGCAATTGTTTAAAATTGGGCATGGGTATAATAAATATCGAGCAGGTCCGACCAAGAAGTGTTAATTTAGATTGTTGTAATCTCTATCATTATTAAATAATAAACCCACACGAGCACTGTACAGTTTGAATAATTGGACCAATAGGGGCCCACCAGAACAGTCCTGAAGTTAGGCCGAACCAGCCTCTTAAGCGTAAGAGTTGGCCTGTGACATCTCTAAAAGGGCTTGTCTTCACAAAATGTGCGTCGTTCTATAACGAAATATCTTCAAAGATTGGTGGCCAGTTAGAGAGTGTTAGGCGGGTCGGACTTTACTTGCAGTGGACTATTGAAGTGGTCAACAGGCCACCGTATCTCTCAGTATAGCGCTGGTTGCTTTTCTCTTTCACGAGCGCCCGCAAACGTAGGTCTCAACAACGCGACGGCTTGTTGCTCATTAGGTTACACATATCTCTTCTAATGTTATCATCCGCCCTAGTTATTGATCGAGTGTGTGATACAAAACATCAGAATTCAGACAAAGAAAATGCTGGTGAATATTAGGTTTTTGTTTTCTCGTTTAATTAATAGCACATTTCCGGCGTGTGCCACGGAGGGGTCAAAAGAAGCTGGATATCATAACGGTATTATATTTGATTGCCTTTGGGCCGTTGTCCGTTCTTTTATGTGTTCACCAATAAAAAAAATCTGCTGGCGGATATAGTAGTTTTTATTGATCTCGAACAGCAATCCAAAACAAAAGTCGGCACTTACGACCCTGGAGTCAGCCACGTAAAGGGTCCGCGAAGATGCAACCCTAACTGTTTTAACTAATATTCCCGGCCGAAAAAGTTAAAAGCCGCAGAAAGCTTTTAATGTCTAATTTATTTTTCTCCTGTGACCCAGTTCGCGAGCGTCGGCGCAGCGCCATCCAGCGGCGAATAAAAAAATAAGAGAAACAAATTTTACTTTTCGTAATAACAGTAAAAATCAAGTACTCTCACCGCCGCACCCTTCGCCCCGCCCATTTCACGTCGAGTTTATTCTTATTCTTATATGCCACCGGAATTACTTACTACAACATAACCGGGAGCGGCTGGAATTGCAAAACTTTTGCCGAGCTGCTACGGGAATGGGACACGAATAAAGGAATACATAAAAAAGGTGGATGATGGAGCGTGCTAAAACTTTTATACACACACTTACGGTACACGATAAATAACAAAAACGACAAAAACAATCTTTTGCTCTCTTAGCGCGTACGAAAATTTTAATCCGGCGAAACTTCAATTATACAGAATTAACTGTTAAGTCGTTCGTACTTACAACTAGGTCAAGTATCTACAGAAAGCTACGCCGGATTTAAAGGAATTATACAAAGTATTTTTTCAATTTTGTCAACAAGTTTACGATATACAATTCAGTAACCAAATAGATTTACCTTCCATGCATTTTTCCAATGACGAAGTATAATAATCTTCTGCTTACTACGACAATAAAAACAGTATGATCTCTAGTACGGCTTAGTGCACTGATAAGCTGCTGCCGGTGACTGTGTGTTCATAGCCATACGCAGCTGTGTATTGAAACTACGGATGAGTCGTTCGCGAACGAACCGTTCAATGAATGGGTCAAATGTCTGAACCGTTCGAACCGACTCACCGCTGGCAAAGTGAACGGGTCAGTAGTTCGTTCGTTTACGGCGTTTATGCACTCGGCTCATTTCTGCACAAGGCATAGACGGCTCAAGGCAGACACAGGACACAGCTTTTTGCGACGATCAGCGCTGGCGCGGCGGCGTCTTTGACGCATGTGTTCGTTTGTTTCCAGTGCCGCGTAAAGTATTATAAAAAAATTATTTTCGTTCGCTTATTTTTGGTTTGATTGAAGAATGAAGATTCGTCAACATATGGACCTGCCCAAATATTTTCGTTGCGTTCTAAAATGTTTAAGTACCGTATATCTACGCTGTAATTACTTTTAAATATTTGTGGAATATTATATTGAATCTGGAGTAGATAATGTAAACCATTAGTTGCAGTAAATATAATTTATTAAACAAAATAAAAGATTGAAACTATATAAAGAAATATAAATGAAATTCGTTCATTTTGAACGGTTCGGTCGCTCGGTCGGTCCACATAAAAGTCGTTCATTTTGAACGTGTCTGATTGAACGGGTCATTTTAGTGAGCCGGTTTGACGGAACTGGCTCAGTGAAATGACCGAGAATGCCCATCCCTAGTTCAAACGCTCCGCTACCAGCACCGCTCGAAGCACCTCTATCAGAGTCGCTAACTGTTTGTCCGTGCACTTAGAAGAACAGCGAAGAAGAGCTTGGAAGTTGCGGACCGTGTGCAAAGTTTAAGGTTTCTTAAGGAGTCTAGCTTACCCTCCAGGTTGTCTGAAAGCTTTCTGGTACGAATTTTATGTTTATTGGAACACCTCAAGATGACGATTTGGTGGACTCCATCAAAATGAGGTAATGGCAGACATTCGCAAGTGTGGCCATTATCTCATGTGAATATATACAGTGGAACTGCATCAATGGTGCCGAGAGACGTTACGTCAGGGAATTGCTATTACAGCTATTGGTTAGAATGAGAAACCTTAGCGTTAGAGACTATAAAACAGTCACCGGCTCCTCCGCACAAAACGCTTATATCGTCCAAATGGGTGGTTATGCAGGGATAAAGGTTTTGATGCATTTTTCCAGTATAAGGGGGCGGCGTTAACAAAACCGGCACCGTAAAACTGCGAAATAAGCGCAACTGGCTAGACAATTGGCGAAACCGCGAAGCGCGCTTTATTCATATCTTCGGCTAAAAACAAACGCGACCGTTTTAACAATACCTAAAAGGGGAACAGTAACGCCGCCGCCGCCGCGAGCCGGTGAATTGAAATCCAACCGTATTGCCTCTGGGCGACACGAGAATGATTTCATTACCACCGAAGATGGTATCGTTATTTCCAAGTTGCATTGATAATGCTGCAAGCGCCGCAGGAACAAAGCGAATCCAGTAAACGCCGCCCCGCCCGCCACTCCCTGGCCCGCAGGACGCGAGCGGCGCTAAATAAGCCAGTTTACTTATGAACCCCGTAATATAATTAATACATGCAAACACAGAGCGCACAGAATTAATTAAGTGCGACACAGGAACATCTATTTTCATTTCACAAAGGAGTTGTTACAATTGCTCACCACGCGTTTACGTATTTTATTTAGAATAGTTCTTGACGTTTGTCATATACCACCACAATGGACTTAGTTCAACGAACTTAATCTATCGTCCAGCCATAAATTCTATCAGAAAGAAAATGTCTCAAAGCCGCTATCTTCATCAAACCAGGCTTCAAGGTCTTGAGATTGTAAGCGTCAGATGGTCAATCTTGAAAAAGAGAAATGAACTACAACACTTCCAACCAGATTTGTGCTCATGTGAATAGTTTTGCTGGATATTCCAGCAAAAACAAACTCCCCTAAAGCTCCTAAATTTATCTTCCCTGAAGACTGGTCCTCAGCAATGCCAATCACAGCTTTTGGAACATAAGGATGCAAGACGAATCCAATTCTCATGTATACAGGGTGTGCCGATTAGTTCTAGATGTTTGTCATATATCACCAGTATCACCACAATGGACTTAGTTCAACGAACTTAATCTATCGTCCAGCCAGAAATTCTATCAGAAAGAAAATGTCTCAAAGCCGCTGTCTTCATCAAATCTGTCTTCAAGGTCTTGAGGTTGTAAGCGTCAAGATGGTCAATCTACGAGAGAGATTAACTACTCCACTTCCAACCAGATTTGTGTTCATGTGAATAGTTTTGCTGGATATTCCAGCAAAAACAAACTCCCCTAAAGCTCGTAAATGTATCTTCCCTGAAGACTGGTCCTCAGCAAATACCAATCACAGCTTTTCGAACATAAGGATGCAGGACGAAGCCAATTCTCATGTATACAGGGTGTGTCGATTAGAGCCACAAATAATTTAGGGGGTCTTAGAGCATCAAGAGCTACAAGGGCAAGACAGTACCTCGAACTGCGAAAGGAAGACCTAAGAACGATTAAAGGTCTTCTCACTGGGCACAGGCTAGGCATCGAAGGAATCTAATTGCACAGGGGAAATTACAAACAATCTAACCTGGTTAATGTCATTCGAAAGGCAGGAAAGCCTAACGACCCACACACCAACATAACATAACCTAGATCATCACCAAGTATGAACAAAAAGCGTTTAGTCAAAATTTGACTTGATTCCGAAGTATGACCTTAAGGTCAACGTATTTTATGGAATACCTACCATGTTTCTTCTGGAATTTAAGAAACAAGGTAGGTATTTCATAAAGCCGTTTAACCTTCTGAAGGTCATACGTAATTATATCACGTTAGGTTTGCGCTATGTCATAGTAAGAAAAACAGTAATAAATGGTTAATCACAATTTCTTAGCGTCTCACAATTTCAAGGTTACAGGACCTTTCGGTTGCACCAAATGTTATAAATATCAAACGAATTGAAACAGGAGTTAAATTTGGGAATAACCTTGTGGAAGGGTGAATTGTACCCGGGAGAGCAACAACAGGAACGCTATAAGGGAAGATGGTATATTAAACTGCTGCCGTGAAACTTATTTGAAAGCACCCTGCGATTAGAGGAATGTCAAATTGTGTTCGATGATCCTCCGAGGATATCAAACCGTACACCGAAGAAACTCGCAATACCGAAGCGATGTGACGGGAAGGGTTCGTGACTAAACTCGCTATGGTCTGCTTATTTCATGCTCAAGCCCGAGAATAGTTTGCACTTCCTGTAAAATATACACCGGAATAATTAGATAGTGGGTTATGTTATATATATTTCTTGCTATTTGCTATATTTTTATGATCCTATTATTCGGGTTGGGTTGGATTTTGTTCGTGGCAATTCACTGCCTAAATGCTGAAAATTCATTATCCAATCGAGTAAGTTAGCCATTTTATGCAATATTAGATATTTGGTATTCACACAACTTTATCTTTGATGGTTTTATAATGAAAACCGTCTATTATGACACCGAAAACAGTATCACAATGGTCACATTATGAAACCAAAGTATAAAAACATAAATTGTGGACGCTTTCTTCTAATCAATTTTGTGAAGCAGGAACCGTAGGTCTGCAGAGGAAAAATAGCAACTCGTCGAGTGGCTTAAAGTTGGGCATTGGTGGGTAAATTGATTTTTGCGGTCGAGACACACGTACCTAGGTGCCTCGGATGGCTGTTGACGTGATAGGTGGTGCTTTTGACAAGTAGTGGCCAAGTAGTTCCGCGTAGCAGTCACATCGGAGTCACGTAATTGCTCTAGCAGCGGTAGAGCGGCCATAATTGGAGAAATAGGAGACCGGGTATGCGCATTCATCACTCGAAATCTACTGTTTTCGCGCTTATCGCAATTACCGACTGTTCCACAGCTACACCGTAAACTCATTATCAGTCGAAATATCAGATATTTAAACAATACATCCGCGCGGATTGCCCTTACATCCGTTCCGGTTTAGCCACCCTGCCGGGTAGGGAATTTGCAGTCGCGGATCGCTTTAACTGTAACCTGAATTCGAAATTAAATGCACCAATTAATCGCAGCTCCAGTCTTCTTGCGCCATCTACACGCCCCGGCACTACCATTCTCGTATCTACCTTAAATTTGGCCTAATTACGGAGAGACATCCACAAACGTCTACATATTAAATAATTCCTGTAATTCCTGAGATGGCATTCCATAACACATACCACCTCTTCATCATGTTGCACATCTCAATGTGTGGCTACCTAATTAAGAAGATTTCCAAGATTTTGTCAAGATATGCGTGTTGTTACATTTCAACAAATCTATAATATTTTGTTCGAAGTTCATTAAACGTAGTTTTCTACTGCCAACTTCATAATTGAAAAATCGATTTTATGATTTGCGAAAATAGAATACCGAATGGCGTAGAAAATTACAATGAAGCATAAATTAATTACCAAACATTGGGCATTGAACGGCATGAAAATATATTATTAAATATCCTATGAAATAATTCCAATGAGGTCATCATCCCCGATAATAAACAATCGTTGCCGAACGAACTCGATTAAACACATTGTAAATTCCACATCGATATTTTAAGCTGTGCCCACCCTAGCCCTTTGTGCAAACCGCTCATGTTCACTCTTTCGTTTCGTAACTCAGCCCAGGCCCTGGGCAAAAGGTATAGCTTTAATTTTCAAGGTTCAAGCTGTCACTTTAGCCTACTCAGGGATGTAAATGCGTAATTTACCGCGTAAATTACCGAATTAATTACCGTCATTACCGATTTTTGATTACCGTAATTTACGGGGTAAATTACCGATGGTAATTTACCGTGAATTTAAATTACCGTTGGTAATTTACCGATAATTTTAATTACCGTTGGTAATTTACCGGAAATTATAAATTAATTTCAAAGACCTTCCATCCGTAGACACATGAATGCGCCCCACTCCGCCTAAGCAGTCGACAAGACAAGTTGTTTGCGTTTGCCTGGAAACTACCTAATAATCCGCGTAGTGGATGCAACATGGTGCGTGACAATGTTGTGTCATTTAGCTAATAGAAATGGGTCTATGGGTAAAGTTAACACATCCAATGACAGTCCCATTGCCCGTAAACGTTATATTTTACTATTCCAAATCGTCCGACATTACTTGAGAAAATACAGAACTAATATTTTGTATTTCATGAATAGACTAGTGGCAAGCCCCTTCGCCAACGGCGACCAATCCAGCAAATCCGATAATGCACCTCTGAAATCAGAAGCCATTTATTATCAGAATTCACTTTTTAATAAATAGGCCAGTGTTAGAAAAATGACAAATGACAAAAAAACCTCTGTGAACGGGAGAGTTACTGTGTGAATGTGGACAGAATTAAATTGTTTATTTTCTACTATTATTATTCTGTTTGATTTTCCTGTTTTTGTAGTAGTGCGTTAAACAGTATTTCAATCTAGTCTTTGCTTTGGTTTTTGTACTATCAAATCAGGCAAAAGATCAGAGATAGCTAGTTATCCACAAAATAATGATTTAAGGTTTTACCAAACATTTTTATTAACATTAGTAGTGATCATAACTTACAGTGATCTGTTTAATTTAACATTTTGAATTTTTAATTATACGGTAATTTAAATCAGCGTTATATAACATTTTGAATTTTTAATTACTCGGTAATTTAACCAGGCGTAATTTACCATTTTGAATTTTTAATTACCCGGTAATTTAAACCAGCGTAATTTACCATTTTGAATTTTTAATTACCCGGTAATTTATGCCATCGTAATTTACCATTTTTAATTTTTAATTACGTGGTAATTTAATATTTAAAATTAATAATTTTAATTTCAACGGTAATTTACGAAAACAATTAATTACCGTAATTTAACATCCCTGAGCCTACTTAAAAAAATTCTATCACTTCAAGCTGAATGTTGATAACTTCAATCAACAGGACTAAATAGATATGGATTTACAACTGTGTCGTTATATGAATTTATAATAATCAAACGAGTCATTAAAAATCGATACTTTCCAAAACATTGATTGTGTGTCTCAAATATAAGCTATAGAATGGGAAAGCAATTTATTCTTGGGGCACATTCTACCTCTAAGGTGCATTATTGCATTCCACGGGATCTGTGCAACCGGAAAGTTTAGTTTAAACCTGGGATGGAGACGACCTCAAACACCTACACACACACAGACACATGCACATATCGCACACACCAAACTTGAGGTAAACTTAATTACCTACCTGGAAGTTTTATTAAGCAAATAAAGAAACGTACGGTACGCCCAAACACAAGTAGCGCCTTGATTAAGAAAGAAATACATAAGACGAATGGAAAAACAGATGCTAATTAACGGTTTTTTTTAATCGAGTTTGATCGAATGTTAAATTTTTGGTGGTAGAACTTTAGAAGTAGAAGATTATATTCTCCTCTTGTACGTAACAAAGGTTATTCACGAATTAAAAAGGAAATTTAACACTGATACATCATGCTTCATTACAAACTTTCTCAAACTTCCAATTTAATCCAATCATCATTTCGTAAACTTGTATTTTTCCCAAAGTAGCGCCAGTTTGTTAGTTGTTGTTGATACAATTACGTTTCGCCCCCAGAAAAGTCTCGAGTGCTCCATTACATTTGAAGGGTGCAGGAAAAAGGTTGAATTCCAAAAAGCAGTTATGAGAAAAGCGACTTTTGAACGATGAAGACTATTCTAAAACTGCAAAGTTCTTTGTGCATCTTATGTTTCACTGAATACTTATAAACTAAATGTGAGTATAATTTTGAAGCTTTTGTATCTTTAAAATGTTCTCCTTGATACATTCAATAGTACAGTTTATCTCATAAGATATGTACTTTGAGCTGTTAACCCTCTTAGTGCGTGAAAGAGATTCCACTCCAAACTCTCGTGATAATTACAAGCAAGCTGTACTAGTACCTTATCTTATCTCGCGGGCTCTTAAGTACCCGTTAAGTTGTGTAAGTACGATGTAAAGGGGGCATAACAATATAGCATGAGTAATACACGTGTGATATCTGCGCCGTCACGACGACGACAATTGTCATCAGTACCACCATCGTGAAGGATAGGAATGACTGTCTAAACCCACCCATAATTGGCTAGTCTAGATTTGTATGAGCTCCCCGGATTTATTGTGACAATAGCGAATTGTTTCAGTTACGTTCGAGAGTTAACTTGCTTAATTAATATTTGGTTACAGGTCACCTGGCTGCATCACAAAGAGGAATCCATTCACCTCTTGACTGTCGGGAGAAACGCTTATAGCAGCGACGAGCGTATAACTCTTAGTTTTCGCTACCCCAACAACTTCAGGCTGGAGATAGCCTACGTGACGAGGAGGGACGAAGGGCTTTACGAGTGTCAAGTGGCCACACATCCCCCTAAAGTAAAGCGGATTTTCCTCAAGGTCACAGGTCAGTCATTTTTTGCACGTCTATAAACTACTTCTCCATTATCCAATTTTATCCTAGAAGTTTCCTAGATACACAATAATAATTTCACTGTATTGACCTCCAGCTCATCAGTTGATACTTTTTTGTTAGCTCTTCAACGAATTAAAACATGCTAACATGCTTTTAAATCTGTTTTGTGTTCGGTATCCCACGACCAATCCATAACAAACCTCAACAATCTTTCGTCATGTGACGTTCATGCGCCTTTGATGAGATGTAGTATCGAGGATAAAACAAAACGACGAATACTCGAACTTAAAAGAAGTCAAGGCCACCAATGGATCAAATAAAGGACGACCAAACTCAATAAACTGAAGTCCGGATTAATTTGACCAATAAATGTACCGAACACATACCTCCTGTCAAGATAATATATGCCATAGTACCATATTCTAAGACTGCTAAGAATTCGGGCATGACTCTGGCCGCAAAGCTAAGGCAGAATGAACACGTGAAGAAGAAAGGAACTTTAGGCTTTTGAGAAGAAACTCCCAATTGCCAGTACAGAATAAGTTTGGATATACATACATCATTCAACATTGTGGTTGTGCCAACTTTTCCAATGGCTCAATTCTTCAAGATAAAGAGCCAGTATCCAGTAAATACACTACAAAGAAATATACTTGGTAACATCCCGTCAGCAGACAAATATATATTGAAAATGTTCGTCACGAAATGACCGAACAGGTAATAATAATTATGTGTTGTGTTCGGCATCCCACGACCTACGCTTAATAAAGCTCAACAATCTTTCTTCATGTGACGTTCATACGCTGTTGATAAGGTTTGGCACGAAGGATTAATACTCCTATCTATTAACATCCTATAAACAAAGATGTAGTATCCAGGATAAAACAAAAATACTCGAACTTAAAAGAAGTAAAGGCCACCAATGGATAAAAAATAGACGACCAAACTTAATAAACTGAAGTCCGGATTAATTTGACCAATAAATGAACCGAACACATACCTCCTGTCAAGACAATCTATGCCATAATACCATATTCAAAGACTGCAAAGTATTCGGGCATGACTCTGGACGCAAAGCTAAGAAGGAATGAACACGTGAAGAAGAAAGGATCTTTAGGCTTTTGAGAAGAAACTCCCAATTGCCAGTACAGAATAAGTTTGGATATACATACATCATTCAACTTTGTGGTTATGCCAACTTTTCCAATGACTCCATTCTTCAAGATAAAGAGCCAGTATCCAGTAAATAAACTACAAAGAAATATACTTGGTGACATCCCGTCAGCAGACAAATATATATTGAAAATGTTCGTCATGAAATGACGGAGCAGGTAATAATAATTATGTGTTGTGTTCGGCATCCCACGACCTACGCTTAATAAAGCTCAACAATCTTTCTTCATGTGACGTTCATACGGTCTTGATAAGGTTTGGCACGAAGGATTAATACTCCTATCTATTAACATCCTATAAACAAAGATGTAGTATCCAGGATAAAACAAATCGACGAATACTCGAACTTAAAAGAAGTAAAAGCCACCAATGGTTAAAAAATAGACGACCAAACTTAATAAACTGAAATCCGGATTAATTTGACCAATAAATGAACCGAACACATACCTCCTGTCAAGACAATCTATGCCATAGTACCATATTCAAAGACTGCAAAGTATTCGGGCATGACTCTGGACGCAAAGCTAAGACGGATGAACACGTGAAGAAGAAATGAACTTTAGGCTTTTGAGAAGAAACACCCAATTGTCAGTACAGAATAAATTTTGATATACTTACATCATTCAACTTTGTGGTTGTGCCAACTTCTCCAAGGGCTCCATTCTTCAAGATAACGATCCAGGATCCAGTAAGTAAACTACAAAGGAATATACTTGGTAACATCCCGTCAGCAGTCGAATATATATTGAAAATGTTCGTCACGAAATGACGGAGCAGGTAATAATAATTATTCTTTCTCGTCATGTTGAAAATTTGTTTTATCCGTCGATACATGACCGAATGACAACGGAAAAACGGGTGAAACCGAACCGATGATAATAGGGGAGGGGAGGGGTGGTCTGTGGTAAATTATTGCGACTCCGCCGCTGGTAGCACGCCTTCCCGATAGGAGGCACGGTTTCCACCGGATAGATTCCCGGAGAAAAAATGATAGGGTAGTTTATCCGGTAATGGTCGTCTGGCTTGGAATGCGGAATGAGCCACCGACATTTCGACCGAAACACGCCCTGGCTCAATGCAGAATACATTGACAAGATATGATAGACTGATCATCTCCAGCCTTCCAGATCATGTATTTCGACCGCAGATAGGAAAAGCCGACGTCGGGAAAAGATTGTCTTTGCTACGCATCGACTCAAGGTCGCAAAATAGGCAATGATCGTATTTATCTCTTGTGGTATACAGACATACAGACAACGATAGAACTCAAGCATAACATTTACTTTGTGAAGGCAACAAACTTTATTTCAAAATTCAAATTTAAAATTTTATTGAAATAGAATATATTTAAGTACATAACTATTAAAGCAAATGATGTGAAAATAAAATAATGCGTGATAACAAAAATTAAGTCCACTCTTCCATCATTCTTTCATCAGTTCTTTCCCGAAATTTCTTGAGTGCTTTGCAGTGTGGTGGTAGTTTGTTGTCGAAGATGAGGCCAGCACAGGAATTTGCTGTTTTGAGTTTGTTGTAAGAAACTTTAAGATTTTCTTTGGTGCACAAGTTGTGGTGTTGCACTTCTTGTCGAGTTTGATAAGATGTGACGTTGGATTTGATATGGATCAGTTGGGCGAGGATGTTTGCAGATTGGAGAATCATTCTTCTATACAGACAGTGGTTTGGCGTGTGTTTGGCTCAAACTGCTCCTTTTTGCAAGGTTTCTGCAGTGAGGAGAGCCTTCCCTGATGGCGAGGCCATATACCACCTTCGAGTGGAGCAAGCTATGATATGGTGTTACAGCGAATCCTGTATCTATTCTTCTCAATTTCTCGTATGAGGTATATGACTTTTGAATACTCTTTTCGAGTTCCTCTATTTGAGGTAGTCATGTAAGTTTTGTGTCTTCGTGTCCTCCTAGAAATTTTGCTGATGTGTTTGTCGCTGGATTTACTCGTCTTGAAGCTGTGAAAGAGATTCTGATATTTTTTTCGTGGTTTAGCTTCAATTCATTTGCATTGAACCAACTATTTGCCCTCTTCTGAACTTGCTTCTTTTTACATAGTTCAACATTAAGCTTGTTTCTGTACTTTTTTTTACTTTCTGTACTAGATATGTTAAGCTCGAAACCCCTCTTTCACATAGGTATGTAGTTGAAAATCCAATAAGAATCTTTACAGCAGTATTTGAAAGTTCTTGGTACTTCTTTCCAACACCGATCCAAAAATCTAACAACGTAGAACTCAAATATTGTTTTTAATGTCGGATCACATGATAGTTCAATCAGTTGTCCCTTCTGGAATGTTGTCAGGTTGCTCAAAGTTACAATGGCATCAAACGAAAAGGGGTCACGGATCCAGACCAAATTTTTGTCTGCGGGTTCTCTTATACTGGTCTTCAATGAGCTGAGGTGATGTCCAATTTGAGTTTTAAGGTCAGCAAAGGCAGATATGTTTTTTTCTTTTTCTTTCAAAAATGAGTTCAATGTTTCAAAAGTATTACAGTTGTTGTTTTCGATTTCATTTTTCCAGAGTAATATTTTTTTAATCATTACGTTTGTTTTGTTTTGAACATAGAAAATATCAGAAACACTACCTTGCATAGACTTATTTCAGATGTTCAGTTTTTCACACAAAAAAAATCACTCAAATAAGCCAATTTTAAAAGCCAATCAAAATCAATGAGTACTGATGATAAATTAGATTTGTGCTCGGTCAAGAAAAGATGCAATTCTTTCTGGAGCTCAAACACACGGGCCAGCACGTTTCTACGTGAAAGCCAGCAAACTTCAGTGAGTAATAGCAAGTTCCCATGAAGACTACCCACATCTTGACCAAGGATCTTAGAGATTTTTGAGGCCTAGTTTTGATAAAATTCACAATTTTTACACTCTCGTTGAGGACTTCTTTTAACTCATCAGGAAGGTGCTTGGCTGCCAAAGCCTCACGGTGAAGGACACAATGAGTGAAGTTACACTCAGGTGACACATTTTTTATACAGCCTACAGTCCAGTTTGTGACCAGTCATGGCCTTGGCACCGTCCATAGACACTGACACAGAGTTCTTCCAAAATCAAGCCTGTTCTCGGAAAAGAGAGAATCCAAAAGTGTGACAATGTCTCGTACTTTTGTAAAAATATTTAGTGGCTTACAAAATAAATGATCCTCAAATACTTCATCCGTTTCGTCAATTTGTATTCCAAACCACGGACTTTCTCGTATTGCTTGAGCGAGTTGTTCTTTTGTGTTGCTTGCCATTGCACTGATTCTCCGTGAAACTGTGTCATTTGACAGTGGTATTAATACTTTTTGCTTCTTTTTCTCCAAACATGCAAGAAACTATCTCTAATGCAGCAGGGAGAATAAGGTTTTTACCAATGGTGTGGTTTTTCCCAGATTTGGCTATGGGACGGCTAACTTTATACGAAGCTTTCAGAGCTTTTTCATTTTTGTCTGATGTTTCATATAACCCATATAACTCGGCAAGTCATTCACAAACATTATAAAAAAGGCCCCCAGAATGGATCCTTGGGCAACTCTTCGACTTATGGACTTAACTTCGCTTTTATGATCTGGTTGTATCCCAAATTACTGTCTGTTTTGTAGGTAAGATCTTAATAGGTTTCAACATGTTCCTCTGAAACCGTAGTGTTCCATTTTGTCGATGAAAAGCTGGCGCGGCATGGCCAAATGCCTTTGTTAAATCAATGAAAAGACATTCGCTATAGTTCTGTTCTTCCATTGCCTCTTGGATCACTGCACGGAGTGCATCGAGTATGCTTGGTCCTTTTCTGAAGGCCAATTGACTTGAAATAATTTAAGTCCTCTACCCTGTTTACCATGCCCTCTTCAATGATTTTTGATAGGCAAGAAATTATTGATATCTCCTTTCTTATATATTGGTATTACCATTCCAGTTTTCAGGCTCTCCGGGAAAACTCTATCTACAAAACAAGCATTTACGCTGTCTCACATTGGGCGCGAAATTTACTCATCCACCTCCCTGATGACTGTCATGTTCAGGCCATAGGAATCAACTGTGTTTAGATTTTAACTTCAGTATTATCTGCTCAATTTCCCTTGGATTTGTTGACCATTGGTATGCAGACTTTCCACTTACTGGCATCCGTTTGAAGGCAGGTCTTTAGAGATATGTTATGCGATGGTTGTGAAGTATCGCTGAAGTTGTTATTTAATGTTTTAGAGTTTGTGTCCTTTTTTCTTTTTGATTTGCCTGTTTCTATATTAAAGTTTTTTGGGTGTGGCTATCATAAGGAGAGGAAACATCCCCATCTCTGAGAATTTAAACATTTTCGCGACATGACGCCGAATAAAATGAATTGAACCAAGGAACTGAATGCTACCTACTACCTGTACCTGCTAACTGCTACCTGCACGGTTCTCGCCAATGACAGTGTACTGGCCGTTTCATAAATTCATTATTCATGATGATATGCGTATTGAAAGATTTGATAAGTTTTATTTATTTTGGAATGGCTACTTTTGCGTAGTTTTATATGGTCCCTAGGCAGTAGCGAAAGGGTTCGTGCCTTAAGGCGCGGTGTAAACTTAAGTATACCAACTTTAAGCCTACGTAGGGCAAAATAATTAACCCAAATCGCGGTACGGTGGCAATTCCGGACTGTTGGGACTTCCGGTGCGGGATTAGAGTGCCGAGCCCTGCTGAAATAGGGCACTAGCAGTAGTCGCCGTCCCGCGCAAGAGGAGAAGACTTTGAGGGGATTATAATAAATGTTGCAAAGAAACGAAACTTTCGTCCCGTGTGTTTGTTTGTTCGAAATCCAATTAGCGTATCTGAGACGTTTGTCAAAGTGGGGATTAATTAGCGCGGCAAGTTTAATTAAAATTTTGGAGTGCGTCCAACCGGCGATGGCCCTTCGCTTACGCGATTTTATTCAACCACCCGCTCACTAAGGGCTTTAAACTATAATTTATCTCGAGTTCTCGAGATTGTAGATGTCCAGTGATGATAATTGCCCTCTTTGGACATCAGCCCTAAATTTTCGACCACCAAACGACGAATTCAGAGCGCTCAGCTTTCCACAAAGCATCCCAAGACATTCCAAACTACAGGTGACCTAATGGAAACTGTAGGTTTGTAGCATGACCTGAAAATTTGCTGATTTGGTTTAATTCGGAAATTAAAATTTTAATGCAATTCAAACGTTAAAATTTGTTTAATAACGGCTTAATAATGAAAACCGTGCATTATGAACCCGCAAACAGTGTTATACAATGTGCTCATTATGAAACCAAAGTAGACAAAAGATATTAAAGGTCTGCTTATTGACAGGCTACATTCAGGCTACATTTTCTATATTACAATCTAGGAGAGCGTATGCAGTGGTGACTCGTAGCACGCGAATACAAAATTACATCTGCTGTTGGGTGCGTATTCAAAAGATTGCAGCTGCAGAGCGTACAAAGCAACACGCCCATTAGCAAAATCTCGCGATAACTGATACCGTATCTGCCTGCTCGACATACTGGTAGTGAATAAACAAAACAGAAAATGCACCACGAAAAATTCTATTGGGCGCGATTCCATTTTAATCTAGATTAGTTCTATACACCCGCAGCAGTCACAAAGAGCATTGTCAGTACGTATGCGTAATGTTTAAAAGCTGCTCCATGTAATAAAAATGTCAACGGCAGAGTTCTATTCCCCCCCTCCCAGACGCAACAAGGGATGGTTCGAATCGATAATTTGGAAATTGCGTTATTTTGGGAGGCTGCATTTAAAAAAAATTATAAATGCCAGGCGAAGTGTTGATGACATTCCATTACAGTTCATAAAGTCTGCGCGCCCGGGCGCCGTATTATATGGGCATAATAATTTTAAAAGGGCTGAAATTGACTTCGTGCTTTATTTAGCCAGTTTGCATGTACAATTTTTTTTCGACAGGGGTTAATTTTTCGCGTGCACAATTTTGACCGTGAGCTCTCGCTCGTGAGTGTGTTCGTGTTAAGAGATTTTAAATTTTAGATAGCTCTAAAGAGTTGCGCCAAGTTGACAATGAACTAATCTGTCTTTTGGGTATACTTCAAGGAGCAAGGAGTACGTGAGCGGAATACGAAATTTTCCTAGAAAAATTCCGTCTATTAGTTGCTGGATAATACCAACCCGCGGGCTACAGGAACACAAGGCGCGTTCGATAAACCGGATCTTAAGACTGCGGTAACTTTACTTTTGACCTAACCCCCAGCGTACACATGACACACAGGTAAAACTAAAAACGTATCTTTTTAACTTTAATTACTTCAAATGCATATTGTTAGATTTATCGAAAACTCTGGGAAAATGAAACTAAACACTCCCAATGCAACACAGTATAATCAATAAAAATCAATAAAAATCTGCAACAATACGTAAGTAACGCATTCCAAACACTCAAACTGTAACAATTCCAGTATAACTCAAAACGGTGTACGGTTGTACGGTGTTGTACGGTGTACGGTTACGCTTGGTGTACGGTCAGGGGTCGCTAGCGGTCATCGGTCGGCGTCACCAGTTAATTAAGGTGCGCTCACTGCATCCCATCAAGGTCATGATTCGTTCACTGTCCATTGCTAACAATATATACTCGATATTCCAGTGGACTTTGAGGAAGATGCCAATAGGCTAGCTCACGCTTGTCTATCGGAAGAGTAGGTCTGCACCACAAACAAAAAAGAACACCTTCGAAAGTATCCTGAGTTAAACACAACTCTTAAAGCTCGAGATTTACCACCGCAGGTTACAAGCACTCAAATAAAAAAAATAACAAAAATGTCTGGATAAGCGTTTATTATAATTAAGGAAATATTAATAACAAATGAGACTGGAGAATAACAAACAAGTTGACGAAAGAAGTTCAGTATAAAGATTACTCTTTGAACGCAATTTGGTTCTTCTTTGCATATTCTCCGTGAGATTGATCTTCTACTTCCTCGTTTTCACAAGCAATAGTATACAGTGCAGCACAGCTAATAACAACCAGTTCAACTGGATCATTTCGATTTCTATTCTTTGGCGAATAAGCCACTCCTTTAGTCCATATGCACCATCGCCTAGACTACAACTTCGATGGCCTACAACTTGTACTACAACTAGTACAACTTGAATGGCCTCCAACCTTCATCAAATATAAGAAATGTGTGAATTTTGCATCAATATTTATCATGGTCGCATTGACGCAGCCTTATACTGACTTAAAGCACCTCCTTTCATAAAAAACTCCTGAGCTATTTCCGCAATTTCAGGTCAACGTACAGTAACAAAAGTGCTAACAATATCTCTTGCAACTCTGCATACGGAGGCTTTCGAAATTCCATGCATTGCTGCTATACCTACCATGATATTGCCCACCATTACCAGACCAGTGCAGAGCTTCACGCAACAGCTCTTGGTGTTAACGCGTGGTATCTTCGGGTTGCTTGAGCACGGTCGGTAGCAATGGCAAGAAATACTTCTTCTACTTGAAAATTGATAAAGCTTATGAATTATATTTATAAAACCCAAAAACATTGCACTTTTCAAACACTGTTGACGTTTCGCGAACCATGTAGCTCGCTTCTTCAGAGCTAACTAAATACTGAAGACCTCCCAAAGAAATCTCTCTTATATACCTAAATTTACACCTCACTGCGTACATCTGGAGCTACCGCTCCCATGTACTTTTCCTCCTGACCGCGTTAGGATCCATTTCCAGACCCTGCTAACGTCAGTGCCGTCCTCGCGATTGATGTTGTCAGGATGTTTGTAAATTTCGATGGCTTCTCTAATAAGCCTTCGATGATAATTGCCCACCCTTGCCAACATCTTCACGTCATCGAAATCCATTGTGTGTCCCGACTCGTGGCAGTGTTGAGCAACAGCGGACTGTTGAATCTTGCCTAACCGGGTGTCTCTACTGTGCTCCTTGATTCGACAGTCGATGCTTCGTCCTGTCTGTCCTACATAGCATGTTCCGCACTCACATGTTATCTTGTATACCCCTTCGTTCTTTAGGAGTGGTGTGATATCCTTTGGGTTAGGCAAAAGATCCTTTACCTTAGCTGGTGCTCTGTACCTTACCGTGATACCCGACTTCTTCAGTAATCTACCGATTCTTTCTGATACCCCACTTACGTATGGGCAAGCGAACCCCTTTGACTCTTGCGGTTCCTCTGAGACTTGCGGTTTTCTTTGTGCGACACCCCGTATGTCAGACTTGGTGTATCCATTCTGACGTAGGGCCCACTCCAAGTGTTTCCGTTCGTCGTCCAGGGTGCTGGAGTCGCATACCTTCTCGGCTCTATTGTTAATAGCACAGTGTTAATAACACTTCTCTTCTGTTGGGGATGGTGGTGCGATTTGGCGTTCAAGTACCGATCGGTATGTGTCTGCTTACGGTAGACTGTATGTCCATTGCTAAGTAGTTTTATGAAATAGGCCCCTTGTCACTATTATTTTCATCTTAAGGTAAACCCAGAAAATGGGACAAGTTGGTTGACTAAATAGGGTAATTACCCTATTATTAATTAATTAATTCTTGGCAAAGAAACTGGCGAGTCGCCTTCACAGGCAAAACCCAAGCGGTATTGATATTTAACTTAAGCTTAATATCGCCATTTCCCGTCAGAAAATCTGCTCTCGGAATAAAGCCGACGTTCTTATTTCTAATGAACCGTGAAGCTTATTCGGTCGATTGGAATTTATGGCTGATATCTGACTTATTCGAATTAAATTAATAATAAACCTCAGTCATTGGGGGGGAGGGGGCAATTAATATTCTGGTGGCGGCGCTAAGCGCATTCTGCCGCCCCCACAATCCGCCCGAACTGGAAATTCAATAAGGATGCAGTCGCGATTGGGAGTCTGTATTTTTACGAGCCACCTGAACGCCTTTTAAAACGATAAAAAACCGTCACCGGGTCGCGTCTGATGATATTTTATCGAACCACGAAATGCACGAAATCCCCCCGACTCTGCTGAAGTTTCGACGAAAATATTCGAAAAAAAAACTTTCCCAATTCATTCCTCGCAGCCGAACTTATTAACCGTTTTAATTAGTTGACCTAAATTTCTTTAATTGACAGCTTTTTCAGCTCGGCGATCTCTCCAAATCTATAATAATTGCGCGCCATTTATTAGTTTTTAAATAAAGCGATCCGCGCACCATCTAGGGGGTTTCAGGCGTAATGTTGAAAACTTTTACAACGGCAATTCGGTGCTCGCTGCTTTTTTTCATTTCGCTGCAATCAAAATAGTTCGCGCTCTCAGCTTTTGAATTAAAATCTCTCGAGAATATCTTTATAATCCCTTATTTTCAGCACTTTTGCATTAAAGGCGATTTTGAAATAGCTTTTAATCTGAATTGTGTAGGCATATCTTTGTTCCATAGAATCCATGCTAAATAGCTTACTAATGAATTTATGTGCTCGAATATCATCTTTAATTCGCATGAATGGTGGTAAAAAGCAGAGGCGTACCTAGAGTAAATGGCGCCTATAGCAAACACCGAATTGCGCCCATCTCCGACGAGAGATTGCTTACGTTTTATTTCTAAAATAGTACTTTAAAATTGGGTAAAAAAGCACACAAATTAAATCTATTAATACTTTATTATAAATTTATCTTTTTTGCTTTTGCTGACGCAAATTGCGTAACTATGTATATTATCAAAGTCTATTTCTTCGGTCCTTTTTGACTCTATGCAAGATCACATTATCGACTTTGGCGCATTGAGGCTCTCAAATATGAGTAAGTATCAATTTTAATTTTCTAAATGATCTTTCGCAACTGACAATAGAAACCGCGATTGTCAGCAATATGACGGCTTGCACGGCTTGTTAACAGCGTTCTAAAATCCAAAATTTCACATATAATTCTTGCCATCCACATCACAACTGTAGGTTTCTCCAAATTTTACACACTGTTCTTTAAAGTAGATCATTTCAGCTTTAAAACAACCCTTCCATATCAAAAACAAATCCAAATTTTTCATCTATTTCTTGTAAACGAACACATCTACTTTTTAATTCATTGCATAGACGGTCGACAGTCCCTTTCATATCTTCTTTAGCTGATAAACCACCATCTCTCGATGTTTCGCCATCCATTCTTTTCATTCTTCTTTGAAGTCTTTCAAATTCATTGTCAGGTTCATTGCATATTTGAATTCCTCCTTTCAGTGAGTCACTAACTAACACTTCTCTTTCATCATGAAAATAAATTTGAAGAGCTTTTAAATCCAAAGCTGCATTATGTAAGTTCATTTTAGTATCCAGCAATCTCTTTTGAACGCGGTCAATACGAATGTCTTGGGTCCAGGCATAACAGCAGCATTATCATAGCACTGTGGCCTGCAATCTTGTGAATTCCTGTTGCCTTTCTCTATCTGCTTCAATATTTCTTAAACCAAGCTTGCAGCGTCTTTATCGCTCATTTGTATAAAACCGAGAAATGATCCTTTAATCTGAACAGTGTTTTTCTCAAAATTTATTTCTACTTATCTTACTACCTCAGACATTTGTTCACGATGAGCTTGATCAGGAGTCCTGAGATCAGGAGTTAAACATTAGTCCGTAATACTTTGCTTTACGTATTCTTACTAGCAAACTATGACGAACAGTGGATGCTATGATGTGAATAAAGTCGTTCTGTATTTTTTCAAAATTAGAAATTAGTTTCAACAAACCAAGAATTTCCTGTGTTAAAATCTGACTGAAGGACTCTCTGTGGCCTCACAAAAGCAGGTTTTGTATCGCAAGGTATTTGATACACTGTCTTTTCAAGAAATCACACCACTTCTGACTTTGTCTTTGATTTTTAAAAAATTTTACAAAATTTGTACAAAACCACGCTTACCTATAGACAGAGAGAAGCCTGGACAAACAAACGAAAAACGAATGCGTGCGTTATTCCTTGGACGTTTGGATTTTTCTTTTTCATACGCAGTCATTAGAGACATATTTTTATCTATATTTTTTTATTTTTCGTTTCGTATTTATACGTTAGACGCTTTTTTGCGCCCCCTTTAGTTGGCGCCCCTGGCACGTGCCATGCCTGCCATACCCTAGTTATGCCTCTGGTAAAAAGGAAGTTCAATATATTTAGATTCAAAACCAGCAGTTTCGGACAATAAAGTTCATGATTAGAACTCCTATAAAAGAGGCAAATATAAGATAAATACCAAATCACATAAAAATTTCTTTGTGTATATTTCATAAATACATTATTCATATTTTTGCAAATACAATACTGAGGTATTCAGTTAGCTCTGAAGAAGCGAGCAACATGGTTCGCGAAACGTCAGCATTTGCGAATATTGACACACGACATAACCCGGAAGCAATTTATTTTCTCAATGATTCTGGCCGTGAAAGCCTACGTACTTACGTTTGTATCTCAAGAAGCGTTATTACCAAAATCATCTAAACGCGCCTAAATATCATGACCAATTAGTCAGTAGAAGGTTTTACAGTTAAACAAATTGCTAATTCTAATCTGTTTCACATAGCACAACATGACGAGTTTAAATACCTTATTTTTAACGTTATTTTATGGATCTACGTTCACCTGGATTCAGACCTGATGTAGAGATGAGGAAAGCAGTAAAAATGAATTAACGGCCAGCATTTATAGTAACCATAAAAGCGAGCTCGATCGCTCGAAGAAAACGCCATGACGACAGGGCGTTGGTAGAACGTAGCACGAACGATGCTTCTCACTTATTTAAATGAATCCGGATTAGGAGACAATTGACGTTCCGTGTTAATAGTTTAAACATTGCAATAAAAGTTAGAGGAAATTGATACGGGAGGCGATAAAAACGTTGAGACGTTAATGCGATCCGAGTCCTAGCGTTCGCCGAACAGTAGTCTCGCGAAACTTCGAATGTATTATGCAGGTCTTTAAAAGATTACCATACACTTACCCGGAGAGGGTGTGAACGGGAATGTTCCCTTTTCAAACTTTTCCTCTTTAATGCCTCAGAGTGTAATAATTACACGGCGAAAGGTGACGCTGCGAGCACCAAAAAGGGGCGTGAAAACCTATTACCCAAAAGGTGTCGTGCCATGGCTAAACAACCAGTCAAAATCTAGCAGTTTTATTATTATAATTTACTGTAAATTACAGGGCCAGATGGCTCACTAGTAAATGATTTCGAGCTTGTTTAGGAGCGCCTGTCGAGTTTATGATGGGGAAATGTGTTTTCGAATTAATTTGGCAATAAACCCATGGAATCAAAGCCTAATTAATATTCTGTGATTGTAGACATCGGGCCAAATTGAAACTTGAACGGATTGATGTGATTTGTAGGGCAAGGCGAGCTTAGATCTTGGAGATGCACAAAGCCTAAAATGAAATAATTTTGGCCACCTTGTTCCCGTTTACGTGAGCTAATAAACTTAAAAATTATAAATTTCAGATGCTACATTCTGTATTATCTAGGTTGTTGACATTTTAGTATGCCGCAGGGAAGTCGTTATAAACGTGTTTACGATTTAAGACGGGAAATAACAATTTTATTGAAGGGGAAATTTACTTGGCAGCAGGAAAATTTCGAGACCGCACATTTGCAATGAAAGTCTGCCTCCTTGTAAACACATAGATACGACAAAATGAAATAAATTAATGTTTTTCTTAGAAAAAGAGGGTTGTGATATTACATCAGGCAATAGAGCAGACAATGACTGAGTTCGTGACGAAAATAGTATCAGGTAGCCGACGGTCCCAGGTCACGTGCAACAGTTCGTAGATGTATTGTGATCAGGGATGTAAAAGCGTAATTTACCGCGTAAATTACCGAATTAATTACCGTAATTAATGGTAATTTACCGATTTTTAATTACCGTAATTTACGGCGTAAATTACCGATGGTAATTTACCGTTAATTTAAATTACCGTTGGTAATTTACCGACAATTTTAATTACCGTTGGTAATTTACCGGAATTTATAAATTAATTTCAGAGACCTTCCCATCAGTAGACGCATGAATGCGCCCCACCCCTCCTAAGCAGTCGACAAGTGCACTGTTGTTTGCGTTTGCCTGGAAAGTACCTAACAATCCGCGTGGTGCATGGTCGGACTCGTGTTATTCAAGGTGTCATTTAGCCAATGGAAATGGGTCTATGGGTAAAGTTAACATATCCAATGACAGTCCCATTGCCCGTAAACGTTATATTTTTACTATTCCAAATAATCCGACATTACTTGAGAAAATACAGAACTAATATTTTATATTTAATGAATAGAGAAGTGGAAAGCCCCTTCGCTAATGGCGATCAATCCAACAAATCCGATAATGCAGCTGATCAGAGATAGCTAGTTATCCACAAAATAATAATTTAAGGTTACCAAACATTTTTATTAACATTAGTAGTAATCATAACTTACAGTGATCTGTTTAATTTAACATTTTGAATTTTTGATTACCCGGTAATTTAAATCAGCGTAATTTAACAGTTTGAATTTTTAATTTCCCGGTAATTTAAACAGGCGTAATTTACCATTTTGAATTTTTAATTACCCGGTGCGGTGATTTAAACCAGCGTAATTTACCATTTTGAATATTTAATTACCCGGTAATTTAAACAGGCGTAATTTACCATTTTGAGTTTTTAATTACCCGGTGCGGTGATTTAAACCAGCGTAATTTACCATTTTGAATATTTAATTACCCGGTAATTTAAACAGGCATAATTTACCATTTTGAATTTTTAATTACCCGGTAATTTAAACCAGCGTAATTTGCCATTTCTAATTACCCGATAATTTACGCCATCGTAATTTACCATTTTTAATTTTTAATTTCATGGTAATGGTAATATTTGAAATTAATAATTTTAATTTCAACGGTAATTTACGAAAAAAATCAATTACCGTAATTTAACATCCCTGATTGTGATGTGTTTTCGACTCGCAAATATCATTACTTAATTCGTTATAAACAAAAAACCGACAAAAACCATGTTTTTTTTCGTTTTTTGCTTGTTGAATGAAAAGACGAAAAAAATGAGCCCTACACGGACTCTATCGGATTAATATTAACGGAGAAATTTCGAAAAAAAAACGAAAAAATCTGCTTTTTTTCATAAGTTCATAACTCCGCCATTTTCAAAGTTGTAGGGCAGGCTTTTCGCGAGAAAATACCGATTGATGGGTTTGAGTGTGCACAACCCAGGCGTTGTCCGATTAGTAGTTTTTACACAATTCCGATTTGAATTTTTTTAAGCAATATGTTTCGGCGAGCCTGGATGCGTCGCCTGGACGCCTGCTGGTCCGATTTAAATTTTTTTAACGAATTTCGAAAGTAGAAGTATTTTGCTACAAAACGTCAATTCTGATTTTGCGTTAAAATGTTGCGAAATAGGTGAAAAATACTTGCATACATGACCGAAAACGGCCGCGCGCCCGAAAGCGGCGGTCGAGTAGTGGGGGTATGCGGCTGAAGCAGAGAAGCGCGTATATATAGTAATACAAGCGCGCTGCGGTCAAATATGATCTTTACATTCGAACATCTCAACAACTACTGGAGATACTTTAACTTTTTTTTAATTTTGTGGTAAATTACCCCGTTGAAACGCTGCTTTTGGTCACATATCCTTATATTAACATGAAATCAAGAAAAAGAGGTTGAAATATTAACTGCCAGGCAACTTATTTATTGAAGTGCATAGTGGCTTTTTCATCGAAGATCGCAAAACCTCAGGAAACGCATAAATTAGTTTTGTGTTTATCGACACTTGGCAATGAAATTAGGCGCTTAGGTGTCTAGTGACAACTTTCGAATACGAAATTCTCCAGAAGTACTCGTAGAGTAAAATTTACTTGACAGATCTGCAGAGTAAATTTAAGTACTTCCCTAGTAAAAAGTATCTTCCGAGTAATTCTGTTATATATTTCCCCATACTACTTGAAATGGTTCACGCTGTATCGGTGGAAATACATTGTTGTCGTCATTTGACTGCGTGTTTTATTGATACTCGGTTATCGTAGAATTTTTCGACATGGAGAGGATTAATTTGGTGCCAGGCGCTGAAGATTTATTGCTGACGCCATAATCTTCAGTTTACAGTGAGTCTCCTGCCGCCGCCGCCCCCACGAAGGCACGAGACCGTTGGATCTATGTTTCCTCCCGGTCTCCCCCCATATCCGATCCCCTCGCTGCGATGTAGGTGTGTAATCAAGACTATTTGTTTCAGCGCCGGAAATAAAAATTGCTGATGAGTCAGGGCGCGCAGTAACGGAGCGTTACTATAAAGCGGGCAGCGCTTTGGAGCTAACGTGTCAGGCTGCCCAAGTTGGAGGTCCGATTGAAGAGCATCCCATAACCTGGCGACATGGCGACCGTACGCTCACTAAGGGCATCAGGTAAGTAAATGTTTGCCATTTAAGGGTCAATCGCGAGAACGTTATTTCCCTCAGAAGGGCCGGTGAAAATCTTTGCCCCTTTTTTCCACTCACTGAAACCAATGCTGAAAGCACTCTGGAGGGATATCTTCAGCGAGATTCAATCACATTTCTTAAATGTTTTTGTTCCTAGCTGTTGTTGATTATAACAAATTCACCCATATATGCCTAATCAGCTGTTACGTTAGAAAACTTAAATTAGTTTCAGTTAGTTGAAGTATCTCAATAATTTTCGGTAGAAATAATGTTGCAAATTCATCCACTGTGAAAAAAATAGTTGCAAAATTTGAAACTACTGGTTCAGTAAAATATTCGACAACCGCTCGTAACGCACAAAGACGAGAAACTATTAAAATCCGGCAACTGTGACTATTCTTGTGCACAAAGTACCACTTTTAGAAGGCATATGAGAGCGCACAGGGGTTGTTCCAAAACATCGACTCAATAACTTCTTCTACCAGACCATGCACAGCGTAGAGAGTTCACTAATTGGACTATTGAACAACAAAGAGTGAATGCCGATTTTGTGGACAAAATCAGGTTTAATTCAGAATTCAAAACTTGCGCTCGTATTGAGACACCTTTTAGAAGTTTTATTGATAGGCAAGATAAAAATGTCTTCCAAAACTTCTTTAGATTTAGCCTCCACTATTTCCAATTCCAAAGCATTATAAAATTTTGCAAATTACTTCGCGTTTCTAAAACATCGAAAATCCTAGCAAAGCAAACAGTTTTATCGGTTTTAAAAGTTGTATGTCTGAAAATGGGGCGATTCGTAATCGTATTACATATGTATAGAACTCCTTTAAAACTTATATTAGCCTCACTTATACCTTGGATTGTCGGTTGATGGGCTATTTGCATATAGAATACGCACAGTGTTCGCGAGGCAGGCGTCCTGATCCTGCCAGAGAAAGCTTCGGCATTTTTCCGACAGGCGCTCTATCCGTCACAGAGCACGAAAACTCCGCTGATTCTATTCATTAATTCGTTATGTCAATGTTGTTACGCTTACATAAAACTTCTGATTATGATATTGTTACGAAGTATAGTTTAATTGCATTGTACAATTGAGGTCAGGTCATCCAACTCAACCTGCAGACAGTTGCTTGTCCAGAAATGCAGACGTCAGGCTTTTCATATCGGAACAAAGACATTCCTTTGTGGCAAGCGTGCAAATTAACTATGATTTATATCAAAGGCCGTGTGCAACCAAAAATCCTAACTCAGGATTTTTGGGGGCTCAAAACAGGTCATGACGTCTTGCCAAATTCAATATAAAAGCCACGGTAAAGGATGGGAACGGGATCAGTAGTTTGCAGCACCTACTTGTAGTGTAGCGCGACTATTGTATTTTAGATATCAGCTGTATTGGAATTCTGCATGGTCAGCAATACACGAACGATGTAAACAACACTGCGACTTTTATTTATTTACATCTCCATCCTGACCTAGAGCCGTCCCCATTAAGAGCTACGTAACATGGTGGAGGCGCAAAATGGTCCCAAGGAAGATCGGGAACGGCTCATTTTGGTCAGGGTGGAAACATCTGAAATAATCCAGCGCGACGAAGAGGAAGCATGGCTGAAGCGACGCGGAGACAAGACGAATTGGGTTGGCGGTCAATCTGCAGGGAGGTTTTGTAAAATTTCTCACTCCCCCAATGAGAAATATGCCGTTCCAAGGACAGCTACTAACAACCGCATGGATGGATAGCGTTTAAGTCAAACAACGCTCAACTCTTCGTCTTAGAAATAAGTTAGTACCTATTGTGTTTATTTTTTTAGTTTAATTGTTGAAGGTTGATGCCGCCACTGTAAGGAAGTATATGTATTTGCCCGTTCTCACTTCGATGGATGCAGCTGGCTGGTCCGGGATCACGAAGAGATAAATACACGGATGGTGGTCATCTACAAGAAGCAGTCGACACATGACGAAACGGGGTACCATACCGGCATAATTGAGCTATATGCGAGTTTTAGGGTTGCCGATGCCGCCAGAGGAAGCTGGCGATGTAGACTGGAGGGGATTTGGCGCTACGGATTCTACCGAACCACCCCGCACGGGACAAGGGATGTCTCGACCAGTCTGAGAAAAAAACAAACAAATCGACTAGAGAGGAACGGTCCTATGGATTCTACCAAACCACCTCGCACGGGACAAGGGGTCCCGACTAGTCCAAGTAGAAGTAGAAGGAGAAGAAGAATTAGGAGAATTCTGAGAGGCAACAGGAGATGATTCTGAAACACGAATCTGGGTACACGGTCAAAGCCGACCGTAATGGTATCTCTCACGTAGATGACCATCACAATCCTAGAAGGAAAAGGTTAGCAGGAGGACCCAAGAACTAGACGGAGACGGATGAGAACGGGGCAAATCGCATACGATACTGGCACGACGACATTGAACTTTTTTCTATGGGTGTTTTTTTGTATTGTTATTTCTTATGTTAGGCAAATAAAATTATAAATGGTGCGTTCTTTCCTATCCCGCTCCGTGGCTGTACAATTTCTTTTCATTGCTCTGGGTCGAGCAATTGTTTGCGAGGAGGGTTGTTACGAAGTATAGTTTAATTGCATTGTACAATTGAGGTCAGGTCATCCAACTCAACCTGCAGACAGTTGCTTGTCCAGAAATGCAGACGTCAGGCTTTTCATATCGGAACAAAGACATTCCTTTGTGGCAAGCGTGCAAATTAACTATGATTTATATCAAAGGCCGTGTGCAACCAAAAATCCTAACTCAGAATTTTTGGGGGCTCAAAACAGGTCATGACGTCTTGCCAAATTCAATATAAAAGCCACGGCAAAGGATGGGAACGGGATCAGTAGTTTGCAGCACCTACTTGTAGTGTAGCGCGACTATTGTATTTTAGATATCAGCTGTATTGGAATTCTGCATGGTCAGCAATACACGAACGATGTAAACAACACTGCGACTTTTATTTATTTACATCTCCATCCTGACCTAGAGCCGTCCCCATTAAGAGCTACGTAACAATATGCAATACAAACTAAGAAAAAAAATAAAATTAAAGAAAAACTTCCTTAATGAAGATCTTTTGTAGCAGATATCCCATTTGTGTCTATAAATATTTAATTGAAAACTATTTAGCAGTTAAAATCTTGGTTTTATAGAACACGTATGGATACATTTCTATTTCTGGGTTCGATACTTAGTCCTGAAGATTCCTCTTGCAACAGTGTGCTGTTTCAAAGTCAACAACGCAGTTTCCACTCAGAAATCAGTATTCATAAAATCTATGCTTATTTCAAGTAGATAAAAGAAACTACACACAAAAAGTAGATGAAAAATAAGATAATTTAATGTCGCCTTCGAAATGCTTACATTGAAAACTTTACATTCGTACGAATATCATCTCAAGTAGTTTACCAGGAACGGTTGCAGTGGATTCTTTACGATCTTGCACCCATAAATGAAATTCGATGTAAAAGTCATATTCCTTCGAGGGATTACATTGTCGGCTATACGATTTTTATAGTTGGCACTTCCGTTTGAGATACACATAGGGCAAAACGACAATCACACATGGTTGAGTTGGGCTTTGTTGTGGCCTGTACGTCTGTATTGATTAGCCGTCAGAGGCATCGTAAAATTTTATAGCCGAACACTATAATATTCGGTGTAATCGTACAGTTAAAGATCCTCGCAAGCTTTCATTGACTATTGCACGAGCTTTAAGCCCCATACACGTCGTCCACTTTTACAGATCTCTAAAGTACGCTCACCATTCCTCCTCGTTTCTATTCTATCGAATAAAGTTCGAACAGCTTCAACTTTTTCTCTCTTGAAATTTTACCGACGATAAATCTCGTTTCAGTCGCAATCGAATCTCCTGTAAAACAGATTGAATTAGATATACTTTATTGTGCTGTAGTATTGTATTGTAACTCTCATATGATGTACAAGGTGTGTATAAATTGGCAGAAAAGCAACACGTGGCGATGTTCTTCGCAAAATTCTAAGGGGACAATCTATAATTTAACATGTTGTACCATGCTTCTTGAGTCTCACCAGGTCTCCAAAGTCCCTTGATTGGTGTTTATTTTTGTAGAACAATAACTATAATTTTGAAATTTGACACTTTTGACAGTTGCATCATCGAATTAAATCATATGAGTAATATTCGTATCAGCTCTAATGTTCTACCGTGGTTATTTCATTCACGTAATCGAGTTATGTGCCCAGTAATGTTCCTATAGAACCTTACAAAGGACAAACATCTACATATGCTCCGACAGTCAGGGACATTGAAAGCGCTGCAATCAAAAGCCCACAAATTCAAAACTGTCCCTGGAGAACTACCAAAGAGAATAAGGTTTCACTGATGTGGGTTCCAGGACATTCAGGGATCGAAGGTACCGAACAAGCCGACATCCTAGCCAGAGACGGCTCTAAGACTTCACTCTACGGACCTGAACCCTGTTGCGGTATCACAAAGACCCACATCAGGAATATGGTAGAAAACAGGGACTAAACGAGCTTACCGGGAAACATCACCTGGCATGAGACAAGCTATGGCTACCATAACCTTCTCCTCATCCAAGGCCAGACAATATCTCCAGTAACAAAAAACAGACCTTCGACTGATTACAGGTCTGCTTACAGGACATTGTCCACTGAGATATCATCTCACAAAGATTGGATGAGCAAACAACGCAGACTGTAGATTCTGCGGGGGGTCCCCCGAGATAGTGGTGTACCTAAACCCCTTGGGAGCCGCCATCATTAAACCAGCAGAGCTGACACAACTTACCCTTCGAACAATTACTGACTTCGTGAAAAGGCTTAACATCGAAGGACTCTAATGTATGAGAGAAATACAAAAGATCTTCAAGTTCAAATTACATCGAAAGGCACAGATGTCAAACAACCAAAGCTGGGCAAAGTTAATCAGAAACTTACTTCGTTAATCATTAATCCGTTAACGAAAAAGTTAACTTCGCTAACCGAAACTCCGTTAATTTGTTACAAATGCAACTAAAGTTAACATTAACCGTTAATCAATAAAAACTATAGGTTATGGTGAGTGCCGATCTACCGGTGAGTATGCAACCCAAATGACTGCGGACCTTTCTTGCGGTTGCATATGCAAAAATTGCCTTAGAAACTTTTCAAACTAGGTACAGTGGTAACTAAAAGAACTACATTGCGAGATACAAAGATGAAAAGATCAACTAAAGCTACTTTTATATCTATGCAGTTCAAACCTGCACTTTCAACAAAGCAGTTTTGAAAAATCGCATGCAATTTTATGACAATTTGTACACCATTTACATCTGTGCAACTTTAATAAATCGCATGGCTTGAACATGACTGATTTTTATTTTTTGACAACAATAGTTACTTTGGGTTGGTAGCAAACATAACCTTCATTCTTTGCTATTAAATTATTGATGACGCTTTTCTTCCACACACAGTTTTTAAATCACAGCAATCAATAACAAATAACGAAATGCGGAATAGGTTATGTTTCGCGTCTATACACAGTGGTGTCACCAAATTTTGGTTTTAGACAAAAATTCCTAGAGTGTTGCTATAAACGCATGCAATTATATATTTAGAACTGATCGAACTGATCTTAATTCCATGTAACTTGGTAATTTTAAAATGTTTCATAGAGTAAAACAAAAAATTACATTGGACTTGACGAATTTAATTACGCGTTTGAATTGCATATAATGAAGTAAAGGGAGCTTCCGTGGGGGCTTAAGGGGGTTAGAGTTGAAACAACTGAAAACAAAACAACTCGCGCGCATGCAGTATAGACGGACGCCACGTCACACAAGGTAGTACGTCACACATGTAAACAAAACCAAGTCCGAACTTGCACATAATGCCTATACAACCATTTGAAATATTTATTGATGATATTTCCTATTTAACGGACTTGAATTAATGGATGATGAATGTAGCGGAAGTTAGTCAGGCCGTTAATGGTTTTAAAAGTTAACTTAAAAGTTAATTCGTTAACGAAAAATTTAACTTCATTAATTAATGATTAACGGATTAACGCTTTTGTGCCCAGCTTTGCAAACAACCCAACTCTACCATACCATAGCAACATGAACACAAGTTGGATTAAGTGTTGCCAAATGTTTGTTTGTTTCAAATGGTTCCTGAGGACACAAGAATGACGCTGCAACATTTTAATATAAAGATTGTCTACCCAGAATTTTGCAAAGAACATCGCCACATGTAGGTACTCGTAGAATCGTGTCTCGCTGGCTTTTCAGTATGCAGAAAATAAATTTTCTGTATACACGATCTATATTACGGAGATACATCTATATTACAACAAGTTACTTCGAGGTGTTCCGCATTATTTCAAACTTTCTCTGTTTCGGTGATATCCACAGCTCTGACAAACCGAGACGTGCACCGAGGTACAACGAGCCGTACATAGACTTCAGTGGAAATTAATCTAAGATGTCGCAATTCTTGTTGTGCAACTGTATTCATGATTGGATGCCGTCTAAAGGTGGCAAGTTGTAATGCAGACGGCATAGTCAACATTAATTTTCAGCAAACAATGCAGGCTGGTCTACAATATCGAAAGCCCGATTCGTTCCACGTGTGATTCCGCCCCTAAATAGCGCAGTTGTTGTGCACAAATAGTTTAGTTTGTGCTATATTTAATTTATATATGGAATGGGCATTGTTCGCCGGGATAGTTAACAAAGCAAACCGCGCAATTATTACCGTGTTTACCGTTGGCAAATGTTCGTGTACGGCATTGACAATAAAACCGAAAACCGCGAAAAATTCTTTCCCGAGCAGCAGCCATAATTAGGTTATGTATATTTCAAATTGTAAACAGTCCTATTTTCAGAGACATTGTCTTCCAGCATTATGTTTTTCCCTTTATTTCCTGCTAAATTGCTACTTCAGCTTACTGAATGTTGCCATTTGTCTTGTACTTAAAATTCATAACTCCGGGAAAAAAATCCCGACTGATCTGTTACGATGTCTTGTTCGCCAACATTGGTATGAAAAATGAAAAACTCCTTAGGCGTTGCTCAAAATATGGTTTTGAACTATCGATTAATTCTTTGTTGGCCCGGATAAGTTTTCTTTACTCAACCTTTTCATTTTGTCACAAACGTAATCTACTAAGTAAAGGAAGAAAGTACAAGAAGAAGTAAAAGTATTTCCAAAGCTTTTATTACATTTGCTTTGCATGTCAAGTGTTTGCATTATCTGTTGTATATTTTTGTATTTTCTGGGCTCGGAGTACCGAGCGGGGAACAGCGAAATGTCATTTGAATGAATGTCGGTCTGATGCTTTTCCGTTTTGTAGTACTCGTCGTGTGTCGTGTCGGCGCGACCTGAGTGTATCTTTGGAAGCTTTGAATCCCCTTCGCAAGGGAAATCAATTACATGTATGAGAAGTAAAATACCAAGTCGACGAGCTTTAAGTGAGGTGCATAAATAAACTACCGGCGAGAAGTGGTAAGGCGAACTTTCGAAAATGATCGATTCAGCCAGTATCTGCGCCGAGGGTGTTTTAAAGCCTCACAGGAAGATTTGGTCTGAGAAGAGATAGATTTAATTCTTTTTTTTCTTAATGGTTACCCGTTGTTTACTGGTTTATACACACCATAAGGCTGCGGTTTACAATGCCAGATTAAACCAGGGTTAGGTCTAAACCGAGTTTAGGTCTCAAGGACTTTGTATATCGGTTTATGGTTTAAATTTTAATAATTTAATTTTGTATTTTCTTGAATTTCACATTTTTGTGTGATGTACGAAGACTTTTCGGACGACTGTTGTTGTTTTGTTTTGTTGCAATGTAGACCAATTATTATGTTTAAAAAAAACATTTTTTTTACTTCCGCTTCCGCGGAAATTGACCGTTTGGCTTTCGCATCCGCATCCGCTTCCGCAAAGGTCACTTCCGTTACAACCATAGTTTAAACTATCATTGAACACCCATTATCAGTTCTTCATCTTCCAATATTCTTCCAATATATTTCCTTTGTTTGTTTTAAGTTATTGTTTTTTCTTCATGCGCCTTGTAGGCATTCATCCTGCAGCAGGGGTTGGAGTTCTTGGACGTAGTTTGGCCACAATTTTTCATATTTGAAAATATTTAGAGTCGCCAGGATTAGAACCCTAGACCTACCCCATACGCTAGTACGCTAGGACGCTAGTAGTCATTGGGAACTGGTTCAACTAATGCTCGAGACGTATTTTGTACTGAATTTAAAATCATGACGTTTATTTCGTCCTAATTGTTTCGCAAAGCTAAGAGGGGAGGATGAAAATAGCTAAGAAGTTGTTTAATGCATAACTTTTCTTGATTATTATTGTACGTGTTTGAGGCAAGCCATTGCAGAGCGTTCTGGCGAGGATTAAATGGCATAATGATCGTTTAATTACATTTGTGGTGAGTGGGAAAAAGGGCGGTCGGAATTAGTTTTTAGTAGATTGCTTTAAGTATTATTGTTGGAGGGTGGTTTGGGTAATTCCCCAGCGAGACGGTACTGGTTTCGGCCGTAAGAGAACCGGATGGGGAAGGAGGGGATTCTGTTAACTCGTCCGTGTAGGAATCTAAAATATTAAAGTTTCGTGGAGTAGAAGAGTAACGTTTAATGTTCGATTACAGCTCCAACATCTCAGCGACGACGGACATGGCGATCTCCACGTTGACGGTGGCACCATTGGAGAAGAGGCACTCTGGGAACTACACGTGTGCAGTCGGCAGCCTGGCGCTGGCCACTGTGGCGGTGCACGTTCTTAACGGTAAGTTATTGCAGGAAAATCTGCCAAATCTTACCATTAATCTTAACTTTCGAGAGTAACGCGCCGGCTTTTGGCGGTCGCCCGCGCGCGACTGCGGTCGCCGACGATCGGGCCCGCCCCAAACCTACCGAATCAAATCAGCAGTCGGCCGCGATTCCAAACCATGATAAATGAAAATCAACCCAAACGGACAAACCCGCACCACGCTTAAGACACCATTTGCCGACCAACTCCCACGACCGCAATCTCTTACACCGACATTAACACTTACAATGCGCCCAATCTATTCCATGACCACACCCAAATATACACTATCACTACTATCACACTATCATTGACATTCATTCGATTAAATTCGTGTAATGTTCGACTATGGCCAATTTCTTCAAGGCTTGAGAGAGAACAATATAATTTTTTGAATTGTTTATTAATGTAGTTTATAGCCACAAATTAGACCTTCATTTAAAACTAATTCAGGTAACCTAGATGATATTTTGTATGAATCTCTTTTCACACAATTAAAAAAAGTGCCACCTAGTTAAGTAAGTACGTAGGCTTTCACGGCCAGAATTATTTACAAAATAAATTGTTGCCGGCTTATGCCGTGTTTCAAGATTCGTAAATGCTGATGTTTCGCAAACCGGAGGGAAGTTAGCAACACGAATAGCGGAACATAAAAACACATCTTCATCATATCAACGTAGATTAGATACATAAATAGACCTTTTAGAACAACTGGAAATAGAAAGACATAAAAGAAATGGAAATAT
The DNA here is from genome assembly GCA_963966075.1 of Aphodius sticticus. Classification (NCBI taxonomy): domain Eukaryota; kingdom Metazoa; phylum Arthropoda; class Insecta; order Coleoptera; family Scarabaeidae; genus Aphodius; species Aphodius sticticus. Next base: position 12,354,344 of record OZ014515.1, on the reverse strand, counting down.
CACTTTACTAAACGGTCAGTAAATTTTCAATAACACACTATTATTCATGTACAGTTTATTTTCCTAAATTAGCTTGCCCTGGTGTCAGCTATTACCCTGCAATTTGTTTACATTAGACACATGTTTGTTGTACCCGTGATTTTTATACTCCGACTGTAAGTTACATGTAAATTTTAACCGCATGTAATGTTATTTATTCTGTTTATAGATTTGGTCTAAAGGTGTCAATGCGACGTAACTAGTCTATATTATAGTAAACTCAATTCTCCTATCTTTTCTCACCATTTCACGTGCGAAAAAGTGCGTTCCTAATTGCTTATGGAAAATTTGGAGAAGTTTTTTCGGGCGCGCGAAGCACGACCGTCGCCCTATATGGATCATTCTACGTTGCGTGAGTTTTCGAAATCGACGCAAAACGGCTACTCGGGCGTTCTTTGCTTCAAAATTTTCCAAAACGCGAGCGACTTTGGTGAACGAGCGTCAACATTCCAGTGCAATTTAATTCGTTTCGCCATTAGCTACCGGCCATAAACGTCAAAAACGCAGACATAACCCAACATAACCTTTTCATATAACAGTAAGTAGGTACATAATATCCTTAAAAGCTAAGCGATATTTATTGAGTATCTGCGGGGCCGACGAGCACAACCGTCCCGACGAATAACCTTTGTGAAACCATATGATAACCCATGTTGTACGTAATAATAATAATAATTAATAATTCGCATTTGTCTCCATTACATACGAATGGAATATGGTTATAGCAAATAGCACTGCGTTTTATTCCATGTTAACGTAGATTATTTAGGATACGATGAATCGTGCGGAACATCAATTGGTAAACAACATGCGTACAACTAGTATTAATATTATTATTATTAAAATAGTATCAATTTCAAATCGATTGACAAATGAGATACCAACACATTTATATTTCCGTAATCAATATCACATAAGATGTGTTTTTTCTAGAACCACAATTTATCCGCTGCCGGAGTTTGTTTTGTATCTCTTTGTGGCGTTTTTACATTTCGTGGAAGTTTTCCGGGCGTATTGTCCAACTTTTGCATAAAATTCAAAGGGGGAAAACGTTTTAAGAGTGTGTACGCATCATTTTTCACTTGAATTGAGTTTTTGTGTAGTCTCCCGAGCGTCGGGGTTGTGTAAAATTTCTGTGTAAAGTTCTGCTTGCAGCAAGGACTCCCTCTGGTTTGTGGCTCACCACACTACTACTGTGTAGCGAAAACGTCGACGTATTTCTGTTTGCTGTTGCAGTTCTCCGCTGCAATTGCGTTTTCGCAAGGAAAATTAAATTTTATCACGTACCACGAACTATTAATTCTTTTATTATTATTTCCAAGTGTAACTTTCCATCACAAATGCAAATACCGACGTCGACGTTTGTATCGATTTGAGAGCACTGATTTCGGTTTTACCAAGTATTTATCAAATATTTATGTTGGCGCTTACTTCATTTGTTAATTGTTGGTTCGTTTGTTCGCTACTTGAACCCTGTTTGCTGTCCAAAGTTGAAATTAATAAGTTTTCAAGTTTGAAGACCGCTGTTTTCTAATTTAATTCACTCAAAAGTTTCCCTAACGAAAAACTTGGGGCCCGTTTGGGTTTTACGTCTTTTTCGATATCAATTAGTAATGGTCTCACTAACTACAAGCATCCCGACGTTAGCAGATATATATTTAGTTAATATTTGCAATTTGTGTCAGTTTTTCATGTTCCACTATTTCTATACATTTGAAAGTTTGTAAAGGCTATTTTATTTATTTTATTTTATTTTACACTCCACTACTTTTCTAGACACACTTCTTTATCTAGTTCAGAATAGCCAACCTGGCGCAATATAAGGTTATGTTGTTTGTTTACTTTACCCCGGTTTGATTTTGTTGTAAACATGTCAGTGCAAATTAATTTATATAAATTAAATCAATTGTACAAAGCGTAGCGCGTCACTGTGCGGTTAAAAGTATACGTTACTGCGGTAGGTTAGTTAAACAAAATGTCTCACATTGGCACTGTTGACAGAGTTTACAAATGCGCTCTCCACTGCGCATGCGTCTATGCTAAGAGAAAGTGTAGACATAGTATTGCAGCAATACTCTCACGATGACTTCCACTTCCGGTAGTTTATTATCAACTTCGTTATTGTTGTTAAAATATAAAATTGTTATAATTTGTCACAAATTTTACTTACAGAATATTCCCCCTCGCGAACATAGGGTTGGGTTGGTACAAATGTAGCGAAGATTGTAAGAGCGCAAATACGCTGAGCTCTCGCGAGATAGCAAAATGTCCCGCTGAATATTTTACAACTATTGATGGTTCGCCATCATATAAAAGTAGTGGTACATTACGACGAGGTACTCCTATTCGCATTCCATGAATTTTGAACGGTTTTCCCCCCTCTGCATGTGGTGTGAGAATGTTTTTTTGAATCTTTCACGCGTCTAGCGGCGTACGCCGAAATTAAATGCTGCTGCAATAATACTAAAAACAAAGTGCGTACATAGTAAAACATTACCTTTGTATTAAAACCGCCCCCACTATGGCGCTATAACGGTGCGGGGGGAACTCAGACACATCACGGATACGCTGAGAGGAATAAACGAAAACACAAAAACACACTTAAGAAGAGTACACTTTCGTTTTATGTCGTACAAAACGTGCCCTATTCTTAAATCATACCCGCTCTAAACTCGAACGATTATTACCCCATAAGACCCGAAATTAAGAATCGAGTACATAAAGTACATAAAACGACATCCGTGTAAGGCACATAACACATATTAGAATGATGCTCGGTATACAAGAAATCCAGGATATAACTATAACAGTTTTGAAAACAGCATACGGCAACTAAGCCGTATCAGGTATCATAGGATAGGTATTTTAAATCAACATTAGCTTTATCTAAAACGTTCCTCTCTGAAACAGTGAGACCATGAAAGAGAACGTGAAGGAGGGAGGTTGCTCACATGTACTGACTTCAGTTCGTTCAATTTAATCCTCTTTCCTTTGTCCAGACCTGAAAATGATCAAGAGCTGTTTGGAGTTTCCTTGTTGTTTCTTGATTGCTGTTACCGACAGCTAGGATAGCGTTGTCGTCTGCAAAAGTTGCCACAGTATTATTTTCTAATCCTGGGAGTTCACGGGCGTAGAGTAGTTAAATGACTAACCCTAAAACACTACTTTGCGGTACTCCTGCTTTTATTTCCTTAAGGACAGAGCATGCATCATCTTGTTTGGCCCGGTCAATAGTCGAGTGCTTGTTCCGAAATGCGAACTGATGGACAGCAAGTAGTTAGGTCTATAGGACATTGCTTCGCATGGAGCCTGAGAAACGGCTTCAGTATCATGATCACATCTGTCACCTTCCACTGTTTGCGCTCATACCTTAGTCTGAAGGAAACATTGATAATATTCGTACGCTTTACTATAACGTTCATTGAAATGTTTGAGTAAAGAAATAGTTGGTATCGACTTCAGGTAGACCGAAACTGGCAGTCATCTTGAAAGTATTTTAGTTTAAGTTTTTTAGTTTACGTTAACTTTTAAATAAGTACCTAGCATAGTTGGCGTGAGACACCAAGTATAGCCGAAGTTTGTCATTGACTGACATCAATGATCGTCAATATCTCATATTAATATCTCCGTATTGTAACATATGATCTATTTAACCACGATCCAGGATACCGGTCTGCTCATTTCGTGTCTCAAATTTGTTCACTTCTGCGCATGACGTCACTGCGAAAATGATGTTGACACGGACACCTAGGCAACCAAATACATCCGTAAGTTTTTGACTTTTGTAGGTGATTTAGGTTCACAAGTTGATAACCATGCCAACGCTTTAATTTTCAAAAGGGCTTGAACGTCACAACAACATATTAGCTACGATGGCAACAACAATTGGCTACAATTGGCAGTCATGAATTAACGCCATATTAATGCTACTTCTGCTTCCTTCTCGGACTGACGTCACTTGTAGGCGGGGCCGATACGCGTGAGCAGACCGTAGTTGACCGTGTATTTAACAAAGCGCGTCAGCTAATAATAATAACGAGATCTTTTAGTGCATACGCTCTTAGGGGTTTTAAAAGGAACCGAAAAGGCATTAGTTCCTCTCTGAGATTCTGAGCATGTCTCTTGAATATTTGTAACGTCGAACAGTGAGCTATCTAGTACAGTCAATTGAACTATCGGGGAATGTCGGCCCGTATCTCATTTTAATTTTATAGCCGGTATGGGATAGTGTGCATCCATGGAATAAAGATGTATAGTAACATCTTCACATTAGCATTAAACGAGACTGTAGGTTTTCTCTTGAACTTTTTTACTCGAAAATATTTCAATAACAGATGCAAACTGCGGCGACTGGATGGTCCCTGCACATATTGATTTTCTAATAGCGGCTAATGTGATTATCGAACAGTGGTGGGCTGCATTCATATGCAAGATTTAATTGGAATTCTCAAGCCTTCCGCACCCATTACCAGCGTTCTATTCAAAATGATGAATATTCTTTGTCATATACAGGGGTGAACCAAAAGATGGCAGGAAACATTTGTCTTTTACAAAAATTTCTGTTTAACGTTCAACTTCATGATTTCTTTTATTTACTTTGTAAACTCGTAACGCTTCTCTTCATGTTAGCGTCAGCCTCATCTGGGTCCATCTATCTTCTTATTTAAATCTGTCAGTTATTCCCAGTTACATCATTACGTACACATCAAATTTACTGTACTTTCAAACCCGACAATATATTTGTCAAGGTGCTACCCCTCTTGAAAATAACAACATTTTGGTCTCATATATGAGATTGGCTGCCTATTAGTCGCGCATAATATACCAAAAGCACTCAGATGTAGTTGAAAGTTGAGTATATAGTATTTGTTTCGAATGCAGGAGCACTCGTAAGCGCATCCATTTCGATGGCGATAAAGTTCTAAAATTGAATGAAGTAGCAGAAATAGGCACTCTAACATTGCTCGCTGCGCTGTTGGCTAATAAACTGCAACCGTATGTCGCTTCAAAAGAAACTTATGTAATGCCAGCGAGTGGAACTAGCAAATTTCAGAAATTAATTAACCGTATGTGTGTAACTAAAGTTATTAGGTACAATAGGGCTTTAACATGTTTAGATTCAAATATTCACTAGATTAGTGAAACCGTACACACAGTAAAGGGGCGCCCAATACCTGTTTTGCTAAACTTTGATGTTCAATTGCTTTAGTAATGTTTGGCCGATTTTCATGATTTTTTTCTGGACATTGTACAGAAATTTATTAAGATTATTCGATTTCTGTAAACAAAAAACTCTTTTCCTCATTCTCTTGCTCATTATTTCGATATATCGTGTCATGAATTAGGTGTGTTGTTTGCATGCGCTGCTCGATTCCTATATCTTTAAAATTTAATTATCATGCTTTGTAGGGAGCTGTGACATGGTAATTTGAGGGTTATGTATTGTCCAGCGGGCAAACATTGATGAATAACATCCCCACAGACTGAACCAGCGCACGTGAATGCAGCACGCGCGCGCTGTTTCATGTTATTTGGTATACACATCTGGATAACAAAGTTATTGTACAAAACAGACCGACAGTAGCCGAATTATCGTTTGGTGTTTGGAGGACATTTCGCAGTTGTATATCTACAGCGTTACCATTAATGAGAGGTTGGCACCCTTATATCTTTCAAGCTAGCTCCATACTTAGCCCGAATAAATCGGCGAAAAGTTCGACGGGGAAAAGAAGGCCATCCATATTCTCAGCGTTCGGCTCGTGCATTCAGTGTTCATCTGCGGGTGACTTAGAATGGACGTCGCTGAAGTAGCCGCTGCCTCAGCGTATAGTGTGTGGTGCAATGTGTGCATACTTTCATTGAAATTGTGGTTATTATTGATTAATAATTAATTGAATAACGTAAATAAAAATGTTGTATAAAATCTATTAATTATTTGAAAAATTTCTTAAATGCTATTGATTTCTTATTCTGATCATTAATATTAGATACCATATAGTAATATAAGACATAGTAATACGACTTTCCATTAAACAAAACTAAATATTTGCATAATTATTATTTTATCATTTTGTATAATGTATTGCGTTATAAATCAAATATAGTGAATATCTGTATAGCAAATCTATACAGAGTTAGTTCAAACTATAACTAAATAATACTCCAACCGTAAAAAAATATAGAAAAAAAATTTTTTGTTTTAAACTAGGCATCGAAATTTGATAACATTTCCTTTTTCAAATAGAACAATACTGTATATTTGTAAATTTTTTCATTCTAAGATTATTTCTAAGAATTTTTTGTAGGAACCATTTTTTATAAAATGCATCATTTTTAGTTATCAGCAATTCATTAAAACTCCTGAACTTTGAAACTGAAATTTTGAACTTGAAATTTTTTCCCACATACATACACACATTTATTTTAACTTGCTGTTTGAACATTTAATTAACATTTAATTTTATTTTTCTATTTTATTGTTCTGCTATTTTTTATCCGTTTGGTTAAAACAAAAGTTTATGAGTTTTGATTAATTGCTTATAACTAAAAAATGATGCAATGTATAAAAAATGATTCTTACAAAAAATTCATGGAATTAATCTTAATTATAAAATGTCGATTAGAAAACCGATCGGTTGCCAGTTTCCATAATAAAATAAGCACTCTGTATATTAAAAATATATTTAGACGATAGCTTGGTGAAAATCAAATAACTTATGTTTAATTTTTTGAAAATTTTTACGGCTGGTGAATTATTTACTGTACTGATACTGACTGTACTTATTTACTGAACTGTACCAAAACGATGCAATAGATTCAGACATCATAGAAAAATAAGACTGGAATAACTTGGAACTGATAAGATTTATTTGAAAGATATAAATATATTCTTTAGTTTTAATTAATTAATTATTGATTTAGTATTGCTATTAATTTTAATTTTCATTAGTAATCTTATAATACGGATGGTTAATTTATTGATATGCATTTGCATTTCTTCATTTTTACTTTGCGTATGAGATTTCTTTTTCTTGACAAATTATAGTAGTGGGGACGTCACAAATAGAGAAAAAAATACTAGGTATCGGATATTTAATTTAATATCAATGTAAACCATTTGTATTTCGCATATAAATTTATTGTGTTCAATATTTTGCAATCTCTTTATTTCAATACTAAATAATTTATTCCATTCGTTACCTACATTTCGGGTTGCATTGATGTTCGAAGAGCCCCTTCACCGCACGTGTTTGATGTCATAAATCAGACCCCTGTCGTAAATAATACCTTCGGGTACACACAAAAAACGGCTATGCGCCCTGTTAACAACCCAGTTTGAATGAATCGATACGAGAGCGCACAAATGAAGCGAGCCGCTCGGCGAACGCGTGATTTTTATCCGACTATCTGCTTCCGTAGAGACTTCTGGCAATTCGAATGTTAGCGGATTTGGGCGAATGTGGCATCCACACTCTTCCGATTCGTGGTCTGTTTTTAGTCCTTGCGCAGTGGGGTTTATTGGGACACACTGTATGTCAGCACACACCGCAAAAAAAATAAGCAATAAAATAGAAGCAACCCAACCACGCCTGACGAAAATTGCTGCATTCATTAGGCCGATTATACGGCTCTAATCTATTCATAAATGCGATACCGACACTTACTTCCCACACTGCTGCTCAACAGTTACAAGTATCACTGATGTTCTATACAGTTGGTGCGACTTTTTCTCAACTTTTTAGCAGCCAGTCAATAAATGAAATGAACGGTGGACGAATAGTTTCACTAAACACAGTAAATTGTACTAAAAGTTCTCATGAAAGTAACGTACGATAAAACTGAGCCAACTTATCAATAAAAAGTAAGTTGAGCTGCGGTTCAACCGCTTCGTTTAAACAGACAATTCAGGGTACAACTTTTTGAGCAGAAGGTATGTATTTTCGATGAATTATGCATACAGATTCTTGAATTATTTATAATAGCTTTATTTATTCCCGAAGTTTGCAATGATACAATTGAAAGCAGCTTTTAGGAAATGGAGCACTGTTATAAACCGCGCGATATAATTTTATTTCTTATTTACCCACATCGCGAACACCGAGGCATGTTTAATAATTTGCATTTAGAGCGTGTCTCCTTAACTTTTCACTCAGGAAGTTTATAGGGCCTTTTTGCCCTGGAGTGGCGATTCTCGGCGCGATGTTTGCGGCCCGGCTGCCTTCGAAATTTATACACACACATTGCTCAACGTCACAGTGGGTGATTATACGCATGCGTAATAACCCAACCGCGAAATTCAAAATGTATTCCTAAAGTAGCAATTTCGAGCCATTCCAAAAGAATTAGCATAATTTTCCGTTTAACCCATGGCGACGAGCCGGCGCCAGTATATTAAATTTTATAAGCGCACAAAAAAACAGCGTCCGCGATTTGCACACAGGTGATTTCCAGGGCTACTGTAATTTCACTTGTAAATTAATTCAAATATTTTTCTCTGAATCGAAACCTTTTTCCAGCGGCGTACGTGGACACCGAAAAAAAAACATCCACCCGGGAAAAGTATTAATACAATATCGTGAGTGGACAAAGTTGGAGAGAGCGCTTAATGTGACGAAATTCTGTTCGTTTAGGAGTCAAAATGAAACGGGGTGTGTCGGAAATGATACGGGGCAACCGTCCCAGGGGTAATTTTAAAGATGTAGAGGGTGTGTAGAGATTTGAAAATACAGCATCTGCTGCCAGTGCGATATGCTTTATAAAACGGAATCCTCGCAAAATTGGACCATTCAACTTATACACAAAAGTATTTTGACGCATATATACCACCAGACCAAGCTCACTAACAGTTTTACCAAGTTCTAAGTAATAGCCAACCTTATTTACTAACCACATTGCTCTGTAATGGTATGCATTTAATCTACAGGATGATCTATGGGGTATCTACACTGCTAAAACTGAAAAGGTAATTGTACCGTGTGGATCGGCGGTCATTTTTAACCTCCGTGTATCGAAGGGAAAATACCATGTGGTTTGTAATTTTACTTTGAGCTAATAAATTTACTTCTCATATGAAATGAGGTTTCCGATGTGTACGGTTTTATATATACAATTACTGACGTTCATTAAATTTACCGTAAACACGGAATTGCAATTAATTGTTGTACAGTAAACTTTCTGCAACTTTAATATTAGGTTTGTCCAAGCAACTGCAAAACCAGTTAACAATCAGTACTTTTGTGATGGACCACATATGTTGCTATGATAACTCCATTATAAATACCGATGTAACATTATCTGGTTTCTCACAAAAGAACTGTTTGTAAACTGGTTTTGCGATTGCTCGGACAAACCTGTATTGTCAACTGTAAAATCACTAGTAAAATCCTATTAATGTGGAGATCATAAATAAGAACAAAAAATAATAGTATGAAGTTTTATTATAATTTTAACAATAAATAACATGTGAAACATATTTATAATACCTATATATTTTGTTATAAATATTTCATATTTTTAACATTAAATAAATAGAAGTTCTTGACAAAAATGTAATCAGAAGTAAATTAAATAAAATAGGAACCCATGGACTATACTTATCTACACATCGTATAATAAAATAAATCGATTTGCTTCACAGAGAGAAACATATCTTTTAAATATAAATTAAATATTATCTCAACAATATTAAGTTGAAATACCTATGGTAAACTTACGTCACACACTTACTTAGACTGCATACAAACATTTACTTATTTATTTTCATAATAAGTTTGATCACATTTCAGTGGATTTGGTTTTATCCTTATTCGTTTTTGAACCCAGAACTTGGAATAATTTTTAAAAAGCTAAACCGTCTCAAGAGTAAGAGAACCTGGGGATAATCCAACCACAGCATATAATATAGTCCAAACTGTGTCACCTGAAATCAAAATAAGAAGTACATGAGTCATATATCATATACAGGGTATAACAATGTCAGCAGCTGCTTTGCTTTGAGGTACAGAGTGTGTGTAAAGTTATTAATGAGTGTTTAAAGAAAAGTATTTTTTATATTGGTGATTGAAATGATATGTGTTATACATGTTAGTAATAAATTTGATTGTAAGACCGCATGTACGAGAAAGAACAATAAACTAAATCTACCTATGGACACCACACAAGTCCTTGAATTTGTAGAATGTCAGTATCATCAACACTTGTATCCTAAAAAGAACATCCAATTAGTGAAAGTGTAATTATACATATCAAGACTGCAAACTTTTACCTGCACTTTGTAGTATATATTTGCAAAGTCCTCCATAATATACAAAGAGATGAATGTACCAATATTATATCTTTACTATAGAACCATATGGAGCAAATATTCCACACCACACCGATAAAGGATAAGTCACAGAGGCACTAACAGTGTTAAATTAGTTGTATATAACAATCGCACTCAATAAAACTCTAACTTATCTGCTGTAAGCACAACCAAACGGATGGCGAACGGAACTCGAACTGTATGTCCCATTATTGCGCAAGCGCGATAAAAATTAACTCGGTAGCACTTTACCATCTAGAAAGGAAAATTGCACGAGCAGAAGGCAAATTTACATATCAGACAGTAGTTTTAATGTATAGATATGTAATTTTATTCCGTTGAAGTAATTGTTATTATAAAATTTACAAACTTGTTAGCAAATTTACATACAGTTTGTACAATTAATGAATGTAACTGCATTTTCAATGATATTTAGTATGTTTGCTTAAAATTATGGTAATATTTCCGACAAATAGGGTAGGTTTACTGAAAAAAATGTAAACTTCATTTGTAAATTCGCAGTCATTTTTATCACTGTATGGTGTCAAACGGCAAGCAGCAATAGCAGACGTCATTTGAAGGAACGTAGTTTATTTATTATTATTATTCTAGGAAATTAGGGATTCGTCCTCTCTATACCCGCAAAAATTGCATTTATTTTGTAATCAATCGCAAATTGTTCTTTTTACCATTCAAGTTGTCAATATTCTGAAAGCAGCGACTTGTATAATGAAGTATTTAGTTAAATAAAACAGTGACAATCAAAAAAAGTGCTCAAAAAGGATTAAAAAGCATTTAAAACGTGTAAATTGGATTTGGTGGAGGCGCCGGGAGTTTTCCTTCGAAGCCTTTTATGTACTTCTATCAAGTCGACTAATAAAGCTTTTCACAACCATGTTTGCAGATCGGTTGCAATTTTAGTGACGAGTATGGAGTAATCAGTTCTGACAAAAGAAAGCTAGGTTTGCAAGTCGTGCTGTAACTGATCATCTATTTCTAAGTTTTCAACGTCAATAAACAAACAAAGACAGCAAAGCGTACGTCTGAAACTGTATGAGATGAAATCAATAACTCAAGAAAATATTGTGTCTGCTGTGATTCTATGACGGGTTGGTTGAAGAAAATATGCTCTTGGGTCTTTCGTCAGCATAGCTATACATATTTAAACGTAATGGAAATTTGCATCAGCCGTTGTCCATTTGAAACTGGTCCCCATCTAAAAGTTCTTGAGACTTCGTATTTAAATAGCTCGAGGAAAACGAACCACCAGCGACCACCGTTCTTTTTCCTATTATTTTAAAGAAGCACACCGAGTCTCCTAATCGATATCTGTTCTATCTTGCGCCCGAGAGGAAGGGTTATCAAAACTTTTCGGTTGATTTCAAGTGTATAATAAATAAGGGTGTACGTGACTTCCGGTCTGTTCGCCGCCGCCGGTACTTTCTCATTTCCGCGTCGGGGACCGTCTTTTTGGTACTCCTGACACTTCTTTCATAACTTTGTGACTGCGTCGCGACCTTACAGTGGCTCTGCCTGGTGAAAGTTACATCGAAAACATCAATAAAACATTAGTCGAAACATTAAATATCACTTTCGATACCTATTCGGCACTTCCTCGGCGGAGGGCGACGTTGACGCCAGAATAAGTTTATATAACAAGGCCAGGATTGCTCTAACTCAAGGCACGTCCTCTTGGCTTCGTTGAATCCAGTTTGCGTCAAATCATGGACGGACCAGACATATGGTAATTTATGCGCATTCCCCTCGTGAATTTGTAACGGTTACCCACGTCCCCACGTTTACAAAACAATGGATATTAGCAATTTGTACAATATCTCAGAAATAAAGATGGCCTGTAGAGTTGAGCTTAGAAATTATTTGGCATTTTATAGTTTTCATTCCGACGTAACATAAATAGAAGAGAAAACTCCCTTAATGAAGCAATATAGTATACTTCGATAATGATTGCATAGACTACACAAATATAAAACAACTTGAAGTATACATAACGAAGACATTTCTAATAGATTCAGACTAGTTGGTGGTCCAATTGTGCTGGAAAAAATATCACCGAAGTCGGGGCAACGTCGCTGGGCAAAAATCAAGTCGTACATAGGGAATGAGATTGCTCTACATCTCAACGTTGCAACCTGCATAAATTCCTTTCCCCAAGCATTCCAGCACGTATTGGCCTTCACGGCAGCCAATTGAAATTTCCTCTGAACGTCTATTGTCCCGCAAATCACAGCGCCTTTAGACTACATTTACAACTAACTCTTTACAACAACCACAAAAAAGACTGAAGATATATTATATTAATAATTTGATAATATATGTCCACTTAAGGCTAATTTTCACTATACTACTTTTGTATTTTTCTAAACTTTGTTTTTAGTAAGTGGAAACAAGTTCTAAATAAGATTATAGTTGGAAGTGTCGTGATATTTTATATTTCTTAACTTGTTCGCATGCGCATTTGTAAGCAGCATTTGTAAGATCTGCCAACAGTGCCAACGTGAGGCTTTTTGTTTTGCTTGGACATACCGCAGTTACGTATGCGTTTACCTTCATACGCTACGCGTTGTACAATTGGTTTAATTTATGTAAATTAATTTGCACTGATATGTTTACAGAAACATATTGCAGACATAAACCTGCATAAATTAAACAAACATCACCACCTTAAATGCTTTTGGTTGCACCAGGTTCGCTATTCTGAAATAGATAAAGAAGTATGTCTAGAAAAGTAGTTAAGTGTATACCCATCTCTTGTTACTTTAAAACTTTTTCTAGTTAATAAAAAGAAGTTTAGAAAAAGACGAAAGTAGTCTAGTGTAAAATAGACTTTACACTTTTACAAGAAACGTGTGAATTACTGCAATACAACTTCAGGAAAATTTGAGTTTCCAATGTGTGGTCTTTAGAAGGTTGATATTATATTATATTATATTATATTATATTATATTATATTATATTATATTATATTATATTATATTATATTATATTATATTATATTATATTATATTATATTATATTATATTATATTATATTATATTATATTATATTATATTATATTATATTATATTATATTATATTATATTATATTATATTATATTATATTATATTATATTATATTATATTATATTATATTATATTATATTATATTATATTATATTATATTATATTATATTATATTATATTATATTATATTATATTATATTATATTATATTATATTATATTATATTATATTATATTATATTATATTATATTATATTATATTATATTATATTATATTATATTATATTATATTATATTATATTATATTATATTATATTATATTATATTATATTATATTATATTATATTATATTATATTATATTATATTATATTATATTATATTATATTATATTATATTATATTATATTATATTATATTATATTATATTATATTATATTATATTATATTATATTATATTATATTATATTATATTATATTATATTATATTATATTATATTATATTATATTATATTATATTATATTATATTATATTATATTATATTATATTATATTATATTATATTATATTATATTATATTATATTATATTATATTATATTATATTATATTATATTATATTATATTATATTATATTATATTATATTATATTATATTATATTATATTATATTATATTATATTATATTATATTATATTATATTATATTATATTATATTATATTATATTATATTATATTATATTATATTATATTATATTATATTATATTATATTATATTATATTATATTATATTATATTATATTATATTATATTATATTATATTATATTATATTATATTATATTATATTATATTATATTATATTATATTATATTATATTATATTATATTATATTATATTATATTATATTATATTATATTATATTATATTATATTATATTATATTATATTATATTATATTATATTATATTATATTATATTATATTATATTATATTATATTATATTATATTATATTATATTATATTATATTATATTATATTATATTATATTATATTATATTATATTATATTATATTATATTATATTATATTATATTATATTATATTATATTATATTATATTATATTATATTATATTATATTATATTATATTATATTATATTATATTATATTATATTATATTATATTATATTATATTATATTATATTATATTATATTATATTATATTATATTATATTATATTATATTATATTATATTATATTATATTATATTATATTATATTATATTATATTATATTATATTATATTATATTATATTATATTATATTATATTATATTATATTATATTATATTATATTATATTATATTATATTATATTATATTATATTATATTATATTATATTATATTATATTATATTATATTATATTATATTATATTATATTATATTATATTATATTATATTATATTATATTATATTATATTATATTATATTATATTATATTATATTATATTATATATAGTATTTATTCAGAATTTCTATATTTGGCCTACCAATAAAAATGAACATTCTGGTTATTGCAAATATATTTGTTTGTATGATTATGTCTAAATTCCAGTCACCTGTATCCAACTTTACGGTAGCAGATGAAATCCATAGTATTAAAAATAATATAACTGCAACAAACTGCATATATACATATCATATCATATGTATAGGCCGATTAGTTCGGAAATGCAAAATAGGCAGGAAAACACTAATATTTACCAACAGTTTGCATATTGTTGACGGATAGGGACCGACGCGGCGCGACGGTGTAAATAATTTGCAGTATACTAAAAAATTGCATTTATTACGGTGACGTTATCTCACGCGGTTATAAATATAATAGTATAATATCTCCTCTCAAAATATTGCGGAATTGTTCCAGCACACGAACGTTCGTTATTTGTATGGAGATGTGCAATTTTTATGTGTTATTTAAATACCAAAGTTGATTTATTGAAAATAAAGTGCACAATACATCTGACCTCAATGCATCACACAAAAAAAAATTGAAAATATCAACGAAACCAATCCTGATGGGCAATTATACGGATTTAATTATTTTATAGTTTTATTGCACGCATGTTGCATATCAAGTTTAGCTATTGGCGACCCCATTTTGTTGTCCACCTGTGAACAATGCCGCTAAACATAAACCACAATATTAAAACTATGGCAATTATAATCGCATTTTATTACGGCAATTTTTTGGTTCATAACACATCCTTTTTCAAAACTGTTGCGTTGGGACATATCAGTATGTATTATATAAGGTGTCGCGTACTGTTATGTTCAAACTCTTTAATCTTTAATATTCTTGCTCTAATTGTGATTCTGTTTATGTAGGACGGTCTGGAAGAAAGTTGTCAAAACGGATAGCGGAACATAAATCTAGAAATCTTCCAACATTTATCAACATAAAACTTCAAGAAGTCACACTACGTCACAAGTGCAATAAAAAGTACAGTTTTGACTTATTACAACAACTATAAATAGAAAAACATAAAACAAACCACAATATCACTTTGTTAAACGGTTAATTACAATTTCAACAAAAACTATTATTCATGTTCGTATTCGGTTTTAGAAGGGCTATCCTATGACGCCTCACACGACCTACTTCAAGGCAGAAGTTGGTGTTATTAGTACCAAGCTTTGAAGCATCATAGAGACAGTAAGATATCATAGGATACCTTTTCTAAAACCTAAAAAAAAGTTATATTAGAAACTCTTAACTTTACGTTAAAATCCAGCTGCTTGTATTTGTTATCGTTATCCATAAGGGGATAAATGGGACGCAATAAAAAAAATGAGCGGGACAAGCCAGAAGTAATTAAGTTGTGGATGAAGTGAGATACCCGCCGGACGTTATGTCGGAGACAAATACGGGTTGTTAAATGTGTCGTGGACTCTATTTTGTACAGCGCCATCTTTTGTGGATGTGAGAATATCCTTTAATAAAGCGTTCGGTGTATAGAACTTTTGTCGTTTGATATAAATCAAAAATGTGGCCGGGGAGACGAAAAAAGAAAAGGAGACGCAGAAGGACGAAAAAGGTCCTTGCGGCCGGGAAACATATGTTCCACTGGTGGTAGATGTGTTCATTTTTCACAGTTAAAGTAATCGATATCGCCTAAAGCATGTTTCGATCGAATTTGCGCAAATACGTTTAATTATTAACATCCTTAATTTCACAGAATTGACTTATTTGCTGTTAGTGGAAATGGTCCCCTATATAACGGAATAAAGCTCCACCAGCGCACCGTAGCGGCCGATACAATGGCACGCTGCTTCCTACTCTACATCGGCCACGAGATACCCTACACGTACACACCCAGTTTCGAACGTATTAATTAATGCCATCACAGGAGTTGGCACTACGAAATTTGTGCATTTTCGAGCCTGTACGCAGGCAGCACCAATTGAAATACGCGATGTGCCGAATTCAGCAGTTCCAGTTCTACGCTGACAAATACATTAACTGACTAATTTAATCATTTTAAAATAATTACACTTGACGTATAATATTTAACCTACGCCTGCTCTAGAGGCACTTTAATAATCCATGAATACATCACTGATTCATCAACTGTACGATTAACAATTTATAGTGGAACGGGAGAATCTATGTCAATGAATTCTATACATATATCAAGTTATTTCTTTCTAATGTTTAATACCTATATTAGTGGTTCACATTTTATCATTTTTTTTGAGGACCACCCCTTCAAAATATATGAACAGAAAACACAATTACCGTATTTTTTTATAATTTTGTTTGTACAGGATGGCCCTTAATTTTGATAGTTAAGAAGGTCCTTTTAACTTGAGCCTCCTAAATATCTCGAGAAATATGCATGGTACGACAAAGGTGTCTTAAATAAACTTGTAGGCAAAGGGGTAAATGAGATGGCGATATCAGTTTCATTGCATATGGCGCTGCAATCGGTGACAATGAGGTTAACGACATTTTTTTAAATGGGAATATCGGACTTTTTTATAAAATTATGATTTTACGCTAAATAAGAACAATCTTTGTCTGAACATTTTTTTCGTACGATGCATCTATCAAAAGTTATTGACGATGGAAGTTTGTGGCGTCTGCGGTAGTTACGACCGCTGCCACTGCATGGGATGCGCTCGCCATCTGGCAGTCAAAGCGACGACTGAGTAGACACTCATAGTACAACGTAGGAAGGTATGTGCATAACGGGGACACGTTTTGGTATCTCGCGCGTTGCCTCGTCATGCGCATAGAGTTTGTTTACGCACGAAAAAAATGCATCGTACGAAACAAAGTTTCAGACAAAAGATTCTTCTTATTTAGCGTAAAATCATAATTTGATAAAAAATTTGGATATTCCAATTTAAAAAAAAATAAGTTAGCCTCATTTTCACCGATTGCAGCACCATCTGCAATGAAACTGATATCATCATCTCATTTCCGCCTTTGAGTCCTACAAGTTTATTTAAGACACTTTTGTCGTACCATGCATATTTCTCGATATATTTAGGAGTCTCAAGATAAAAGGACCACTCGGTATACAGGCTGTCTCACGGAACTGGTACATTAGAAGTTTCTCATGTTCTACTATTTATGAAACTTGAAATTTTGGAACTAGAATTTACTCGATCTGAGCTCTTCAGCTAAAATATTCTCAAGTTAACTGTCACGTCCGTTCACCGGAAGTCGGTAACTACTTTGTTGTTTTAAATGGAATGATATAATTTTTATTTTATTTTTGGTTTCTACGTATCAAAATACATCATTTTTGATAATGTTTTTCTATACCTAAATATCACCATTTTTGAGTTTTTTTGATTTTACTAATTTTTTGGTGATTTTCGCGGTTACGTTAAAAATTGAACATCTCGGTTATTATTGAAACGAGAAGTTTCGTGATTGGTGGTCCTGAACTAGAAACATAACCAAATATGACGGTGTTCATCGTCATCATAGTTCATCCTGATATCTTATACAGGGTGTTCAAAATTTACAACACAATAATTGAATTTTCAAACGTAAAAACTCATTTCTTTCAAATGGAAATTTCTGTATACCGATACATTAGATAGGAAATCTTATTCCCTATCAATCAATATTAGGGTTCCCTATATCTATCTTTAATTGTTTTTGAGATATTGTCAGTATAAAAGAATGCAAACTAAATACAAAACGATTTATTCTTCATTTATAGGAATGTAACAACTTTGGAACAGCAGGAAAACAGAAAAATATTGAAAAGGTTTGTTAAAATTAAAATAACATATTTGGGATACTTAACTTAAATTAAAACTTAATTATGTAGTTCGAAATGCTGCCCGTTCTGCTCCAAACATTTTAAAATTCTTCGCTGTACTTCTGTCATCGTCGTTTTTCGTATTTCTTGTCGCTCAAGTCCATTAAAGGCGGTTACTATTCTGTTAGTCAATTCTTCTCGAGTATTAACTGGTGTGGAATAGACCTGACTTTTCACATCACCCCAGAAATAAAAGTCCAATGGTGTTAAATCTGGTGAGCTTGGTGGCCATCGTCGGGGTCCCCTACTTCCGAACCACCTATCGTCAAACATCTGATTTAGTTGAATGGATACCACATGCGAAGGATGTGCCGGTGCACCGTCCATTTGATAAAAACAGTCGCGTAAAATATTGAAGGGAAGGAGTTTCGCAAAAATTGTTCACACACCCACGCAAAATTTCTAAATATCTATCACTATTTAAATTTTTGTTGTAAATTTCGTATCTAATTTCGTCCCCCATTGTTAAATGGGAGTATTCAAAATGGATTTAATGAAAAAGTGACAATATCTCAAAAACTATTAAAGATAGATATAGGGAACCCTAATATCGATTAATAGGGAATAAGATTTCCTATCTAATGGCGTATCGGTATGCAGGGTGTGCCATTTGAAAAAAACAGAAATTTTTGAAAATTAAATTTTTGTGTTGTAAATTTTGAACACCCTGTATAAGATATCATGGTGAACTAAACATCGTCTTATTTGGTTATGTTTCTAGTTTTGGACCACTAATCATTAATCTTCTAGTTTCAATAATAACCGAGATTTTCAATTTTAAACGAAACCGAAACGCGAAAATCACCAAAAAATTAGTAAAATCAAAAATACTCAAAAATGGTGATATTTAGGTATAGGGAACCTTATTAAAAATGATGTTTTTTGATAAGTAAAAACCAAAAATAAAATAAATATATATCATTCCATTTAAAATAACAAAGTTGATACCGACTTCTGGTGACCGGACGTAAAAACCCTCTGGAAATATTTCAATGTATTAGCATTGGATTGTTCAACAGCAGGACAAATTTTAATTAATAAAGTAAATTTAGAGTCGCAAAACTTTGGTGTACCCGAAAACAGTAGAATTTCAGCTTCGGTGATAAGTAAAAGTGATAAATTATGCAAAGTAGGTCGAAGTTGGGAACTATCGAAAACTCGTCAGAGATGAACAATTTTCATTAAGTCCGCCCTTGAATTGCGTTCGGTGCCCCGAGATTGTATCCACTTTTTAGATGTGAATGTGGAGACGTTTATTGACCTTTGTTCCAAACTTATACTGTCGACTTAAGTTTTTCAATAAGAAGAAGAAAAGTACGTAGGTGGTGAGTTTGCCATGGTGTGGTTTCAGATTATTCAAGAACTGCGTGTGCGATTTAATATCTTGTTGATTACCGACGGGAAACTTGGCTTGCAAATAGTTGCTACTTAGCCGATGGTGATTTACCTTTTGTGCAACGCCGGTAAATGTATATGTGGCGCCCTGCAATACCGGCTTAAATGACCATTGTATATTCATACCTTCCCAGTTTACGCCCAACGGAGCCCAGCCGAGTGTAACCCATTATTTAATTGAAGTGTTGGAGGTAAGCCAACGCCGCAAGTTCCTTCATACACAGCCAGGGGGTGCTCCGCTCCTCCTTTGCTTCCTTCGAGGCCACACCAGGCGCCACTTCTTCCACTTATCCGCCAAATGGCTGCAATCTCAATAAATGGATTAAAATGCAAGAGCAATTGCACTTTATATTAACCGCCTCTTCCATCCATATTCATTTATTCTCAATCTATTGATATTCCCATTTAAATAGTCAATCTCCAAAATTGATCTTACACCACACAAATTTACGTACTATAATTTACTCGATTATCCTTTATTTAATATTAAAGGAGCTATCCTGTGATACCCCCACGACTTAATTTCCCAATGCAGTTTCTAAAGTTGGTATCGGTTCCTTATCAAAAGTTGATCTACTACGGCCCCTCTTCATACCCTTTAAATATTTTGTTGTGGTTTCGGATCGTTTAATGCAGTGGCAAACAATCTGCACCAACCCTCGGGCCGCTTAATAAGGGGATCCCGTTTTAAACGGCCAACTATGAAATTAAACGCAATATCAGACTGGCTATAATCGGATTTGGTGGAATTTTCACACTGTGGTTGCCCTCGCCAATTTATAGCTAGGAATACGTTCAACATCATGTCATCGTTGCACGTGTGCCGCTATTTTAATCCAACCGCTATTTTAATCCAAAAATCGCTCGTTTTTTTTCACGCTCGTTTTAGTTTATATGAATGGTTAATCCGAGATTATAGGTTATAAACCGACCAATTTTAAATGTGATATATTCTTCTGATTATCTTCCTTTTTGTATCCTGAGAAGGCACCTTTACCTCGCTTCGTGATATGTTGTACTGATTTGATATGCTGATGCTGATAGACTGTTATAGATATTGGTTTTAAATCTTTGGTAAAGGTTTGCAGCCTTTTGATAGTGTGTTTGTCTTCTACCTTAGTTCTAGTTATTTCCAATACAGAAAATGCCACATGGAGAAAGAACCGAGCTGTAGATATCTATACCCTGTAAATCAAATAAGCCATTTTTGGTCGGAAAGCGGAACCTGGAAGTAGCATTTTGCGTAAGGGGCCGTAACCTTCTTGTATAATAAATGCATAAAGTGGCGTATACCCTTTGAATTCCGGTTTGGTAAATATTGCATAGCTGGACTTGAACCCCTCTAGTGGTGAATATTGCAACCTATCCTACCTGGCTGGCTGTCCTTTGTCGGCTAGTAGACACTACAGGTCCCATAAATTTCTAATTATTGACAATTATTGATAATATGTGTACGCTAGCGTTACCGGGGACGGTGGCACGTTTGTTGTTGCATACAATAACGTTGTTGAGTTGTGTTGCTGCCGTAGGTGCGCCATACGAACTCGCTACACACCTATTAATTAAATGGCGTCCTGTTTTAGAGCTATTCTAGAGCTATTGGCATGTTAAATAATATTCTAAACATCGCCATTCTACGGTTTATTGTTGTTGTCCACCGATCTGTTGCGCCAATTCAATCAATTCAGTTCAATTCAATTCAGTCACTCTGCGATATATTCACTCTGCAAACTTACCTCTGACATTTATCTTAATTTAAACACACATGTTTACAGATGTATCCATTATGTGTTGTCCAAACAAGCTCCTGTACGGCGCCTCATCATAAAGTCTTCGAGCGACCGCACTATTCTGCTTACTCTGTAAATGAGCATCCTGTCTACGTACTCCCTACTTGTTAAATTCTTGTTTGATAAAAATGGATATTTTTATCAAACATCATAAGAAAACCGGACACGTACCAGTAGGAAACGGAATTCGCACACGGGGCTGCACACGGTTCGATTCGCGAAGTAGGTCAACTATTAGTCGTCTTAAAAACGTGAGGTCTGGATTTTCAATAATTAATTACTTAGAAATGGTGTTATATAGAGAAAAAAGTATTTAAATTTGTTGGAATTTGCTAAGATAAATGACCTTCTCTTGGTTTCTGGCAGCAGATTGCTGTAATTAAACTAAATAAACCGTTGGCTATAGTCACGCGCATGGTCCGGACAAAAGGTCCGGCCGGCAGTAAATTCTCAAATAACATTAAAATCATAGAACCACATTTACAGATAACCTTGGTATTTAACAACAAATAAAAATTGCAGATCTCCATACAAATAACGAACGTTCGTCTGCTGGAACAATTCCGCAATATTTTGAGAGGAGATATTATACGATTATATTTATAACCGCGTGACGTAACATCACCGTAATAAATGCAATTTTTTAGTATACTGCAAATTATTTACACCGCCGGCCCCTATCCGTCAACAATATGTAAACTGTTGGTAAATATTCGTGTTTTCCTGCCTATTTTGCATTTCCGAACCAATCGGCCTATACATATGATTGTATATATGCAGTTTGTTGCAGTTATATTATTTTTAATACTATGGATTTCATCTGCTAACGTAATGTTAGATACAGGTGACTGGAGTATAGAAATAATCATACAAACAAATATATTTGCAATAACCAGAATGTTCAGTTTTATTATTAGGCCCAATATAGAAACTCTGAATAAATACTGTATGTAGTTGTTGTCCACCGATCTGTTGCACCAATTCAATTTGCAATAATTCGCATTTGAATTTATTTATTATTTTCTCCAAACAAGTTCCTGCGCGGCGCCTCCAATTTGTACTTAAGCAGCTGCGTCTAATGTCATCATAAAGGCTTCGAGCGACCGCAGTAGTCTGCGTACTCCGTAAATGAGCATCATGTCTACGTACTCGCTACTTGTTAAATTCTTGTTTGATAAAAATGGATTTTCTTCACACGGCACAGCTGATTCGCGAAGTAGGTCAACTATTAGTGGTCTTAAAAACGTGAGGTCTGGATTTTCAATAATTAATTACTTACAAATGGTGGCAGATAGAGAAAAAACTATTTGAATTTCTTGGAATTTGCTAAGATAAATGACCTTCTCTTGGTTTCTGGCAGCAGATTGCTGTAATTAAACTAAATAAACCGTTGGCCATAGTCGCGCGCATGGTGCAATTTTCCGTCCTAGGCGGTAGACAAAAGGTCCGGCCGGCAGTAAATTCTCAAATAACATTAAAATCATAAAACCACATTTACAGATAACCCCCCGGGTGATATTTTAACACCGGGCCCGGGTCGAGATCCCAACGGAAATGCTGACTGGTGCGATAGCTGAAAGTAAGAAAGTATCTCACTCCAGCCCAGCGGCGACCTTCTCGCGCCAACCATTACAATTCACTGAAACGAAAATTTCTGCGGCGTATAATTTATATCTAGCGCCTCTGTCCTCCTATTAAAAATATCCGAACCCCCTACCCACTCCCCTCTACTCAAACGTGAACTTTACCCACAAACATAAATTTGCCATATTTGCGTTTAATCAACTTTGTATTGTGTTTTCATTATATAATGTGTGCGGAACAGGCACTTGAATAATTATGCCATATTTAACACAAAATTCAGTGTGTCGAAAGTAGCTGCTAACATTGAAAGATGCTGCAGTTTTCCTTAAATTTTTCTGATTTCTTTAAGGCGTCCCACTAGAGATTAGAATTGCCTTAATCTAGTTTTATGTAAAACTATTTCTATTAAAGTATAATTTTATTACGGTGAAAATAAACATCTCATGATAGGTTTTTACGATGGTAAGTTCATATACTGCTGGTAGAGCTGTGAATCCTCGAACTCTTTCATTACAATATGCTTTACTACCTTAAACCCATAAAGATGGAATATTATTGCCTAATATAAATCTCCCCGATCCTCTTCTGCGCCTCCCACTCACTTTACGCGAACTCCTGGAAATATGATATTCAGAAGTGTACATTTCTGCCTCTACATTGAATTATTAACACTGCCTAACTTACTTTAGCCGCATTATACGCGATTTTCAAGTTTATAGGCGTATTTTAGGCACGGGAGGTGAAATGTAATTCCTAATTTGATTAACCGAAATATGGAGATAAAATTATTTCCGTCTTATTATTATTCACAATTAAATTAATAATGATTTTTGCTTTAGTTACTTTTCAGTTACCTTTAAATTCGTTCAGTGATATCAACATGAAAGTATTTTCCACCTTGTTCCTTGGGTAGGTTAAATCTGTAGAAGCTGGTAAGAACGTAGCCACTGAAAGAAAGCTTTTCTAGCGTATTTATAGTTACTGGAATACATTCTGTCAGAACTTAGGGCTGTTCGCGGAGGTTTTACGTTCACAATGCTAGTGTGAATTGTAGAGATTGAAAACGTGGCCATTATTAAAACTATGCCGCCTGTATGAGAATAAAATGTCGAAACGCATTGAAAACTTCTGATTCGAAATAACTTCAAATATGGTTCGTATAACATTCTGGCGTGGACGGTTGTGCTCGATTCGACGCCGATGCAAAAGTTTAACTAGTTTATTCGTATATATCGATGTGTACTAGCAATCAGTTCCTTTGTCCCCTTTATATATGTTGCTTTTCCGGGTCGTAACGTATGAATTGTTTTATACAAAACGGATCCGTTAGTTGCAATTCTTTGAACTATCTATCTCATACATTTACGTTTTTACATTTCCATAGTTTTCCCAAACACAGAGTTAGCAAAGAGCTTAAATAGATTTCTTCAAAGCTATTATTTGCACTAACTCCCATTCAGTGAATGTTGATAATCATCATTGAAACTGAATAAATAAACTGGGAAACATGATAATTACCTTCGCAATGTAAAGTAAATTATTAGAATATACCTTTGCGGATAATTGCTTGAATGAATCATGTGGCTTTTAGGGCAGATGTTATCAAAAAGTTAGAGTAGGTTAGAGCGATTTTAATTTAGATATAGCCCCGCCACGAGGATTTACACAACAAATTAAATATATAAACGTAGGGCGGTACCGTAATGAAGTAACTGTAATTAAACAATTTCGGTTTTTGCTATGCGGGGCTTGGCCGAAATTGAAATTTCGAGATAAAGGGCGCGCCTCGCCCCGGCGCTACGGTCGGATTAAATTAGCTAAAATATATTCAGATTTAACGAGACTACTCCTCGACCGAATTCGAGTACCTGCAGCTCCAATGACAAAAGAAAACAGTCCACTATATTGAGTCTTCCGCGCTCTGCCCACTTCACAAAGGCCGTCCTTTATATTGAAATGTATTCTAATTCCCATTTAAAACAGTTTAAACTATTATCTCGAGCAGAAGGGCTCTCCAGACCGACTTTCTTGTTGACTTTAATCCAGATGTATCGTCTCATTGTCGCCCATTTTATTTCGATACATTGCTTCTCCAATTCTTTTCTTTATCCCATTCGAAACAACTGAAAGATTTATTCAACTTCAGCTGTTCTTCAGTCGTCTTAATAAAAGATTGAATAATATTACGAAGAAGGTTTTTATTCACGAATATTATATTATATACCTTTGTCGACATGGACACATTCCAAATCTATTAGGGGTGTTTGTAAATTGGATATTAAAAACATTGAGTATAGAAAATTGGATCTTATAATTTTGGAACCGCAATCGAGATAGCTATCAGTGATAAGCACAGCACTAGTAATAAAAGTATATCTCGTACAATAATCCCCAATTTTCTCCGGTATCCGACTCGCACAACAACAAGCTGGAAACATTACAGTGAGAAGCGGTTCTCTTGTAAAACACAAAAATGATTTGGCAAAAGTGGGGCGCTTTTTCCATTAAGCCTCCTTAGTATACATTATGGCACCTACCATTTTGTCTTCCATTACAGCAGTACACTTTTACACGGCCGCCCTCCAAATAAAAACACGAAATAAAGCTCTTGTGCGCGCAGAATAAGTTATTCGTGATGTAAAAAAATGCCCCTTAAGAATCCCAACACGTATAATTTCGGGGTGATGGGTTGGGACAGGAGGGGTCAGTTATCGGGCCGCACGTATTCTGTTTAGGGTTGTTTATGCCAGATACACACATCATAGGTACGCGGTACTCGAATTAATCATTGCATGACTCGCATGAACAATTCTCAAATCCGGAATTACACTCTAGGGAGCGCTTTCACACACTCGGAATATTATAACAATCATTATGATAATCACTATTGACGTTGATCGTATCATACAATGCTCATAAACTATTGCATTTTCAAAATAAATTGTTATTTAATTGTTGAAATGGCCAGTCGTCACAGGTGGCAGAATGGCAGAATGGATAAAACAGCACTGTTTATATGTATATTCAGCTAGCTAACCTAACAATTCACATGGTGTTTTTAATAAAATAATAGTATAGGTACTTCCTTAGGCACAAACCTGATTGATGTCTGATGCAATAGTAGAACTTTTATATAATCTCCTAATTTCGATTGGAATTCTGCTTTGTGCGGTGTTTTCTTTATTTTCAGATTATATCTGATTTGTAGGTTAGAGCTCTCGAAATCTGTCCAGTAAAATATAAATGTGAATTTTAGCGAGTTACAGACTTTTTGCGGCAGATGGCAGATAGAGATAGACCCATTATACTATCTTCGTCTAAGGACGTCTAGTTCTCGAGAAGATCGTAGATGGCCACACTATCTAGACTCGAACATGGATGGAAAAATTGGGAAAATGCGACCCCGATTCTTCAAAGGTTTTCATAAATATTACATTGACGTAAAGTAAAACTAGGTCGGACTGGCACCAAAAACATAATTGAAATGTTATCCCTGCAATCACGACATCCAATTATACGTCAATCTTTGAGCAGCAATTGTTTAAAATTGGGCTAGGATATAATAAATATCGAGCCAGTCTGGCCAAAAATACTTCATTTCAATTGTTATAATCTTACAAGATGCTACCATTACTCAAAAATAAACCCACACGAGCACTGTAAAGTTTGAATAATTGGACCAATAGTGGACCACCAGAACAGCCCTGAAATTAGGTTGAACCATCTCTTAAGCCTACCGAATTCTGTCACCATTTCTCTAAGTAGGCAGAAATGAAAGCATATATTGAACTTCAAGGTTATGAAGATACAAACTAGATATAATACAGTATTTCGTTGTATCACGGCGAATTATTTGCCAATATTCCAAGAAATATTCTTGAGTAAAAACCCCTTTTCTGTTGTACCTAAAAAATTTAATATATTTCACAGAGGAAAAGGGGGTTCTTATACGAACATATTTTATTATATACCTTTTTTGACATGGACACATTCCAAATATTCTAAGAAGGTCTTTAAATACTGAACTCTGAACAATCGTCTTGCAATATGAAATGTATATTGAATAATAGATTCTATAACTTATTAAACTTCTCATGCCTAGCAATTTATTGTTCAATCCACGGCGTAAGGTAAAACTTGGGTAATGGCATTTTGAATAACGGAAGTTGAGAGATGCGACGTATAATTGCTAAATGTGACGTCCCCCAGCTTAGAAATATTTTTTGAATTAGTCCCTTGCGTCTGTGCGTTTCCTTTTAGGAAGATTGTCAACGTCCCCCTATATATTAAACATTAAGTCGGGATTTCGATCAGGACTCGTTCCGGGAAAGTTATTAAAAGATCGTATAAAGCACAGTCGGAGCCGACCAATTGATCCAATATCAATTATTGAAATATTAAAATTTTACATCGAGAGCGCGTAGCGTGGGCCTGAATTTAAAACGACAGTTCTTCCTCGGTCCATCTTTCAGGAGGGCAGATTTGGGGGGACCGCCGCAATCCTCCAATTACTCAACCTTTTGTATTTCCCAGGGGCGATTACAATGTCGGAAGGACCGTATCGCCGCCTTTAACAACTACTTAGTTAATTCTTAAGCACGTCGTTATTGATAACATTAATCTCCCTGGACTTTTACTAAGCTATTCGCGACGGATTTTGCATAATCGATTCCTCCAACATTTCGCCCTTTTATAATAAAAGAACTATAATACTTGTGAAAAAATTACGTTATTTACTGTAGTTACCGTAAATAAGAGCCACCTCGCAACAATGGTAATTAGCTAATCGCGCATGGGGTCATTAAGGCGGCTTGTACACCGCTAAAAATTAGTGCATTTTTTCTACTCAAACGTCCAGGGAACGCTCTGACATATGATCGTGAAATTTGGATATAGTATAGATATGGAGATGATACAGGTGCTATCAAAAGCAAACAAAAAAATATTTTTATTGAATTCATATAGAAAAAAAAACGCTAAAAGTCCCATATTTTGTCTAATTTATAGCGGCAAAATGGAACCGAGTTCTGCTCAAAACTCCATGTGGTCATTTAGACCAGTATTTCATCCATCGGTAAAAAAGTAATCACGTTAATTTGCATGCATACACGAGAAATTATGTACGAAAACCAGGCATGTTTTGGTACAAATCAGCAGTGGTAAGGTGCTGCCATCTATTCCGGTGTACTAACTAGGACCGCCTCTATTTGGCTGGCCAACATTGTTGTGGCGGTTTTCTATAAATAGAATCGGATCTCAATAGAATGACTCGTACTCGGTGTTAGGTACACATATTTCGACGAGGCAAAAATTTGTTCACCGCTGTCGCGGTGAAAGACCCCTTCACCGCGACGGCGGTGAACAAATTTCAAAGAGACAAACAACACTTTCGACATTTAGATCGGCTCTCTTGACGGGTTGTCGTTAACTTTTCTCTAAAACTCTTTTTTAACCGATTTCATTAAACGATACAATTTTGGAAAACCCACAACGTGTTGAGTACATGGTAATCATAATTACTACCTCCAAATTTGAAAAGAAAGTCTTTATTTTCATAAATTCTAAACTCTTACATACTGGAAGTCTCACGGAACTGTTCCATTAGAAGTCTGATGTACCACTATTTCTAGATGTTTGAAAGGCTGGAATCGGGGTTTACTCGGTCCGAACTTTTGAACAAAATACTCTCGAATTGACTCTCACTTCCGGTCTACCGGAAGTTGATATCAACGTCGTTATTTTAAATGGAATCATATAATTTTTATTTAGTTGTTTGTTTTTACTCATTTTGTCTAATAAAACACTCTCTATCATAGCAGACTGGTGTTCCCTATCATATCATCAATAGTTTTTTAAGTATTGAAACCTGCTCAAACCTGCTCATTAAAAAGTATGTACATTTTAAATCTTACTTGTAAATTTAAAACGAAATTGTATCCCCAATTTTGTACCACCAAACAAAAAGTGGTATGATTTGATTTCGAAAATTTGCTACTCTACTTGCATGGCTTTAGCGTATTTTTTGTTCATAAATTAATTGCTCCAGATTATTCAAGATAAATACCACACATCACCATAAAGTTTATTAGGATGAATTCACAAAATTCAATCCTCACCGATCAATCCTCAATATCACCACGTAAATATGAAATATCAATAATAAATACATATAATATGCAATTATTTATAGTCAATAGTTCAATAGTTTTCCTTATTATTACTTATTTTGTCAAAAATTGATAAATAGGTTTCTCTTGCTTTGTCGATATAAGGAATCCGACAAAAGGAGACCAACGGTTCTAAAAGCAACAAACAATGGTTGACTTTGGCGGCTCGAGGTGTTTCCTCATTCGTAGAGCCGAAACTGTGGCAAAAAAATATGGACCTTACGTCTAAATGCGTACCTACTATCCTAACACGCAGAAAAATGTATATTACCGTGAAATACGAATGCCGACAACCAAATTATGTTTAAAGACGGGTAGGTGCTATAAAAGAAGGCAAAAAAATTTAAAAAAAGTGACAATCTTGCTGAGTTTCATTCTTACTATGTACCAAAAAATAATCAAATCACTGTAGTTCAACAGTTATTCGACGTCAAAATAACTAGATAAAAATATTAGGTATCCATAATTTGTTTCAATCATTTATTTTGTATGATTTATTTGGTTCATGGCAAGATTGCGTAATGTGTAAGAAACTGATTATGAAACGTATGTACCAAGCGGAGAACGCTAGGATATCCTTCCGTACCCCTCGGCATGTCGCCAGACAAAGTCCCCCACTTTATTGCTCGAAACAAATGCACGCCCACTTTTCTGTTACATTTTGCAGTAGCTGACGTGTACTATTTAGAGTGTCTACGCATCGCCTATTTCGTTTGAATAGCTCTATCTCATTCTGAACTACCTTAAGCGTTGCTATGAATGTATGATTGCAAAGTAGTTTAACACTGGTGTGTTCCTTATTAGAATGGAATACCCCATGCCTGAAAGACGATTGCGAACTTACGTACGAACAGTCATCAATTGAAAAATTAGGACTATTGGTACACAGATTCACAAAAATTATGATGCAAAGTAATTTCCGTCGCACAAAACAAAGCGAGTTAACGCCGCAAAAGATTCGTATTGTAGATAAACCAACTACCAGCTGTCTACTATGATATGAAAACACTAATGTAGGTCAATGACACTGAAAGCGAGAAAAGCCAGAGTGGGGGGAGGCCGATGTTGCAGGCGGCGTTGTTTTGTCAACAGTTGTAGCACAACTGCGGTAGGCTGTTGACGATTTAGTTGCGCTGAACAGGGCTGGACTTCTCTTTTCTTTTTTTTTTCGTTTATTACCTCCTTGGGTATACAAAATATGTTTGAAAAAGGTTTCCGTTAAATAGATCAGTTTTGTTTGTCACCTGGTTGCAACCTCGTACCAACCAACGCAGCATTTTATTCTGCCTGCCTCTTGAGTCTTTTGTGTACTAGGCATTTGGAGTTTTTTTTTCGGTTAGCATTCTGGTATGCAACCGACGAGACCCCAGCTTGTGACAGAAAAAAAGTAGACAATAGTTTGAAAGTCTTGTTTGTGGTAAATATTACTGACGTGTGAGTCGAAAGCTCATCTAGAAATTTATAGACGAGAGAACGAAAAATTGTCGGTAAAGTGGTTTATTTCAACATTTAATTCATCCCGTAATTGCTGTGTATGTGTGTATGTGTATGTGTATGTGTATGTGTGCTATACAGTCCGAGGCACAGCATATAATAATTAAAATGCATGGAGGGTTTGTCTGTGGTAGAACTAAGTTCGGGGAGGTCGCGCTAACTCTCGTAAAATGCACTTTTTTCGACGGTGCAAATATTTGACGTAAGCAAATTTATTTTGTTAACAAAATCTCCATTTTATATTCACCGTCGGGCGACCGAAGTATACGTATTCATTTAATTAAAACGTTTATGTTTACTCTAGCCACTGTCATCTCACGACTCCAAACCCAATTTGAAATTCACTATATTAATATTGGCACGTTTTATGGGAAATCTGAACAAACCACCTCCCGCCCCACAGGCGTCGTGATTGATCTTCTCACTCCGATATTCAATTACTCATATACCAGACGATTATGATTGATTTTTTTTACTTATTCCACTGACTCCTTTGGATCTATTATGATCCATAGGATCTGATGATAATAGTATTTGACAAAATACAATATTCACCAATTCATAAGTCAGTTTGAAACCTGAAAAGGAAATATTCAACACATTTCATTCTTCATTTAAAAAAATCTTTCTGAGATGCAGATAAATATAACGTCAGTCAGTGTGATACCCAGGAGCTATTAGGAATACAGCAACGTATGCATGTATGCAGCAATGTAGTAAGTCCATGTTATGGATGCCATTCGACAGTTTGTTTAAGCAATCACGAATTCACCCCCATCCTGAGTTTGTTAGGAAACGTTGTCTAAAAAGCAGTTCCATGTTATCAAGGGGTGAAGCCCAGCATCAATTTCCACTCAATGTGAGGTCTAATCACATCGTAGATATCACCTGCATATATATCTTCTATTTAATTCTTTCTTCTTTGTGGCTAAATTTTTCTTGTTCTTCCCATGTTAAACTTTACTAACAATTACTTTATTGTGTTGATATGAAGAAGCTATTTCTATTAGCTTGTTACTGTACAATAGCTTGTTTATACAGCCTAAAATATATTCAGTCAATGTGGAGATTAAACTTATTAAGAAAGCACTTTTTTTGCACCCGAGTTGCACAAATCGCACAAATCGTTTGCACAAATCGTCTCATCATACTTAGTATAGACGAGCGACCAGCATGGTCATGGGCGGATTGGGTGGCCGGTAATCTGGAGCACAGTGAAAGCTAGCCGTCACACGAGAAGTCTCAGGGATAGTCTTTCCCGACAGCCAACCTATTTGTTGGTCAGGCACGCTGTTACTTCATCGCTTTACATGCCTGCCGAAGTACGGCGGTGGAGGACGCTAAATATCCTTAATTTTAAAAAATAGTTTGAGATTTATTGTTGAATGTTGATCACACTGTATTATTGTTTTGGTCTGTATTCTATCACTGTTCTTCTACTTGTATGTGCGTATTCAAGTATACTGGGTGTTCCCCAACTTATCCGAAGAATTTTAACCAGGTGTACATCTTTAAATAAGCAGGTGGCTGTTTAAAATGTTTTAATGTTATTGTTTTCTTTTATGCAGTATTTGTTTTAATACAGTCTACCAGACACCTGAGCCTGCTACTCCAGTTGTCCCAGTAATATTTGATAAAGTTTATCATTTTCGACTTGTTTAAAGGTGGATATCTGGTTGAAATTGTTCAGATAAGTTGTTTAAGTATTCCGAAGTTAATTATTTCATAATTTCTCTGTTGCAGCTGTCCAGGTTGGCTTCGTTAACTTTAGTTTTAAACATTATACCTTTCTCATTCAATTGGCGAGTTCATTTTATAACTGTTTCATATATTTTCAGTTGTTTATTCAATTATTCAGAGATATCCCATATCCAATTTTCGCAAAAATATTTTTTAACTAACAAAATTCATGCATGCTTTTTGGATTACAAAATTGTGTAGATCTACTTTCAATTCATTTAAAAAACGACTCAATGAGCAAGCCTTGGAGAGAGCCACCTTGGGCAGCAGCAGAATTAAGAAGATTGCAATCCGAGTAGTTTTCAGGACACCTACCTTTAGTATAGTTTGGAGGCTAAGCTGGTCGATGTTAAAGTGAGTTGTCATTGTATTCTTAGTAATACAAAACCGAGCCATTGCTGGCTCTCAGCTGTGTTTCAACGGTTGACAGTAGCTGCCATACCAATTATGCATTTACATACTCCAGCGCTTTATGTTGTTGTAGCGCTTCCGTTTTTCTAAATTTAGTCATAATTAACATAACGTACATAAATGTGTGTCCTTAGAAGAGTTTGTGATAAAGTGAATCCATAAATTGTTAGGTACCTAAAGATTTAAAATAGACTATTCGTTATTTGACTAACATTTCTTCCCTGGCCCTGACGGATATGCTCCTTCAAGTTAGCAGACATTATACATGTATGTTCGTTGTGGATATCACAAATTAACTGGTGTGTAAGGAGTCTCAATTCAGCCGTTACTAATGAACGCAGCTAGATGAGAGCCGTTCGTCTCAATAAATTTTGGGAAACCAATCTTAATGTGAGTTTCTGAAACGCGAACCGAGTGCACCGAAACAATTCCTGTATAAACACGTTAAGAGCGAACGGAATGGGGATGAACCCTTTCGGTATAAAGGATATCAGATATCAGTAACCGTGTCCAGGCGGCGTATAGGACATCGGCGCACTCTGGTTAGTCCGAATGTTCTGTGAGCCCACTGGAATCGATTCGGGCGGATATTTTGTAACATCAGTGGTATCTATTTCATTGGTTATTGTTATTGTTCTAACGGCAGATATTATCAGCTGACTAGCGGTTTTGTCCTGCGGGATTTGTTGCCCGTGAATAATGGCCACATCCCGGCCGGCCGGATGTGACGCCTTACTCACATTCACTCCAATGATTCAATTTTCAGGCGTAATCTTACATCTCGATACCTTTACAGGACCTTACTGCCTAGTGGCACACCACGGCCACACTATGTGAGCATTTCACCGATACATCACGCTGAAATTGCTATATAACCCAGTTACTTTAACGAACGGCGTGATCTCCAACCGCTTTGATCGTCAAGGCGTTCTTTTAGACATATTACCAAAATTTTTATTGGGATTCCGTCCGTTTTCCTTAAGAAGGAGATACATTTTCCACACGTTTTAATAGGGTTTAAGATTGTGTAATAAACTATTAAATAAAGTAATTATCAAGAGTGCTGTAAACTACTCATCGCTTAAAACTGTACTCTTCCAGACTCTCGCGAGACATAGCGAGGGACCGCGAATCGGGAAAGTGTGGATGCCACATTCACCCAAATCCGCTAACATTCGAATTGCCAGAAGTCTCTACGGATGCAGATAGTCGGATAAAAATCACGCGTTCGGCGAGTGGCTCGCTTCTTTTGTACGCTCTCGCTTGATCCATTCAAACTGGATTTTTGACAAGGCTCATAGCAGTTTCTGTCTGTACCCGAAGGTATTATTAACGACAGGGGTCTAATTTATGAAATCAAACACGTGCGGTGAACACGTTCGAGAATCAATGCAACCCGAAAAGTAGGAACGAATGGAAAAATTATGTAGTATTGAAATAAAAAGATTAAAAAATTGTGAACACAATAAATTTTTATGCAAAATACAAATAATTTACATTTATATTAAATTTAATATCCGATAGTGTGTTTTTCTCCATTTGTGCCGTCGCCATTACTATAATTTGTAAGGAAAAAAATCACATACGCAAAGTTAAAATGGAAAATATACCAGATAATGACATTTATTTCTGTATTATTGAAAAAATGCAAATGCATATCAATAAATAAACCATCCGTATTATAATATTACCGTATTTAAGAAAATTAAAATTAATAGCAATATTAAATCAATAATTAATTAATTAAAACTAAAGAATATATTAGTTATCTCTTTTAAATAAAGCTTATCAGTTCCAAGTTATTCCAGTCTTATTTTTCTATGATGTCTGAATCTATTGTATCGTTTTGGTACAGTTCTTGGATTACTTGGGCCGGTTGAGAACTACCTGGAAAGTAGGTTTTATTTTACCCTCATTATTGGGGAATGTCGCACAGGTGCTTCTCGTACATTGGCGAAAAGAAATATTTATTCACTGAAATATCTATTCATTTCAAATTACGACTGCGATCTACATAGGGCAATTACTATGATAATATCGTTGTTACATACCAGTATACAGGGTTGGTCACCATAACCGGAGCACCTAAATAATTGTCCAACCGATTAAAGAAACATTTAAAAAAATCAAACATAACTTGTTTGATTTTAACAAGCTATTGTCTAAATATATTTTTAATATACAGCGAGCTTATTTTATTATGGAAACTGGCAACCTTTCCGATTTCTAATAGAACACATATTTATATTTTATAATTCTAAGATTAATTCCATAAATTTTTGTAGGAATCATTTTTTATACAATGCATCATTTTTAGTCATAAGCAATTAATCAAAACTCATAAACTTTTATTTTAACTAAACGGATAAAAAATAACAGAACAATTAAATAGAAAAATAAAATTAAATATTAATTAAATGTTTAAACAGCAAATTAAAATAAATGTGTATGGATGTGGGAAAATATTCAGTTTCGAAATTCGGGAGTTTTAATTAATTGCTGATAACTAAAAAAGATGCATTTTATAAAAAATAGTTCCTACAAAAAAATCTTAGAAATAATCTTAGAATTAAAAAATGTAAAAATGTACAGTATTGTTCTATTTGAAAAAGGAAATGTTACCAAATTTTGACGCGCTAGTTTCAAACAAAAAAGAGATGTTTTTCACTTTATTTTTTTACGGTTGGAGAATTATTTAGTTGTAATTTTAACTAACTCTGTGTGGATATGCACTATAATATTTGATTTATACCGCAATACATTATACAAAAGAATAAAATAATAAGTATGGAAATATTTAATTTTTGTTTATGGAAAATCGTATTACTATGTCTTATATTAGTATCTAATATAAATGATCAGAATAATAAATCAAGTATTTAAGAAATTTTTCAAATATTTAATATATTTTATATTACATTTCTATTTATGTTATTCAATTAATTATTAATTAATAATAACCACAATTTCAATGAAACATGCACACATACTATACGAGGCGGCACCGGCTACGTCAGCGACGTCCATTCTAAGTCACCCGCAGATGAACACTGAATGCACGAGCCGAACGCCGAGAATGTGGATGGCATTCAGTATTGATGACAGATCCTTGCCCAGTAGACAGTAAATAAACAAAACTAGACATTTTCAGGTCATTTACAAAGCATCTACGTATGTAGGTAAAAATAATAAAACTATTAAACACACAGTTCGGTGGTGAGTGATTATGAGCAGACGATTATTGTGAGCGATAAACCAACCTCAACGCGATAATCGTGGTAGATTGGAATCGTCTTCTACAAATGAAAAATTAGACTTTGATGCCTACGTACAGCAATTAGAACTTTCCAAGCTGAAGCTAAGACGATTAACACATTTAAAATAAGAAATTTGAACAAGAGATTGTAAATGGTTCATAAGATTGAGGAACAGTTTTATTACAGGTTGTTCCTTTGAAATACAAAATAAAACCTTCTTATACCTTGAGGAAATATATCCAGGATATAACATCCTCGTATATGTCGAAACAGCAGGAGGTTAATAAAAATGGTATGGGAAAAACGAACGTGGTGGTATCGCTGGCAATAAATATCGTGCCGATGATGATTGAATTGCTGTGGGTGCGTGGGGGGGGGGGGCTGCAGGGGGTGTGAGCGATAAACCGGCGTACAAAAATGTATCGGCTGGTCCGAAAATTAGTGAATGCCGCCGGGAGCGTTTATCAACGTCACTGCTACGTCGAAATATGAATAAGACGTTACGTTTTCACGTCATAAGTGTGAATTGATGACAAGTAGAGACGCGGTTATTCAGCCACGCCCACGAGATCGATCGGACGAACGTCCACTGGACGCCTTTGTGATGTGTGATGACTGGACGTCATCACAGGAACCTCGATTGCACACATACACTTCAAGGGTGCCGGCAAGGCGCCGCGACGGCAATCTTTATCAAAGATGATGTAAGCCCTTCGCGAATGGGCCGCGTAATACACATACATCATGCGGCCTCGTTTTCCGAGATAACACCCGGCCCCATCATCCTACCGCAAGATGATGGGGCCGCACTACCGCAAGAACTTTTAACTCGCGACACGTCTGCCGACAAAACGATATTTCTTACTACTTTCGGTGCTACCAAAAACCCTTAAACGTATGAATTATATCCCCCTGATTTTTCAACCCCACTTTAACGCAGCAATTGTCGTTTTAGTCTCTCTGCAATTTCGAGCATTGCCCTTCCAAAATAACAACAAATTAACTGTACTGTGTATTTGAGTCAGTAATCTAAAGATTGCGGTCAGTTATGTATTGTACCGACGGTTTTCTGTATGAAACCGAAAACAGTGTCATAATGTGTTCATTATGAAACCAAATTAGAAAATAGTTTTATAAGACGTCAAATTGGCGAATGAGTTGTTTGGGGCACGAGGAGCGCTAGCGACGTGTGCACTAAATGAACGAATGCGCCAAGATGTCTTATAAAACGGGTGTAATATTCTATTATCTCTACTTTGCATAATTAATTTTATATACATTTAGAAATTGTCGTTACTATATTGTGGTAGTACTGTAGTAAACTGTCGACTTCGTAAGGTTGAG
Organism: Aphodius sticticus; assembly: GCA_963966075.1. Classification (NCBI taxonomy): domain Eukaryota; kingdom Metazoa; phylum Arthropoda; class Insecta; order Coleoptera; family Scarabaeidae; genus Aphodius; species Aphodius sticticus. The sequence continues at coordinate 12,316,468 of OZ014515.1, read as the reverse complement.
ATAAAATCATGACAAAATCTAATTGTGAATAATTTTAATCTACTTTAACCTAGACATTTTTATAAATAGTCAACGGGGTCGCAACTATGATCACAAAAGAGATAGGGGCACCACTATTACCGGCAACGGTTCCTGTAATAAAACGTTACATGACAGTTAACCAGTGAATAAATGATATTGGGTGTTACGGTCTTCCAATAAAAAATTCCAACGTAAAACTAAGAAAGCCCCAACCTTTTGGCCATACTATATCATATGAAGAGTTGAAGTAAATAATGAACTAAGTGCCCAAAATTGAAAAATTGGTTTTACTACATTAAAGAGGGCTGGAATCACTGGCTTTAATGTAAATAACGGGCTACGTAAAAATATGTCGTGAAATGCGTAACAAACTTGACCGCTCGATCTCGCATGAGTTAACATTCGGGGTATTTTCGTAAATAGCGCGCTAAGTGCCTTTAGTCAGTGCAGTAGTTGCTTATAATTAAAAAATTATGCATTTTGTAAAAAAAAATGATTCCTACAAAAAACTCTTAGAATTAAAAAAAAAATAAATGTTCTATTAGAGAAAGCAAAGGTTTGCAAATTTCCATAATAAAATGAATAATATATTAAACAAGAGCTTGTTTAAATCCAAAAAAACTTTTATTTGAGCATTTTTTTAAACTATTTACGGTTGGGGAATTATTTAGGTATTTTGATATATGATTTAGGTAATTTTGATAAATTTTGATATATAAATTTTGTATACTTTTAACTCAAAATTGATTACTAATAAACAATTCTTAGAATTAATCTTAGAATAAAAAATGTGAAAATATACAGGGTTAAAAAAGGAAAAGTTACCAAATTTCCATAATACAATATATTTAAACGATAGCTTGTTTAAAGCCAAAAAAAGTTTTGTTTCAAATTTTTTTTTTAAATTTTTTACGTCTGGCGATTTATTTGCGTGTTGTGGTAATTTTATTATTACAAAAAACTTCATGGTATTTCTGTTTTTTATTTTAGAATTACATTTTATTTTGATTTTTAATAAAAAGAAAATGTACGATATTGTTGGTATCAATACTGTGTGATACCTTTAGTAGTTTGTGAAAAAAAATATCAAAGCTTCTGTTTCTTTTTCTTTTTAAATAATAATTCAAATAAAAGGAAAACGTTGAGTGGATTTTGATTTCTGGTCCTTACTTTTTCTGCAGGAAGCTACTAAAATAAGTCATGTTCAACGGAAACTTTATATAAACATCTTTAGATTAGAAAGATTCCACAAAAAACAACTGTTCTTCAGTACATTTGCAAAATAACAAATAAACGCATTTTTAAAGAAAACTAATGACTATAAAATTGGCTATCAAACTATCAAATTTTGCATGGCTTTCAGTAAATGAGGTCCCCATGTATTTTTTCCAACAACGGACACTCTGTATGAAGTATACTTGCTCAAGCAACTTATTTTTATTAAGTTTTACTTTCTAGTATAAAAAAAATATCAACTTAGCTTAAAATATGTATAAATAAATACTATGGCACTTAGCATCTTCTACGAATTTTTGAATTTATTTTAGATTTGTTTTTGCGATACAAGACCTCGGCAAAAAACAACACCATGTGATGTACAATCTGTTTAAATATGCACAAAAAATTAGCGATGGCTTTCTATAAAACATTTATCTTGCTGCACACTATTTTCTAAATATCTCGGAATAATGTTTTTGGCACTTAGTTCGTTATTTACTTCATATTATAGTAAATAAGTAGAAAAATATAGACATTTTTAGTATCGCTTGCAATCGCGTAAACTGCGAAATGTCTATATTTTTCTATATATTTAATGTAATATGCTATAATATGGCCATAACCAGTTTGTGGTTATGTGTATTTACGTATTTATGTGTATTTACATTTATAAGGCATTTGATATAAATGTCACCAATCTTAGAAAAATGTTGCTAAAAACGGTGTTACAAATTCCTAATTGTAGCACCGAAAACAGTGTTACGATTTGTTCCTTGTGAATGCAAAGTAGAAAAAGTATTTTACCTTACAACTTTGATCACAAAAAAATCTCAATTGGTCATTGCATTTTGAACTGTTGACAATGAATTGAGTTTTATGCAAGTTTAAAAATGTGCTTTTATTTAAAGAATTACAAAATTATCAACAACGTTTATAATTGCTTTGCGCAAAAAAAGCATCCAAATTATTTATTTGACTTGTGATATTTTAACAAAGTGGTCCTCAAATGGGAATTTATTTAATTGTGTCGATTCCATTTGCTGATGGTATCGATTCAAGGAATCAAATATTGAAATGGACAGCCTCGACCCGTCCAGTAACAAAAGGGCGCGTGTACGTTATTTTAATAAAAAAGAAGGAAACGTCGATTTATTAATATCCGACAGGATAAAAAGCGGTTGACCTAGGCGCGAGCACACCAGCGCGCTCTGGATATATTTTATATTTCCTCTTCATATAAATCCGCGATGTCTTATTTTTCGATGTTATAAATCAGGCGCGCTTGGACAAAAAGCGGCCCATAAAACGCGAACTGTGTCAACTGGAAATTTTTGAAAGTGGATTAAATTTATCGGGTCAAACAATCCGTCCGACGTACCATTTAATTGATACCATTCTACAATGCATTTCAATTCAGCAATTCAGTAAGAATAAATTATATTCATACCGTGTCCGGTACTAACTTTATTTTTAAGGATACGTATCAAATAGGTACCAACATACAAAATTAGAATCACCTCCGTAAGATTTTTTTAATCACAAGTTAACATTTTTATCAATTTTGTAAACTAAAAAAATAAAAACAATACCAAAAGTAACAACAGAGTTTAACATTTCATTAATTTAAACATAATTGACCAATTGAAAAAGCAAAAAACAAAAATTTTAATCTTATCACAAACATGAATTTATTATTAAAACATTTACAACACAACACATTTTACTCTATTTAGAAACAAACTGCTTCCGGGTTATGCCGTGTGTCAAGATTTGTTAATGCTGACGTTTCGCGAACCATGTTGTTCGCTTCTTCAGAGCTAACTGAATACTGAAGACCTACCAAAGAAATCTCCCTTATATACCTAAATTTAAACCTCACTGCACACATCTTGAGCTACCGCTCCCATGTGCTTTTCCACCTGACCGCGTTAGGATCGATTTCCAGACTCTAATAATATCAGTGCCGTCCTCGCGATGGCTTCTCTAATAAGCCTTCGATGATAATTACCCACACTTGCCAACATCTTCACGTCATCGAAATCCATTGTGTGTCCCGACTCGTGGCAGTGTTGAGCAACAGCGGACTGTTGAATCTTGTCTAGTCGGGTGTCTTTACTGTGCTCCTTCGACATTTGATGCTTCGTCCTGTCTGTCCTACAGAGCATGTTCCGCACTAACATATTATCTTGTATACCCCTTCGTTCTTCAGGAGTGGTGTGATATTCTTTGGGTTAGGCAAAAGATCCTTTACCTTAGGTGGTGCTCTGTACCTTACCGTGATACCCGATTTCTTCAGTAATCTACCGATTCTTTCTGGTACCCCACTGACGTATGGTAAACAAGCGAACCCCTTTGACTCTTGCGGTTCCTCTGAGACTTGCAGTTTTCTTTGTGTGATACCCCGTATGTCAGACTTGGTGTATCCATTCTGACGTTGAGCCCACTCCAAGTGTTTCCGTTCGTCGTCCAAGGTGCTAGAGTCCCATGCCTTCTCGGCTCTGTTGAACAAATTGTTAATAACACTTCTCTTCTGTTGGGGATGGTGGTACGATTTGGCGTTCAACTACCGATCGGTATATGTCTTCTTACGGTAGACTGTATGTCCAAGCCTACCCGTTGACGTTCTGTATACCAGCACATCCAAGAAAGGCAGCTGATTATCCTCTTCTATTTCCACCGTGAATTTGATGAACATTGTTCAGGTGGTTAAGGAACTCAGTAAGTTTATCTCTACCGTGTGGCCAAACCACAAAGGTATTATCCACATATCTGACCCAGTGCTTGGGTTTACTCCATGTAGCCTCTTCCATTTTCAATGAATATTATCGAAATGTTTTTATCTCCGTATGCACATTTCACATTTCAAGCGTTGATGTATTGGATGTATTCTGCGAGATGGATTCTAATTTTGTATTTAATACCTGCTGTTTCTAATCATGCTGTTCCCATCATGAAAAATAATAGATTCTGACCCTGTTTTGCGTTTTGTGTTTATGGGTTTCAGTTTCTCGTACATTAACTTAAAATAAGTAACCTTTGGGACTAAAAGGTTGTGTTTAATATATTTCCTGTAAGGTTTTTATCGGAAAGTTGCCGTAGCGGGGCGCCAGCTGATGACTTGCAAGACATTGTACAGATTGCGCAATAAATCTTTTGGCAAACCTGCAGGGACCAATCTAGTTCTAAGTGAGTGCGGGGGAAATGCCGATAAGTTGCAACTTCCTGGGCAAATCGAATATTGAAAGAGAAGAAGTTCGGCCCGGATGTGGGTCGGGCAGATAAGCCCAGCGGATGGGATATGCGGGGGGGAAGGTTGACGTTAAAGGTCGCAGTTGAAAAATTCATTAACCTCTCCCCCCACTACCCACATTCCACCTTCCGCCGAGGTGTTGTTTTAAATTAGGCACTCGAGGCCGAAATCTAGATGGAAATATTGAAACGTCGACCGAAAGGCCGAAAGGGATGAATGCTCCCCCATACAGCACCGGAGGGTTGCATTATCAGAAAATAGCGGGGCATTTCGGTCCGCCTTCTTTGCCGTGTTAGAATATAAATCTTCCGAAGGTATTTTGAAATTGATAAAGCTGCGCCCGACCCGTCTAATTTGCCCCCAAGCGTCGCAATCTGGACTGTTTTGCCCATCCAATTATCACAGATCATCACGCCGTAAAATTACTTCATTCACAGCAAATTCTATACGTTTATTCTTTTTTATATAATTCAGTGAACAGTGGGCGAATCATTTGGGCGGTCGAAACAGCTCCTACGATGTAGGTCAATGTTAACGAGAGCCAAGAGTGTTAGACGGGTTGCAGTAGTAAGTGGATTCGTCGCCGGCTGTATTGCTCCGACGACACAGGACCGGACTGCGTGTTTTCGCAATTATTTTATTTGAGAACAAATGTTTATTTTAACCTGAGGCATATTCTGTTATTATCCTATACGTATTACATGAACGCGAGGAAGGTAAAATATAAAATGGTATCCGGTAATACTGTATGGTGTAATGAAGTAATAAATAACGTTGGTTCGCCACTCTAGTTTGCCAGTTACGTAAGGCGGGACAAAGTAGCTCGTTTGTGTTTGTAAACTATACGCGTCAATTTAAATTTACAGTCGCGCCGCTAGAAATTGCAATAACTAAATGTGAGCTAATTACAAGAATGGCGGCGGCGCGGAACGTATGACGCACACACGGAGGTAACATAAAGAGGCATTATAGCACCTGTAACATCTACTAGACTGTTTATGATCCCGACCGTAAATTGTCGAAGCAAGTAGCCTTCTTTACTACTGAATAAACCATTGCATCGCATTTAGTCGCTGTAAAATACGCGGAAACGTGCACCCGACCAGAGTTAATACCTTTCAGTCTCGCTCAAAGCTGAACATGTAAAATCCCTGTGCGATACCTTCAATGCACGCAGCAAAGCGATATCATACAACCTGTTAAAAACTTGCCTTCCTAGAAATTATAACGCGAGTACACTCATTGTTACACCAGACTTCTCCACCAGACGTTATGACTTCTCACTCAATACAACAATGTTGACAATGTCAGTCACCACACACTCCTATATTTAACAAAGTATATAGAGTCCAAGTAGAAACATAATATGTCGGCACATGACACTAGATGACGCATGCCAAAGGAAACAGCTATTCAACTAGAATTGATAGAGAATAAAGTGAGTTTTGTTTCAACTATGATATAAATTCTCCCAATATTGTCAATCGGGTAACTAATACCCGTAGTATAATAATTGACGAGCAGATAATTAAGAATATAAACCGCGAGCATAAAGATTTATATCCGTTATGTACGAGTCAAATACGATGTTTTATCAACGACTCCTAAATTCCATTTTGTGTGTGTCAATGAGGGCGAGGTAGGGATGTTAAATTACGGTAATTAATGTTTTTCGTAAATTACCGTTGAAATTAAAATTATTAATTTCACATATTAAATTACCACGTAATTAAAAATTAATATCGTAAATTACGGTGGCATAAATTACCGGGTAATTAAAAATTCAAAATTGTAAATTACGCTGGTTCAAATTACCGGGTAATTAAAAATTCAAATGGTAAATTACTCCTGTTTAAATTACTGGGTAATTAATAATTCAAAATGTTAAATTACGCTGATTTAAATCACCGGATAATTAAAAATTCAAAATGTTAAATTAAACAGATCACTGTAAGTTATGATTACTACTAATGTTAATAATAATGTTTGGTAAAACCTTAAATCATTATTTTATGGATAACTAGCTATCTCTGATCTTTTGCCTGATTTGATAGAACTAAAACCAAAAAGCACAGACTACATTGAAATACTAATATAGCACTACTACAAAAACAGGAAAATCAAACAGAATAATAATAGTAGAAAATAAACAATTTAATTCTGTCCACATTTACCAAATAACTCTCCGGTTCACAGAGGGTTTTTTGTCATTTGTCAACACTGGCATATTTATTAAAATGTGAATTCTGATAATAAATGGCTACTGATTTCAGAGCTGCATTATCGGATTTGTTGGATTGGTAGCCATTGGCGAAGAGGCTTTTCACTTCTCTATTCATTAAATACAAAATATTAGTTCTGTATTTTCTCAAGTAATGTCGGATGATTTGGAATAGTAAAAATATAACGTTTACGGGCAATGGGACGTGTTAACTTTACCCATGGACCCATTTCCATTGGCTAAATGACACCTTGAATAACATTGTCACGCCCGAGTCCGACCATGCACCACGCGAATTGTTAGGTACTTCCCAAGCAAACGCAAACAACAGTGCACTTGTCGACTGCTTAGGAGGGGTGGGCGCATTTATGCGTCTACTGATGGAAGGTCTTTGAAATTTATTTATAAATTCCGGTAAATTACCTACGGTAATTAAAATTGTCGGTAAATTACCAACGGTAATTTAAATTCGCCGTACATTACGGTAATTAAAAATCGGTAAATTACCATTAATTGCGGTAATTAATTCGGTAATTTACGCGGTAAATTACGCTTTTACATCCCTGGGGCGAGGCGACCTGTCAAATAACTGCTAACCACATTGGTTTTGACACATTTGACAGTACTTTCATATAATGATGACAGTTCCTATGAATAATGAAGTCATTATTCAAACGAACTGTCATTATTATACAAAACTACTGTCATCATAAACATCCCAGCATATAAATACCTTAGAAACTGTGAAATGCGATGTAATACCGTTTTACACATTCCACCTCGATAGGGGAGTGCGAAATTAACTAACTTGTGTTTGAGCATAAAACATGCAAGCAGAAATAAGCTAGCGCTAGCTTACGGGAAAATGGTTGAAACCATACCTTGGGCACTGAAAATCTTGACCAATGATTGTGCCTTATGGTACTACTTGTCAATATAATGTACGCTGCATTTACTACTGTTTTGCATCCTAACTCGCAACATACTTCGCCAGATTCAAAACAATATAAAAATAGTTTAAACGCGAGTATCGATTCTGGGTCAACCTGTATATCCTCTCAACTCGAAAAGGATACAAAGTCTGGATTACCTGTGCATTCATGGAGGGGACAAAACAGTCTGCGACTACAAGAGGGGCGCGAAGTTTTATGGGTGTTTTTTAAAATAACCTATTTTGTCGATAAGCCGTAGCACGTGTTGAACATGCTACTAAACGCGAGTATGAGATTTTTGATAGCGCATGCCAAGCAAACTCCGGCAAACGAAACAAAATTTTACGTGACTCGCAAAGATTTAGTGGCTGCCGAACTGATTTAAATTCATACACATATTTTAGCTAAACGTTTCTCGTCAGAGCGTACTCGAAACTTGGCATAGTAAATTCAGCAACGACACATTGTGATATTATCCTATAACTTTTTTATTTATGTATATCAATTTTTTGTCGAAGAGAACCTCATTCCTGAAATGTTTACAGTGTTATGAGTCATCAGTCATCCAGTCATCACTGTATACATATAAATAAAAGCAATTCGGAAGGAGGGTTGTAACCCCGTTTGTCAAACATGTTATCCCTTGATGGCAGGGGGTGGCACCCCTTTAAAGGATATGACAAAAACAGTAGCAGCTTTAGATCCTCGTCAAAATCATAACCCACATTCCAATGTTGCTACAGTACGCACACAAACGGCTTAGATAGATATATGCGTTAGAAGACATACAAAGGACGGCTGCCTTCACTTTATACAGGCTCCAATTTGCGTTAAGCGCTTTGTATCATACAGGAAAATCCAATTTACACCGAATGCAATTCTACCGAACGCTTATCTTTGTAATTACCGCCATATCCTTAATTGCAAGTAAATATTTAGGTACCTATACGTACATATTTGTGCTAGCTTGTATAGTAAGTAACTTATAAACTTAGCCAATACAATATTATTATTGCGTTATTTTCTCCGTGCTATAGTCGATAATAAGCCATTAATTGAAATGTTGGATATGTCTGCCTAAAATGTTGCTACAAGGTTAATTTTAAAGGATGATTGATTAATTTATTGTTTGGTTCGTTTCAGGTGAACTTCCTGCTGCTGTTCATCATGGAAACGGTGCAATCTGCTACAATTTGGGTGTGGTATTTTTCGTTTTGCCGTTCCTGTCAACAATGTTGTGGATGAGGTGACCAGAATTTGTGTACTTCCGGTCTGGAGCTGCGTATTGAGGCGATGGTGACTCGAATGGTGCGAAGAGATACAAAAAAAAACCATAGAATAGAGAGTATTTTACTACTTATCATATCAACTACTACTCGAGAAGAAAAAATGCTACAAACCAAACCTAAAAACTGTAAACAAACGACAAACATTACTTAAAACGGTGATCGGACCAAGTTCACGGAAGACTGTAGAGTATCTCTCTATGAAGAGTTGGGTTTACCTTATACGGAAAAAATGTATAAAAGCCAAAAAAAATGATATATGATAAAGTAAATGTTTCTAAGTATTCGCCGTGAATGAATATGTATTAGATGTATACTTAATCTTTAAAGTATTTCTTTTGATATAAAACAAAGGAAGAACAAAAATAGAGACCTTCACTTCGACGTGGATGTTGTGAATAAAGGAAATCCAGAGAACGTGTCTAATAAGGTATTAATCAAAATGAACAAGAAATGGGACAATGGTGTTATACGTTGAATAATATTTGTTGCACAGCTTAAGTGTTTAAGGGATAAGTTTAATGTTAAAAAATAATAAACAAAAATCGAGAATGAAGATTATAATTAAGATTCTGGTGTTCCGTGAGTTAATTAAATTTTATATGGACTCTTAGAGTTTAGCGACGTTTGAAGGAACGGACGATAAGGTGTGGACCAGGACATTTGGCGCATGATTATGGAATAATGTGATATAGCTAAATTCATTCTATATTAATGTTGGGAATGTAAAATTGATAATCGAATTGCTCCACGTCGCACTACCACCAAATGCAAAATTGGCGTTTTTCTATGTAGTAATCAATTTGACTGTGTACTGTATATGGGTGCTGACGTATTGCAATTTGAGGGACAGTGCTGGGTGAGTATTCAAAAGGATTGTTAGTCTGTAAGATGTATATGGTTTTAATTTCTATTATAAACTCGTATATAAAACTGTTATTTTAAAGTTGTCTATGTAAAATGAGAATTTCAAATATCATTATCATAAACTGTTACGTACAATAGCCACGTGGTATTATTGATGTTCTATTGATTTTTATTCCGTTGCTTTTAGGTTTTCTGAAGTTAATGTTATCATTATCATTTCTTTACCACCCATTCCTTGATTTTGTTCCCGTTCAATTTTATTTTGGTCCACCGTTCTGTTGATTTCTTTGTGGTCAAGGAACTCCAAATTAACGGTAAGTTTTATTTTATACTCTGTTGCCGAAAAAAACTGTTGTAATAATCATAAAGTAATTTATATTAAGTATATTGTTTTAGGTATTTTTTGAGCATCATGTCATTCATCATTTCCTTGGATTTGTTCAATTTTATTTCATTTCACCATTAACTTGCATGGATCAGGAACTCATTATAAATGGTAAGTTTCCAATTTATTTTCTTTCTTCGGATAGAAGTTTAAAAAAGAGACATCAGCTATTCCTGTTTGAAACGGTATAGTTTGCCATTACCTTGATACTCAACATTTATATTGCTTAGCATGTTTAAACCTTTTAAACCTGGTCAAAAACCATGATATACACAATTGACTTAAGGTTGCTATACCAAGCCTTGTATACCAACATTCGTCATATCATATTATATTAAGATACGTTAGGGTTTTTGTAAATCTTTGACGTTTTGCCACAGATGGCGCTGCAGATGGAAACGATAGCATGTAGCGCCATCTAACGGTTAATCGACTAAACCTAGTGCTTTTTATGTTTCTCAAGCAATTTTTACAATAAAATCTGACAAATGCAAACAAATTAAATGCATTGAGATGTGGTACGATCATATTGGCGTAGCCTGTATAAAAGTACATTTGCATGCATGTATTAATTATATTGCCGCAAGACACTAATGACACTAAATTCTAAATTCTTTCTTAAAAAAACCTGGCACATAAAATGGACATGGCAGTCTCCTTCTGGATACAAGAACGAAATAGATTTCTTGCTAACAAACAACAGAAAAAGCTTTACCAACTTAGAGATTATAAACGCGTCTGACTTTATCACTGACCATAGACTTTTAAGAGCTATATTAAAGACTTCCATATCAAACCTTAGAAAAAACAAATGCTACAAGCTGCCAAATAGAAGATCCATAAATCAAAAAAGCTTAACGCTGCAAAAAAATCTGGGTCAAAAGTTAAAAACACTAGATAACCTTTCGTATACAACCAAAACCCAAGAACGGCTGGAAATCTAAAGCAAGGAAAGAAAGGCAAACCATCCCTGTTCGCTAATGATACAAGAAAACTAATTAAACAACGAACATGCTTGGAAAAAAATCGACAACAAAACACAATTACAGAAAATTCAACTAGCGGAAAGTAGAAAGTTAGTAATAAAACTAATAAAACGAGATAAACAAAACCATGACGAGAAAATTATTTTAGAAGCGATGTCGTCAGGATGGTCAATAAAAAAGGTCAACAAAAATCTTTCCGACGGCAAACAGTGCATAACAAACCTTAGAAAGAACGGAAATACAACCCACACAAGAAAAGGCATACTCGAAAATAGCAACATCTTTTTTCCGTGAACTATACGCAAAAGAAAATAACGTTGACTACGGGATGGAACAACTACCTACAAACCCAGAACACCCAATTCTACCAGTCTTGATAGAGGCAATCGAAAAAGAAATAAACAACCTTAAAAACAACAAATCCCCAGGGCCTGATCATATCATAAACGAAATATTAAAAGTAGGAAAGGAAGAACTTGTGAAACCACTACAACTCCTATTCAACAAAGTACTACTGAACAGAGAAATACCAACACTATGGAAGGCACACACTACTCTGGTGTTCCCACAATTTGCAAGCTTTTTACGAGAATACTACAGCAAAGACTCAAGCGTTCATTTGAAGAATACCAGACAGAAGACCAGGCTGGGTTTCGTGAAAACAAATCGATGATCGACCAGCTCCATGTAGTGAATCAATTTAATATGATATCAGCTTATAGATTTATAGCTTTATAGATAGCTTTATAGATTACACAAAAGCTTTCGACTCAATCAACGGACCAACCCAGAAAATATAAAAATAAATGGAAACAAGCTCACAATGCTAAGATTTGCTGATGACATAGCACTGTTCGCACATTCAGCCCAAGAACTGCAACAACAAATAGTGGCATTACCCAGTAAAAGTAAAAAGGCAGGATTAAGTATAAACTACTGCAAGACCAAGCTACTTACAAACAAAGACAGAATAGCGATTTCTATAAATAAACAGGTCATAGAATATGTGGATGATTATGTATATCTCGAATGGATCCGCGAATGGATCCGATCGGGATGAAAACTGTTTAATGCATCTAATCAGAAACCATACCAGCATTTCCCGCGAATTTTTTGCGTGTAAATGGATAGCACTGTATTACTGAGAGTGGGAGCGGGAGTCCGAAAATAAAAAAAAGAGGATAACATAAAATAGCAAGGAACGAATGATTAATGGAATTGTTGAAGTGTCGACAGACAGTTAAAGAGCCCGAGGTATTTAGTTACAACGAGTTGAAAACAAACGGGCTGGCCAGGGGGAAAACCGGCAAATGTCAATTAGAATCGTGTCGTTGTTCGGCCAATGGATTATGTGAAATTGAGACATTCGGGCCATTGGGGCTCGCAGCGGACCGAAAATATTTTGATTCTACTGCCTGGGCTTGATTGTATCGGAAAGCAATTATCAACAAAAAAAAGGCAATAGCATTTGGAATTGTTGGCCAATCGTGGTATTCTTATGACCCTTAGCCGATCACCACACTTGTTACATGTTCCCATATCGTATTTTTTCCGTTTTGGTAATGAAATCGTACAAAGGATTAAGGTTTTGTGATAACGGCCCGGCATAATTGTTTTTGATAATGCCCGGATCATCATTTGTTTTATTTTTAATCCGAGCTGATGTGTCCTCCTTGTTTACACTCTTGTACAGTGATCGTAAATGATTGAAGCAACTGGAACGGTACTCCTGATCAATTGGTGACAACCCTTATTTAATGTTTTTACTAAATTCCATCGCTTGAAACTGTACGAACCAAGATTCGGACGTTACGCGTAAATTGTTCAGTAGATAGGCAACCGAACATAGATCACAGTAAATTTTATAGGGTGACCAACTTTTTAATACTCTAAATCGGGACGCTGATACCCGGGGATGCACCATAAATAACATACTGTCAATAACTAAAACATACTTTTATCTTAAGTATTGCAAGGCAATTTTTGATTAGCGGTAGATAAATGGAAATAAAGATGAAGCTGGATTTCTAAGCTAGGTCTTTGTTATTCTTTAATTTTTAAGTTTCTTTTTATATTCTTCTAATACAATTGAAAAGATTGTACGGACATACCGTAATGACCAATTGTACTTGGATGTACTTGGGTGCCAACGTTTTGTAGTGCCAATAACTGTGTACTTTACCCTACAAAGAACTAAAAAAAAGCATACCATAGGCCGCGATAGCATAGATATTTGTGTATTGTGCTGGATACCAAGTTTAAATCCAGGTTTTGGCTTTAATTATTACTAATTCATTATTATTTAATATTTACGTCCAAACTATGTGTCATCCTTTGCTCTTTATAGTTTTTAAGAAGCTGGATGAGCTAACCAATGATTCTGACAGATAATGTTTAGAAATGTACCTGGAATATATATTTTTCTTCCAACAGTTTCACCCCCACAACCAGAATATTATTAATTTTCAAGACCTTGAAACTTTAAGGCATTATTTGTACTTGTTAGATGCAATACGTCTATTGTATTTCACTGTCTTCGCCGCTAGAAAACTACAGCAAAGCACGTGATTTGTTTCCAACTAATTTCCAATAAGGGGAGTTCTTTTCTGAAATTGTTGTTAAATTTTCGTTTCTTGACTATTTATCCAGATTGTAGTATTTTTAGATTAATGAAAAATAACTGTAAAAATATGTGATTACAAGGTTAATTTAACTTTTGAGAAGAAATTTTATGAATAATAAAGTGATGATGTTTTCCTTTGAACCGAAATTTAATAATAATATTTTTCTTTATTACAAAGAAACATCGATTAAAATTTAAAACTTATAAAAATCAGTTTGACTAAATTACATATACAATACACGTTTGAACATCGTTTGAATAAGTTACTTACTATTTTTGTGAAAGTGTTGCATTTCTATGACTATAAACTGCCATTCATTCGCCCAATCTGGAGCTCAAAGTAGTACGTTGTCCATCATCAATATTTATTATAGAATTTGGTCAATCCTGACGGACTGAAATTTCTATACAACAGATCTGTTCTGTTACAGAATAGACAGTCGATTCTCTAAACACAAGGGGAATCCGTACCCCCTACATTCTACACACAAAACACGTAAAAGTTCTGAGGGGTTTTCTTAGCTATTAGTTCATGGAATCGTAAAGGCTATACACCAAACTAAAGATAAAAGGTACATAATTTTACGTCTAGTGATAAATTTTTGACATTTTTTATCGTTTTTGGCAAAAAGTTACTGAATCCGACATAAAATTGACTGATTTTGCGATTTTTATGTACGGCGAACAAAATTAAAATGGACAAAATAGTTCCACAAAATAGTTACACCTTCCTGTATAAGTGTACAAAATTTCGCGTAGAAATATCAACATTTTACTTCCTTGAGTACATGACACAGACATATTTGATCACGTGGCATGGATACAACCATAACAATTATACATATACATTACAACAACAAGTAATGCACCTTTATCTATAAAAAATTTGATGTACCTATAACATGAGATCATTGATAAAAAATTAAGCTCACTATGGATGCTTGTTCTATAGGACGTACTAGCTCTAATGATTCATCCTAACTAAATACGCTATGTTTTTAAAATTGGATAGAAAATATGTCAATTACCTACATTTGTTTTGGATACGGCAGACTCATTTTGTTCTGTAAAGTATGGTACACTTTTATGTGCTAACAACATCATTAGTTTTATGGCTGGTGTATGGGAAATTCTGGACATTAGAAAAATATTTTTAAAAATCGGGACAAAATTCGGGACGCTTTATCAGGCGGGACAAGTGCTCAAAATTCGGGACTGTCCCGCCCAAATCGGGACGGTTGGTCACCTTACAGTAAATACGTTGCATACCGAGACGGATAATACCCGAATTAAATTAATTTTGCTATTATCTATATAGGTTTTAGGATAATCTAATGTGGTGATTGTATTGAAAAGTCCAACAATTTTCAACATGCTTCTTGTATCTACTAAGAGGTTTTGCTATTCATATTCCTTCCTTGTGTGATGTGTAGAGTAGGTATTCAGAGCGTCTGCCTTGCATGACATGCTTTCAAATAGGAAAATGTATTTCTGCCTCCCCATTCTTACCCCCTTCCAACATCTTCTTGTCGCACGGACAAATATTATTCTTGTATTCGAAAGTGGGGAGCGGTGGGGTCTTCCGTTTATTACAATAATACTCCAGCGGAAATAATCTCCGCTGACTATTGCATATGCGGCACCATCGCCAAGATCTCAGTGGTGCTGTTGCGGGGTGAGGTTAAATTTTTATTGCGACCGGAACTCGGCCCCGGGGACGTTTCGGAGGTGTTTCCGGCAAATTGAAGCGGCCCCGATTTCAGGTGGTTAATTGTTTGCTGGCCCTAAACCCCGGGCACCGGAAAGATACTACCACGGTCAATTTCGCCACTCCCCTGGGCAACATATTTATGTTTTAACTTGACCATCCCCCGGTAAATCACCAGCGCACACTTGTAAATCTATTTAATTAATATGCTATAATCCGCGCTTAATATCTCTAATACATCCCCAGGTGACCACCTCAACTCTAAGCATTAACTCATTTTAAACATTAAATAGATTATCCGTTTTCTCCATACTTTATGATTTGTATTACGTTATTTATTACGGTATAAGGGGATCAAAAAATTAACCGATCGTATCTCTATATGTATCGTATGTATAATAAGGTATAAACCCACCAAGGAAGGTTTATTGAAGGGCAGATGTCACACCAGTCATCGGTCAAATCTTCAAGCTCAAGAATTCAAATAATTCTATGACTGAACAATTTAGAAAAGAAATGACAGGTCCAGGAATACCCTGACAGGATTCTCTATGTAGGCTGAAATGAAAACTTCAAAGAAACTAAGCTAAAAACCGGTGGTCACCAAACTGTATCGAAACTGTTCGTGAGTTAATGGAGAAGGTAGTGATTGAAGGGGATACAAGCATGGGCGCCGTTACATGTGGGCAGGGGGGGGGGGGCGCTTGCCCCCCCCCTGGATTTCGAACCCAACTACCGCTTCGCGAAAAACGAAAAAGATAAGAGTGGTCGAGAAATTTGTGATCGATCTTTGATCACAATTGAAGACCGATAAATAGATCTAATTGATAAATCGGTTATTATCATATTAGATCTTTTGATCATAGATCAGGATGATCTTTTTGATCAGATGGATCTCGCATATCAAACCGAATTGAAAGCGTATGTATTTATTTAACAGACAGGTCAGTCGCCGCCCGGCCTGTGTGTAAAATATTTTCGCGGCTAGGCTTGAAAGCTATTAACTAAACGCCTTGCGGGCAATGACATTTACGTGTAGTGAAGGATGAAGAAAAAATTACTAGATAAATGATGACTATTCCGATTATTATCGGCTATTGTCACCAATGTCAGTTTTATTAGATATTGCGATATTGCCCTCTCGTAACAGTCGCGAAAGAGCCACAAGATGACTAGATACGGTATCCAAATTTTGCGCTACAGTCCAAAATAAGTATTGTTGTATGCACTTTTATTTGATCGTACTTATTAGTTTCTATTACTTAGCAATTTTTGGCACTGCTGAGCAGTTTATCTTAATTACACTGGGTGTTAAACTAATAAGCGTAGAATATATAGATAAGGTATAATAGTCAACTTTTGGTAGTAGACCAAATTTTGATACCGAACTCATGGCAGATAGACGCCGTTTAGGAACTGCAGAGAGCCGGAATATTGTACTAACTTTAGAAATTGCATTAGTAAAATAGGTTGTATAAAGTATCATAGAATAACTATTTTAAAATCAAATAATTTAAAAAGATTTATAGATAACCCATTATTGGCTAAAATTGGTAAGTACAAAACTTCGGTTAATGAAAAGGGAGTTTCAAAAACGTTAAATAATAAAAAATTTCAGACAAAAGTTATTTGGTATTAAAAGGGCCATCCTATGATACATGACAATTGATTCTCTATGCTGTTTGTAATATTGGTACCATTTTATGACACTCTCCAGCGTTGACACAATACATTTCCGTACATGAGTTCGTTCAAAAGTTAGTAGTTGCCCTAACATTGTCGCCTTACAAGTGTTCAAGTATAATAGTAAAATAAAAAAATATTATTTCGTCGTCGATTATCCTAAACACAGAATTTTCAAATTAATCCACTTTTCTCTACATTTAGTCATTATTTCTCGTTAACGGGGTAAATTTTAAAATAATATTGTTGCCTTTTTATTGTTTATCAATTTATAATTAAGATATTGTATCAGATTCTCGATGACCACGAGCTAGAAATTATTATTGGAAATTAACAATGTCTCCTAATGTATTAAAAAGTAATAGAAAGGCTACAATATTGGTTGAAAATTATACAAAATCTTAAATTCTAGAATAAGAGTTCAATGATTCAGAAACAATATATATTTACAAACAATTATTAATTAAAAATATTAATCCCACATTAATAAACGATATAGAAAGACGGTAAAGTGACTAGAAATTCAATGAATATCAATATATAATAAGTAAGTGTTGTCGAGCATACAGGGATCACGACCATGGATGGCTATTAACACACGAAAAATGTGAACAAAAACATTTCACTACCTTAAAGTGATAGAGATTTTTCAGAGTGTATACAAAGTAACACAAGACGAAAATAGCATATTACTTAATATTACGTCACCATTTAATACTAAAAAAAATTTTGACCCCCCCTGGAACATTTTCAAACGGCGCCCATGGATACAAGGAATATCTGGAGATGGTCTGGCAGAAAAAGTCGACAATGACAATGAAGAGCCTGGATATCAGAGAGAAGAACAATAATGAGCTAGTGGAGAGAACAAAGGTGAACAAAGTATGACGTGGAATAGACAGATGTCTTAAGGACAGATGCCCTAAAGACCGACGTTTTTGGAGATGAAAAATGTTGCCTGGGACGATACTGTCGCGTTATTCAACAAAGGAAACGATGGCGAAAATCTAGCAGAAGCTGTACCAGGATAGGGAGTGCTTTGGAAGCTAGAATAACCAAATTGAGAAGACAAGTAGGCGAGACATTGGGACGGATTTTGACATCCGTATATAGTTGCCTTATTTTTCACAATAACTGGTTGGTAATGGCAATACTACTTAATAAATACATTTATCCAGGTATATATACCGGAAATTTTACGTTGAATAAAGTATTTCTTGAATTATAATAACTTCTTTCCAATTTGCAGTTTGTGTCCCAATGTTCCCCGGTCCGGGGCACATTGGGACAGGCATGGGGCACATTGGGACAGTGTGAATATCTTGGTTATTATTGAAGATACCAATTTCATGTTTGGTGGGTACAAACCATCAACATGGACAAATAAAATGCCGTTAAGTTCATTATTATATCTTATACAGGGTGTTCAAAATTTGTAACACAAATATCACATTTTCAAACTTAAAAAAATCATGTTTTTAAATTGAACACCGTGTATATCTACCGAAAAAAAATCTTGCCCTCTGTCATTCCAGACTATACCTGATAAATATACTTAAAATTTAAATAGTTTTTATATTATTATACAGACTGTGTTGTGCCACGTCCCGAATATTGGAGGGGTGATAGAGCGTCTTATTTTATGAACAGAAACATCAATGAACATATAGCCTAACGGTGACTTGATTGTATGGTGTGACCTTATGAAGGTCACACCATACAATCAAGGTCAAAGTGTTTTATAAACTACCTACAATGGTTGTTGAGGAATTTCTTCAAAACCAGCATAACAATAATTTAAAATTATTATTCAAATATTCGGCCGACAAGGAAAAGAGACGATTTTAACCTCAAATATGATTCACCGAGGCGCAAATGGCTTAAATTTTTTGGTAGAGGATGGCATTTGGACCTTGGCTACTGACGTGTTAACAAGGGCATGTTCGGACAAGGGCATGTTGTTTGTGCGAAGGTGACTAAAACCAGAGAGTCTGGAAAACGCATTTATAACAAGATTATTTATGAAACATATTAATAACCAGTTATTGAACCGGAACACTTAAATAAATCTCCAATCGCAAAACATTTCATCATTTCAATTTTTTGAGTTATAAGTAATTAATCAAAACTCATAAACTTTTCTTTTAATCAAACTGATAAAAATAAAAAAAAATCAAGAAGAATATAACAAAACAATTAAATAGAAGTAATTAAATATTCAAACTGCAAAATTAAAATAAATGTGTATGTATGTGTAATGTGGGAGTTCAAGAGTTTTTATTAATTGCTTATAACTCAAAAATGATCATTTTATCACAAAAATTATTCCTACAAAAAATTCTTAGAATAAATCTTAGAATTACAAAAATTAAAAATATACAGGTTGTTCTATAAGCAAATGGAAAGGTTACGTAATTTTCATAATGAAATGAACATCCTGAATATTAAAATACATTCAAACCAAAATACTTTTGCTTGAACTTTTTTTTAATTGTTTACGGATGGAGAATTATATAGTTGTTCCGGTAATTTTGACTACACCTGTATTTGAGATTTTAGAATGTACTCACATTGGACCTCGGAATACTCTCCATTTGCCTGCCCTACCGATCTAATGGGAACAAATATCCACTTTATTATTTGAAATAAAATGATGTGTTTTTTATTCAACGTTTGGTTTCCAGGTATCAAAATACATCAGGTTTCTCTACATATCATAACATCTGAGTTATTTCGATTTTCTTATTTTTTGATGATTTAACTTAATTTTAAACATCCTGTATTATAATGATGAAGTAAGCATCATATTGTTAGTCATGTTAACGTGGGCGTCCACCAACCTTGAAACTGTTAATAACAACAAAGATAAAATTTCAAACATTGCTGCGAAATTAAAATAAAATAACAAAGCTGATATCGACTTCCGGTAGACGGAAATGCAGTCAATTTGAGAGTATTTTAGTTTCAAAGTTCGACTCGAGTAGATCCTGATTCCAAACATAGAAATATATAGAAATAGTGGAACATTCCCCTTATTTCCCTGTCCCAACTGCCCCAGTTGAAGTGTTCCAATGTGCCCCAACATGTGTTTTATGAATTGAAAAATTCTAGAAAATTGAAGGTTATGATTTGGTAGCCGCCAATAGCGGTAATATTTGAAGAATATATGGATAGTTGTATGAATATACATAATATTATACAATATAACATATAAAATTATGTAGACCCTTAGGAACAGACGTAGAAAATACTTAGGTACTTGGTTAACCAAAAACTGATCAACAAACGTAGTTTCGACACTATTGCGCTGGAAACTTTTGTGGATATTGTTTACTTTCACTGACGCGTATTCTGTGTGAATGCGCATTTCATCGCAAGTAGGTGAATTTAAGGGGGGATTCCTGTTTTCCGATGAAAAACAAAACATTTTTTTTCTGTACGTTATTTTATTATTTAAGGTCTTAAGAATGTGTGTACGAAGTTTTAAGGCAAAATTTGCTAAATTAGCCAAGTTATAAGCAATTAGCCGACGACGTGCAGGTGCAAAAAATATGCAGCGCGCGAATCGATCGGGTCGCGCGCTCAACAATTTTTCCGCTCGAGTTTTTCAAGCCAAAAAAATCTTGCAGTGTGTGGTATTTTATTTGAGAAATTCTCTCGTGCACACTCATGGATAAGAAACACTCAAGAAATACTCCTACATGTGCTGATGGACAAAAAAGAGGATCACTATATCATTGGAAAAATATACTAAAATTGGTTGAGCATATCTACTGCCCTGTGGGATCACAGTCGGTGCAAATGGCGAAAAACTGAAAACTGAATCATCCGAGAAAACTCTGGATGATTTGAATCACGAACTCTCACTTGTTAAAAATGTCGAAAATGTCATCAAGCCGATTTACAACGACTTGTCGTCGAGAGACTTGCTAGATCAGTGTTTGGGTGGCGACACTCAAAACAACAACTAAAGCTTCAATTCTACCGTATGGCGCCTCGCACGCAAACATCTTCACCGTGGCTCAAAACCTATGCAAAATTGCGGCTTATGCACCAGCCAGGCATTTATAATAACGGGTTTTCAGCCATCCTTTAAACTATGACACCAATAGGAATCGTTATTGGCACGGAAACGAAGGTATTTGCAAATGTGCGCGAGAAACTGCGTTTGTTGAGGTCGTCGAGACGTGGACTAGAGGCTGCTCAATAAGCTCAAACAAGGTGTAGAAATGAGCAAATGTCACAAAATAATATTCTACGAAGTGGAGGAAGGAATAAAGTATGGCCCTGATGTAGCATATTAGCAGAAAAGTGCTGTAAGTACACGATGTCGCGTTATAAACTGTACTTGAATGTTGAAACGTGTTTTTCTCGTACCAGTTTTTTCGCGAACGGTTGGCATGATATTTCGAAAACTATTTGACCGATTGACTTCAAATTAACTGGATGTTCAGTAAACATCCCTTTATCGTTTGATGAACCAGAAATGCAATAAGTTGTGTACTTTTCTTTTCATAGAGAAAACATTGCCATATTTTTTGAGAAAAATCGATATTTTGAGTTTGGCAAGTCACCATTTCTTCAAATATTAATATTTTTATTTTCTGGTTCATCAAACGATAACTACAGTAGGCTGCTATTCGAAATTTTTCACCCCGAGTGGCCCAATCATGCTAACCAGTTACCGCGGATCTTCGCGCAGTGTCATGGTTGCGGGTGGCTAGTGAGCGTGATTCATGATATTTCTGTATTATTTTTTTTTGGAAATACTTGAAAAGCTAATAAATATTTGTGCCAAATTTGGAATCGATTTATTGCATAGTCTCGCCAATAAAAAATTCTAAAAAAGGCGGTAATTTTAGAGGAAAAAACCGGAATCCCCCCCTTAAAGTGTCCCAATGTGCCCCGTGTCCGAATCTGCCCCGGTCTCCCCTAATCACAAGCATTGAGTCGCATAACTCAGGAGTTATGCGACTCAATGCTTGAACGCAGCTCAGGAGCTGCATTCACAAATTTATCCGGATGTTGTTATTCAAGTTATTTATGAACGCTCGCCATGATATCTGAACGAGTTAAGACTTATGAACGCAGCCCTGGAGAACATGTATCTTTAATACAAACCCCTCCCTTTGCAGCTGTTTGCAATCGACGTTAGAGGAAAATCTGGTAATATTATTGCATCGTCTGGTAAATATTGATTGTGATTGATTCGTAATGGTAAGTTAAGGATTGCGATCGGAGTAAAACTGTGGGTTGACTGTCGGTTACGGCTGAGTTGATCAAAGCTTAAGCCTTCCGTAGCAGATGTTTGGAATCAGTGTACGCGCCATTTAGTCAACATTCATCACTGATTCGGGTAAGCAGCAGAAGGCAGAGTGGGCCGCGAGCAACCGCCTCAGCCGGGCTGGCCGTGTGCAGGAGAGCCCTAGGCGTGTACCGAACGAATGTTTATTTACAACGTATAAAACACCGGACCGCAACAACCCTGCGCCGGGCCTGGGGTTGTGTGCGACTGTGTGTGTATGTGTGTTGTGCGGTTGTGGGCCATTTTAAGTCCCGCGATACGTTATCATAATCTACGTGTGCCATTCTTTGTTTTCGGTCGTTCCGGGCCTCCCGACGAATAAAGCCCCCACAGCTGGCCGATTTTTTTCTTTTGTAACCTTGCCAATCACTGGGGATACGCGGTGAAATCTGCCGCGATGTTTACACTCGCGTTACTTTTACCCCCGAGGCCAAATGTTCATTGCTCATTTCACAACCCGTATTACGCGCCACCCTCACGTGAATGACGTGTGGGCGTACTTTTTATGACGGTTATTTTCTTCCTATCTCATACATTTATTTATATAATACGATGGTAATGCATCTGTACTGAAAGATATGGTTTTTAATACTAAATTGTAACTTTTTACCTTTATCAGTCTTTCTAATATGGCTGTTGTCTTAGTTTTCTTTGTAGCACTATTTTTATGCTTTAAACTAATGACTGGAAACGTGAGTTTCTTTTCTTTTTACATAAAGTTTTCTTTCCGACCTAAGGTGAACCGTAGCAAGAAATATTTCTCTGCTCAAACACGCTCAGCTCACCTTGATTAGTTTAAACTTTTGATGATTTAATTATTAATTTAATTAAATAAAATAATAATTAACTTACCGTTTGAGATTATGACGTCTATCGACAATTCCCTGTCTGAAACACAGTATACATTTGCACTGCAAACTGATAATAATTGATAATATCTGTTGTGTTACAGGTGGCGCCACAATTGGACTGCAGCAACTTCTTTTGCAAGACTGAAATGATCACTATAGAACTGTAAAATTAATAAAATAAAATAACATTTATTTAACATAAATCAGCACAGGGGTTTTCTTATCCCTCCCGTTCATTTCCAAATCATAAATTAAAAATAGACAAAAACAAAACTAAAAGTGTGTTAAAACAAAAAATTATCCGTCATTAATCCGGCTCCACCGCCAATAATAAATAAAGCTAACCGATCGTTTTCCGGCGCCTCCGCCAACAATCGCGGTGATTTTCCGGATCCCCCGCCAAAAATTTCGGCGGGCATCAGTGCGTCCCGGCGAATCCGCCAAAATTTTCAGCGGAGTGTCAGGTTTGACCGCTTCGACACTTTTGGCAGATGAGCCGGAAACAACCGCAAATATTGGCGGAGGCGCCGGAAATCGGGCAAATCGCGTGGTCATTTTTTGTGGAGGGGCCGGAATATGTCATTATCTTTGTCGTTTTTCGCGGATGCGCCGGGATAAGCCCCAATAAATTCGGCGTTTTCGACGGATTTATTTTATATAAACTTAATTTAAATGAAAATAGAGGAAGGGAAAGGACACAACGCATTTTTCTCAAAACAGTACAGGTGCAAAGAGTGAGTTCTGAGAAAATTAACAAAATAATTTTGTTGATGCAATATCTTGAAAAGTATAGCAGTTAGCTGTTTTGTGTCAACAGACAAAATACAAAGTAATTCACAGAGAATTAAATGTATTACATATTTTATTTATACTTGCATTAAAAGCAGAGCTATGATTAAAACAATCATCATGGACATGTACTGTTTTTGAACTGAACGGAAAGACAGCGTACATTTCTAACAATATTTGTTTATTTAAAGCTTTTAAATATTATTTTTATTATTATATATAGTGATTTTGGGGTTCTGATTCCAAACCCGTTGTCTATTTTTTTTTAATTCAAAATAACGGATTCAATATGGCGACCAGAAAATTTAGGAACATGCCGGATGCTTATGAAACTTATTTGCTGTGATATTTGAAGATCCTAGACTCCACATCCAATGTACAAATTACAACATTCAAAATGGCGGAATCAATATGGCGACCGTAAATGCAAAACTAAATGTAATATTTGAAGATTGATGATTAAAAATGTCATGTCAGGTTTTCACAAGAAATGCAAAATGGCGGAAATGACAGGGTTAGTCAAAATTATCGGAACCGTAAAGAATTTCAAAAATTTAAATATCAAAAAAAAATTAAACAAGTTTTTTTTATTTTTAACAAGCTATCGTCTAAGTATATATTTAATATACTCGGTGTTAATTTTGATATGGAAACTTGCTAAACTTTTCCTCTTGTAATAGAACATCCTGTATATTTTACATTTTTTAATTCTAAGATTAATTCTTAGAGGTTTTTGTAGGAATAATTGTTTGTATCAAATGCATCATCTTTGAGTTATGATCAATTAATCAATTAACGGAAAAAAATAAAAAGTCAAGAAAAAATAACAAACCATGAAACAGAATTTAATTAAATATTCAAGCTACCAAACTAAAAGAAACGCGTATGTATGTGGGAAAATATTCTTAATTTGAAGTTTAGGAGTTTTCATTAATTGCTCATAACTAAAAAATAGTATTGTAAAAAGTGATTTTTACAAAAAATTCTAAAAATTAGCAGGTTATCAAATTTCCAGAATAAACGATAGTTTGTTTAAACCCAGGTACAGTTTTTGTTTGATAAATTTTTTGAATTTATTACAGAGAATTATTTAGGTATTTCGGTAATTTTGTCTATTTTTGATTAGTTGCTGATAACTAAAAAATTATGCATTTTCTAAAGAAAGGATTCATACAAAAGATTCTTAGAATTAAAAAATGTAAAATTATACAGGTTGTTCTTTTTGAAACAAGAAAGGTTACCAAATTTCCCGAACAAAACTAACACCCTGTATATTAAAAATATATTTAAACGATAGATTGTTCAAAGCAAAGCAACTTTGACTTGATAAATTTTTTGAAATTGTTTACGGTTGGAGAATTATTTAGGTGTTTCGGTAATTTGGCTAACTCTGTATATGGCGATGTGATATAGTATGATATTATAGAGTTTGATGCTTATATAGATAATAGTATTAAATTTCCTCTTGTACGGTGGTAGTGGTTCCGAAGTCACGTAGTAGAAACGCGTTGCCAAAAAGTGCAAAAACTCACTGTTCTGGACAAGCTTATTGCGCCCAAGCATCCTCTTTAGGTCTATTCGACAGAATAGAATATTTTGGCTGCTTCAGTTCAAAATGGTCAATTTTGGACTTGTACTGTTTTCGAACTCGAAGATTCATTAAAGCACCATGTTTTATTTGCTTAATATATACAGCTGTTTTCTTCAATACTCCCCACGGACGCTCAGCGTGGCCTACTCTTCAAGGGTGAAGATATCATTTTAAGGTGCTCAAAGATCGTCCTGAAACAATAAGTAAGTCTACGAAAGGTAAGATAAAGAAAATATTGATTTTGCTAATACATAGTGATTCATGAGGAATCGCCCTACTCTGACTTTCGTTACTGGGGAATCAACATACAACAGAGCAAATTGGTCATCAAAATAAGCAGTTTAAGAGACAATCTTTAAAATTGTAACAATTACAACAATAACATTTTGTTAGTACCAAGTGTAAGATCAATTATTTATTTATTATTTATTATTATTTAAGTAACAGTAGGATGATATTTAGACGACACACACAACAATATCTTATTCCGTCGTAATTAGGAAAACGATATTATTCCATTTTTGTGGGTGTATGAATTATCATTTAGATTAGGTCGGGCGGGAAAAGTTTAAAGAAGTGCAACCGGCGACGTTCAAATCTGAAGTAATACAATGTAGTTTTACCAGCGGATTTAAATAAGAAAGGCGGGTACAATTTCTCAAATAACTTTCGTATATTTTAACATATTATCAGCGGGCCGCAATTTGTGCCGTCGCGACCGGTTCGTTTACCGGGCGACCCTTGGCGCCCCCTCGCAGCAGATTAGACAAAAAAATAATCCCCTTCGCCCTCGCGGAAAAAAAAATGTACATTCACTTGACGTCTAATTAGCGAATCCACTAATTAAGTTCGGGCATTGTGTTTCCCCTGTCGTAGCTATCGCGTTTCGCACAGTGAAAAAATAATAAATTTCAAATACCTTAAATAATCTACGTGACGCCCTTCCGGCGTACCTACCGCCATACCGGCGTGTCTAACCTAATTAAATCACGTACAGAAATGGAAAAATTGGAAATTGAATTTGGGATTTTCAGTAAGAGGCGCGGATGAATTCTTCCTGAACTTTTTATCGCGGCACGATTCGTTGCTATATTCGAAAAAAACGACGATGTTTATCAATTGGTAAATAAATCTATCACATCCGAATAATCTAAAGACACAATGAATATTTAACACAACCTCTTTTATTTGGAAAACGTTTGCCAGAAAGGGTGGGTCAGTGTCTTCTCCGACAGTTTCAAAGATTAGGCCGTCGATCTTGAGCTATGAAAAGACAACAGCTGAGACAGGTGGGTATTATCGTCAGAGTTGGAAGAAAACCTACTCACAAGGGCCGGTTGCACGCCTTTTATGATGGAAGTGTTACTCCATTTTTGTTGGTAAATTGGTCTCTTGTAGTCTCTTGTAGCGATATGAATGGACCTGTGGATTACAAGACGAATCCTGATCGAATTCATTTTATCCAGATGCTAGAAGTCGAGGGTGTGCTGTAAACGTTTTCCAAATAAAAGAGGTTGTGTTAAATAACACAACCTCTTTTATTTGGAAAACGTTTGCCAGAAAGGGTGGGTCAGTGTCTTCTCCGACAGTTTCAAAGATTAGGTCGTCGATCTTGAGCTATGAAAAGACAACAGTTGAGATAGGTGGGTATTATCGTCAGAGTTGGAAGAAAACATACTCACAAGGTCCGGTTGCACGCCTTTTAAGATGGAGGTGTTACTCCATTTTTGTTGGTAAATTGGTCTCTTGGAGTCTCTTGTAGCGATATGAATGGACTTGTGGATTACAAGACGAATCCTGATCGAATTCATTATATCCAGATGCTAGAAGTCGAGGGTGTACTGTAAACGTTTTCCAAATAAACGAGGTTGTGTTAAATAACACAACCTCTTCTTTTATTTGGAAAACGTTTGCCAGAAAGGGTGGGTCAGTGTCTTCTCCGACAGTTTCAAAGATTGGGTCGTCGATCTTGAGCTATGAAAAGACAACAGTTGAGACAGGTGGGTATTATCGTCAGAGTTGGAAGAAAACCTACTCACAAGGTCCGGTTGCACGCCTTTTAAGATGGAAGTGTTACTCCATTTTTGTTGGTAAATTGGTCTCTTTCTTGGAGTCTCTTGTAGCGATATGAATGGACCTGTGGATTACAAGACGAATCCTGATCGAATTCCTTTTATCCAGATGCTAGAAGTCGAGGGTGTGCTGCAAGCGTTTTCCAAATAAAAGAGGTTGTGATAGTTGAGATAGGTGGGTATTATCGTCAGAGTTGGAAGAAAACCTACTCACAAGGTCCGGTTGCACGCCTTTTAAAATGGAAGTGTTACTCTACTTTTGTTGGTAATTTGGTCTCTTGCAGTCTCTTGTAGCGGTAAGAATAGACCTGGGGTTTACTAAACGAATCCTGATCGAATTCTTTTTATCCAGATGCTAGAAGTCGAGGGTGTGCTGTAAACGTTTTTCAAATAAAAGAGGTTGTGTTAAATAACACAACCTCTTTTAGTTGGAAAACGTTTGCCAGAAAGGGTGGGTCAGTGTCTTCGCAGACAGTTTCAATGATTGGGTCGTCGATCTTGAGCTATGGAAAGATAACAGTTGAGACAGGTGGGTATTATCGTCAGAGTGGGAAGAAAACATACTCACAAGGTCCGGTTGCATGCCTTTTAAGATGGAAGTATTACTCCATTTTTGTTGGTAATGTGGTCTCTTGTAGTCTCTTGTAGCGGTATGAATGGAGCTGTGGTTTACTAGACGAATCCTGATTCGAATTCTTTTTATCCAGATGCTAGAAGTCGAGGGTGTGCTGCAAGCGTTTTCCAAATAAAAGAGGTTGTGTTAAATAACACAACCTCTTTTATTTCGAAAACGTTTGCCAGAAAGGGTGGGTCAGTGTCTTCTCCGACAGTTTCAAAGATTGGGTCGTCGATCTTGAGCTATGAAAAGACAACAGTTGAGACAGGTGGGTATTATCGTCAGAGTTGGAAGAAAACATACTCACAAGCTCCGGTTGCACGCCTTTTAAGATGGAAGTGTTACTCCATTTTTGTTGGTAAATTAGTCTCTTGTAGTCTCTTGTAACGATATGAATGGACCTGTGGATTACAAGACGAATCCTGATCGAATTCCTTTTATCCAGATGCTAGAAGTCGAGGGTATGCTGCAAGCGTTTTCCAAATAAAAGAGGTTGTGTTAAATAACACAACCTCTTTTATTTCGAAAACGTTTGCCAGAAAGGGTGGGTCAATGTTTTCGCAGACAGTTTCAAAGATTGGCTCGTCGATCTTGAGCTATGGAAAGACAACAGTTGAGACAGGTGGGTATTATCGTCGGAGTTGGAAGAAAACATACTCACAAGCTCCGGTTGCACGCCTTTTAAGATGGAAGTGTTACTCCATTTTTGTTGGTAAATTAGTCTCTTGTAGTCTCTTGTAACGATATGAATGGACCTGTGGATTACAAGACGAATCCTGATCGAATTCCTTTTATCCAGATGCTAGAAGTCGAGGGTGTGCTGCAAGCGTTTTCCAAATAAAAGAGGTTGTGTTAAATAACACAACCTCTTTTATTTCGAAAACGTTTGCCAGAAAGGGTGGGTCAGTGTCTTCTCCGACAGTTTCAAAGATTGGGTCGTCGATCTTGAGCTATGAAAAGACAACAGTTGAGACAGGTGGGTATTATCGTCAGAGTTGAAAGAAACCCTACTCACAAGGTCCGGTTGCACGCCTTTTAAGATGGAAGTGTTACTCCATTTTTGTTGGTAAATTGGTCTCTTTCTTGGAGTCTCTTGTAGCGATATGAATGGACCTGTGGATTACAAGACGAATCCTGGTCGAATTCCTTTTATCCAGATGCTAAAAGTCGAGGATGTGCTGCAAGCGTTTTCCAAATAAAAGAGGTTGTGGTAGTTGAGATAGGTGGGTATTATCGTCAGAGTTGGAAGAAAATCTACTCACAAGGTCCGGTTGCACGCCTTTTAAGATGGAAGTATTACTCTACTTTTGTTGGTAATTTGGTCTCTTGCAGTCTCTTCTAGCGGTAAGAATAGACCTGGGGTTTACTAAACGAATCCTGATCGAATTCTTTTTATCCAGATGCTAGAAGTCGAGGGTGTGCTGTAAACGTTTTTCAAATAAAAGAGGTTGTGTTAAATAACACAACCTCTTTTAGTTGGAAAACGTTTGCCAGAAAGGGTGGGTCAGTGTCTTCTCCGACAGTTTCAAAGATTAGGTCGTCGATCTTGAGCTATGAAAAGACAACAGTTGAGATAGGTGGGTATTATCGTCAGAGTTGGAAGAAAACATACTCACAAGGTCCGGTTGCACGCCTTTTAAGATGGAGGTGTTACTCCATTTTTGTTGGTAAATTGGTCTCTTGGAGTCTCTTGTAGCGGTAAGAATAGACCTGGGGTTTCCTAAACGAATCCTGATCGAATTCTTTTTATCCAGATGCTAGAAGACGAGGGTGTGCTGTAAACGTTTTTCAAATAAAAGAGGTTGTGTTAAATAACACAACCTCTTTTATTTGGAAAACGTATGCCAGAAAGGGTAGGTCAGTGTCTTCGCAGACAGTTTCAAAGATTGGCTCGTCGATCTTGAGCTATGGAAAGACAACAGTTGAGACAGGTGGGTATTATCGTCGGAGTTGGAAGAAAACATACTCACAAGCTCCGGTTGCACGCCTTTTAAGATGGAAGTGTTACTCCATTTTTGTTGGTAAATTAGTCTCTTGTAGTCTCTTGTAACGATATGAATGGACCTGTGGATTACAAGACGAATCCTGATCGAATTCCTTTTATCCAGATGCTAGAAGTCGAGGGTATGCTGCAAGCGTTTTCCAAATAAAAGAGGTTGTGTTAAATAACACAACCTCTTTTATTTCGAAAACGTTTGCCAGAAAGGGTGGGTCAATGTTTTCGCAGACAGTTTCAAAGATTGGCTCGTCGATCTTGAGCTATGGAAAGACAACAGTTGAGACAGGTGGGTATTATCGTCGGAGTTGGAAGAAAACATACTCACAAGCTCCGGTTGCACGCCTTTTAAGATGGAAGTGTTACTCCATTTTTGTTGGTAAATTAGTCTCTTGTAGTCTCTTGTAACGATATGAATGGACCTGTGGATTACAAGACGAATCCTGATCGAATTCCTTTTATCCAGATGCTAGAAGTCGAGGGTATGCTGCAAGCGTTTTCCAAATAAAAGAGGTTGTGTTAAATAACACAACCTCTTTTATTTCGAAAACGTTTGCCAGAAAGGGTGGGTCAATGTTTTCGCAGACAGTTTCAAAGATTGGCTCGTCGATCTTGAGCTATGGAAAGACAACAGTTGAGACAGGTGGGTATTATCGTCAGAGTTGGAAGAAAACATACTCACAAGCTCCAGTTGCACGCCTTTTAAGATGGACCTTAAGATCTTGTAGTCTCTTGTAGCGATATGAATGGACCTGTGGATTACAAGACGAATCCTGATCGAATTCATTTTATCCAGATGCTAGAAGTCGAGGGTGTGCTGTAAACGTTTTCCAAATAAAGGAGGTTGTGTTAAATAACACAACCTCTTTTATTTGGAAAACGTATGCCAGAAAGGGTGGGTCAGTGTCTTCGCAGACAGTTTCAAAGATTGGCTCGTCGATCTTGAGCTATGGAAAGACAACAGTTGAGAAAGGTGGGTATTATCGTCAGAGTTGGAAGAAAACATACTCACATGCTAGAAGTCGACGGTGTGCTGTAAATAAAGAATTAAATAAATACTTAAAGCAATTACATAAAGATAAAACGATTTGTTGCTCTGGGTAATTAGTTTCATTATGAGTTCATTTCCATGATTGGAATCTTAACCAAGTAGAGTGGCTGGCTGTATTCAAATTAGGACCCTTTTAAAACACATGAATGGGATTTAACTTTTCGAGCAACTTCCAAATTAAATGACGTACCCAACGCACTCCATGTGGAATTAGCAGCAGGGTCATCCCTCAATTTAAGAGGGTACATTCCCTCCGCTCATTCCTTTTTCTTAAATTACTTTATGCGAAAAATCTAGATTTGCGTCACACAGAAAAACAACCTCCCCAGCGCCTACCGTCTGAGTAAACATGGCGAACAATCAATTCGAGATTACTCCCCTTCGCCCAACCATCGGTTCGCAGCCGGGCCTGTCGCCTGTAATTTAAACATCTTATTCGACTATAATTATAAATCTAAAGTTTATAACCAAAACTGCCTCGAACGCTTAACTAAAGGCAAACGCTATTTTCTGCTCCCCCCTTCGTTTTACGAATGCTACTGTTGACAGTTACGCCTCAATGCCCCGAGACAATGGTATAAATAACGAAACTTCGGCAATGTTTAACAATTTCCAGAGGGAAAATTATATCTTCAATTCTCCCCCATGCTTTTGTTCAAAAACATCCCAGCTCTATCAACACTAAAACGCCCATCAATATAATACACATTAGTATGTGAGCACAATGTGTAAAATCTATCAAAGAAAAACTCTGTATTTGCCACTTAGCTATTTTAGACTACCCTAGTTACGTCTGTTTCTAAACACCTTTCTTAGTAACTAAAACAAATTCTAAATAATAGTATAGTTTGAAGTGCCGTGCTATACTATTCTTAACTTTTTCGTAGCATAGACGCATGCGCAGTGGAGGCATTTATAAGATATGCCAACAGTACCAACGTGAGACCTTTTGTTTTGCTTTGACATACCGCGGTAACGTATAGGTTAAAGTTACGCCCAGACCAGAGCGATTTTCGCATCGCGTAGCGTCAGCGAAAATCGCGCGAAACCAAATTACATTACAGCATATGGATGTGACCAAACCAGAGCGTCAAATTTCGCAGAATGCAGCGTTTATTTCGTTCAACCGCATGGCTTTTTTGTTAACGTTCCGAGGCCAAAACCTGTCCTGAGCGGGTATCGAAAAACGCGCGAATCGCGTGCGGAACAATTTTACTAGGCGGGATAGCAAATCGCAGCGTCAAGTTTTCAGTTCGCAGCCTGCTCGATTTTCTCGCTTTCCGCGCGGCGTTTTAGAACAAAAATATTAGTCGCAAAATGGTAAACACAAAATAACCAATTCAAATTGTAAAACTATCCAATATTGTTTGATGTAGTGCACAAAAAATATAATATAACATATTGTACAGTGTGTTCATTTCAAAAGTATCCATCCTTAAGAACTCTTGACCAGATGCGATTATTGATTTGAGTGCAAACACGTCGATTTAGATATCGGGGGGAAGTTAAAAAATGGTACCTAGAGAATGTTAGGTTTCATCCCTTCACCCTCCAGCCACCCCACTTTGAAATTTCAAATGGCACCCCCTACCTTGTGATACATCATTTGAAAGGGCACAAAATTCTCTAGGTAACCAAGATAAAAAAAATGAAATCGATCGATTGGTTCTTGAGATAGACTACACAGATGATGGAAGGTATGAAATAAATTATTACTAGCAAAACATTGCGGATTGGGTACACTGTTGATTTAAATTACAGTCATAAGAAATAAAAAAATAAAATAAATAGTAAAATAAAAAATAAGAAATTATTTTATGACATGTTCGAAATGGCCACCATTATTTGCTAGACAAAAATACATTCTGTTTTCGAGCTATTCGCCTGCAAGATCCCCAGATTTAACACCTCTCGACTTTTTTCTCTGAGGTCACTTAAAAACTAAAACCAAAACTCCTTTCGCCGAAGAGCTCAAACACAGAATTACGCAAAAACGTAGACAAGTCACCCGTGAAAGATTCGTCAAAGTTCGCGAAGAGTTCGAAAACAAAATGTTTTTTTTTGTCTAGCAAATAATGGTGGCAATTTCGAACATGTCATAAAATAATTTCTTATTTCTTATTTTAGAACTCATTTTTTTTTCTTATGACTGTAATTTAATTCAACAGTGTATCCAATCCGCAATGTTTCGCTTATAACAATTTATTTCATACTTTCCATCTTCTGTGTAGTCTATCTTAAGAACCAATCTATCGATTTCATTTTCTTTAGCATGGTTGAGTAGAGAATTTTGTGCCCTTTCAAATGATGTATCACGAGGTAGGGGTGCCATTTGAAATTTCGAAGTGGGGTGGCTGGGGGGCGAAGGGATGAAACCGAAAATGCTCTAGGTACCAGTTTTGAACTTCCCCCTCGATTTCTAAATCGACGTGTTTCCACTCAATGCAATAATCGCATCAGGTCAAGAGTTATCAAGGGTGGATACTATTGAAATGAACATACTGTAATTATTACATAATTATTGTATCTGCTAAAAAAAGCGGATCAAGCCACAACGTAGTTTTCATCCGATTGATGTGAAAGAAAAGCTTGTTTTATAATATATACCTCTTTATTTTTAAATGGACGTTATTTTTTTCAAAAATTTACTATAGGATTGCTTTTCTCAATTCAATTATGTTCATACATGTGTGGCTTTATGTACATACCGAAACAGCGATTTTTTTGCAGAAAATAAAACAATTGAAAATTGTAAGAACAAATATTTATTTAACTAGATGTAAATGTTGACGTTGCAAAGGTGAGTTGGTTTGTGTAACATTCTTAAGTGACAGATATGTCGTACTACTGCAAATGACATTAATATACGCTACACTTAATTTTAAGCGACACTTAAAATTTAAGAGAAAGTGGTCCAATCGAGCATTAATTTACTAAAATAAAGAAAAAAGCAATAATTTACAATTTTTCCTGGACCTACAGTTTTACCTCCTCATCCAAAACTTGGTTGCTGCGTCGTAAGCAGTTTTCCTTATAAAATGCTTTAAAAACTAAAATCTGTTCGAATCATCCACCTGTAGATTTTGCTGAAAATTTTACATCAAATTTGGAATCGGACAGCTCAAAATATCCCAGAAAATATGTTTCAAGCGAATCCGACAGTTTTTAGATTTTCGATTGTATAAAAACCGCTACATTCAATTTTGAAAATCTGGTAACCGATTTGGAAATAAAGAGCCTCAGATATGACAGGAAATGAGTTTGGTTTTTAGATTGTGGGTCGCCATATTGCATCTTAAATGCACATGAGACTTGGTATCAGGGAGCTTGAAATATCATAACAAATAAGTTTAATGTATAGTTTTTCATTTAGGGTTGCCATATTTCATCCGCCATAGTGAATTCTGAAAATCTGACATTAGGTTAGGAATCACGAAGCTCTAGATTACCCAGGATAAGTGAATTTTAAATAAATTTTTACATATTTAGTATGAGCGAACCCAAAAACGCGTTGTCACCATAATTAATGAATATTTTACTCCAAGAAGATGAATTTAGCCAGATTTTTCGGTTTTCTGGCTCATACTGAACCCATAGTGAATTGTAATTATATAGTTTAATTAATAGTCTGCAAAAAAACGCATTAAGAATAATTTATTTAAAAGTTATTCCAAGTAGTGCATTTATATAAAAAACAGTCCGTTTCTCACAATTATGTACGACAATATACTATGTAAACAGAAATAAAACCAGACGGTCGAGCGGCACCTAACGGGGCCGATAGCCTGTTTCATTCCAACACCCAAATGTTGGAGTGAAATAGGCAATCCGGCGAAACCGCTTTGGTCTGAACTCTATCGCGAATTCTCGTTTCGCAAGCGGTGCGAAATATTCGCGGCGTCTATCGCGGCAGCGGATTCGCTCTGGTCTGGGCGTAGCTTTAACCTCACAGTGACGCGCTACGCTTTGTACAGTTTGTTTAATTTATGTAAATTAATTTGCAGTGACATGTTTACAGCAAAATATTGCAGCAATAAACCGGCATAAAGTAAACAAACATCATAACCTTAAATGCTTTTGGTTGCACCAGGGTGGTTATGCTGTAATTACACCTTTAGTACTGACCCGCCCCCCAGAACAACTTGTGGTAATAACTTCAATCAAACAGTGGCCATTTCGACAAAATAACGATATGGAAAGTACAGTAGAGAAACATATATAGTGTTTCACTTCGACAAATTAAAAGAGCCACAGGTGTAACTAGATCTAGACAACGATGTTCTAGATCTAGTTGATCTAGAACATCGTTATGACATCGCTATTGACGTTCAGTAGGTACTAGGGTGATTGCGACGACCTTGACAATATATGACGCAGGCGGCCAATTGTGTTCTTCGGGGTAAATTTTAAGTGAAAGTAAAATGTAAATTGTAAGGCTTGTATGGCTTATACGTAAAAACAGATTTGGTTTTAATAAAAGAAAATGTGAACGTAAGCGCAACGGGGGATGATGTTGAATCGCGCCATACAGCGTAAATAAGTCCTTATCTCAAAATATAAATATTCTTCGGGTACCTTTATATAAAATTTCGTTATACTGATACCGGTAGATTTAAGCGAAAGGGGGCGCTATTAAAAGTTTGAACGTCTCCTGCGGTATTCGGAAAATACCCAAAGGGTCCGCTCCAACTAAGATATTTAATAAAGGGGGGATTTTTGTCCTCCAAACTACCCCACCTTCCAAGAATTTATTTAATAATGAGGCGCGCATTATTATAAGGTTCAGGTCGTCGAAAAACGGAGTGCGCCGTTTTGCTTTATTAAAGGGCTCGTCCCATAGATTAGGGCACCGATTCGAGTGCATATTGAAATTGGAGGCGAGCCTTCGGTGTCCGGCTATTAGAAATCGCACCAGATAAGAAGGCCGCGATCTATTACGTCGCAGATATGGATTCAGGACGTTAAATGCATTTTCGGCCAAAAATTGTCGGTTCAGCGCCGTCGGAAAACCGGCTGGCGCGCCGCCAGATATCCACTGAGGTATCTCTATTCTATTTCCCGATATTTTTTTCGCTGCTCCCCTTTTGTTTTCGTATATATAAATTTAATTCCGACTTTCACTGATCGTATAACAAGAATATCTAGCTTCTCCATGATAACATTTACTCTGCTTCCATTTTCCTTTTTGTAGAAGTAAGCCTTTTTCGGAAAAATAGAGATTTTGTGTCATATAATAATTCACAAGAAAATCAACAACTGTGCTTTCTTATGGGCGCATGTTTTTGGACATTATTGAAGGATTTTTCTTGCTTCTGACTGTGAGTAAATTACGTGTAATAAACCACACTTGTTTGGTTGTAGATTTTTGAGTTAAGTTTTGCTACTTTTGTTGCAAGTGCTTTATAACGAAAATCAACAGTATTTTTTATTATACCAAAATTATGACAGTTTACTTTCACTTGTCTAACGGTCAGGTCTGCTTTTCACGTGAAAATTTCATTTTCAAATGAAAATATCGAAAAAACAAGACTAAGATTGTATTTACACGGTCCAGACTGACATTGGAAATACTCTTGATTTAAATATGAAAGTTCCGCATGAAAAATGAAAATATTGGGTTATAGTGGTGTATTATACTAAAAGAACGTTGATTCCATCTCAGATTTGTTCTTTTCAAATCAAACAAAAAATGGTAACATTTGTCTAAAATTGTAAACGTCTAAAAAAGAACATGTGCACAGATAGAAATTTTTGGTTAACTCAAATACATACGTGTTTGAATAAAGGCAAAAATATATTTATTTGCTACAAAGAATGTTTATTTGAGTCAAATAACATTTGTTTGGAATAGAATAACCATGGTTTTGACTGAAAGAAACATTCTTTAAAGCAAATAAATATATTTTTGCCTCTCATCAAACAAATATTTATTTGAGTTAAACAAAAATTTCTATCTGTGTGTGATAGATATACATCATATATGAAAATGAAGAAAAGAATCTAAAATGTTAGAATTTAGGAAAAAACTTGAAACGAGGCAATGATTTCTCCACAATCTTTAAGAGGCTGGTTCAGCCTAACTTCAGGTCTGTTCTGGTTAGTTCTGGTGGTCCGCTATTGGTCCAATTATTCAAACAGTTCAATGCTCCTGTGGGTTAATTATTGAATAATTATAGCATCTTATAAGATGACAACAATCTGAATCAACTATTCTAGTGCGCCAAAGTTCCATATTTATTATACCCATGCCCAATTTTAAACAATTGCTGCTCAAAGATAGTCGTATAATTGAAGGACATTTTAGTTACGTATTTTTGCGATTTGCCGCAGTAGTTCCACCTTACGTCAATGTACAATTTGAAAAAAATCCAATAAATGAAAAGAAATAAAGCCACACCTTTGAAGAATCGGCGTCGTATTTTCCCAATTTTTCCATCCATGTTCGAGTCTGAACAGTGTGTCCATCTACGATGTTCTCGAGAACTAGTCGTCATTAGACGAAGATAATAGTAATGGGTCTATCTCTATCTACCATATACCACGAAAAAGTCTGTAACTCGCTAAAATTCACATTTATATTTTACTGGACAGATTTCGAGAGCTCGAACCTACAAATCAGATATAATCTGAAAATAAAGAAAACACCGCACAAAGCAGAATTCCAATCGAAATTAGGAGATTATATAAAAGTTCTACCATTGCATCAGACATCAATCAGGTTTGTGCCTAAGGAAGTACCTATACTATTATCTTATTAAAAACACATATGAATATACATATAAACAGTGCTGTTTTATCCATTCTACTACCAGAGAATTCAAGCTCCAAGTATGGTATGATGGTTTTTATGTGGTTTTGTAATTGGATTCAAATTACATTACGGAGAATCAAAATCCTGACGTACTATTTTGTTGATCGAGGAGGATTTCTAGACAAGAGATGTAATTACTAATTTTCATAATTTCCATGAACGGACAATAAAATTACCGAGGTATGCTGAAGATTGCCGATTTTGTATCAAATTTGTTGATAATATTACTGAAAGACGTCTATAATATTATTATATGTGAAATGTTATATAATGGAACATAGTCGACTACTGACTCCAGATGTTCTTCTTCTCAAGTGGAAAGTGTATGGAAAATGTATGTTGAAGACAATAAACAGCAGATTCTATTGAAATTACGCGTGACTGATGATAGCAAGCATCGTCATTTTTGTGATTTTATGTTGACATTATAATATAGTTTTAATAAAGCTATATAATATCTAATTGTCTTAATATATGAATTACAGATTGGTAAATAAAGAATAACTTATTAAGTGTTTTGTTTTTCCTATACGTTATCAAATCCCTGTGCTATTGATGTATATTGTATGTGTACTATGTATACTTGTGTGGTTTTCATTAGGTAGGCATATGGCATAAGTGTATTATCGTACCAAGAAAAAGAAATCTGTGACCAAAGGTATTGGTACGGGTTTTGCGATAGATCACACGTATTTCTTCACACACACAATGCTACGTACATATTTTATGTATAAATGGGCACATAACCTTACACTTTCAAATATTTCACATATTCATAGTACGTGTGTTTTTCCAGATATCACTTCATAAACCGTAGACAAATGTTGAAGTTATATAAATATATGATAAATATCTCAAATTCTCAACATAGGTTATGTCGTTATGTAAACAATTTATCACAGTAATTTTTAGAGTTACCATATTATGTTGGTAAGCGTAGTAAAGATTACGTGTGCAAAAATAAATTGAAACAGCGTTAAAGACGTTAGACCGTATAATGTTGACCGCACGTCGGCAAAGTCTATCTTGTTCCAAAGTAGCTTTAGCCAAAACGTCGACATCCCCACGCAAAGACCAATTCTCGATTGATTTTCCAAACTCATCAAAAACAGCCGAGCTGCTGTCGATCAGCTGTTGGACTTCCTTCTTAAAGATATCTCAAATATGCAATTAGATATGTCATGCATGTGCAATGTTTTTGTTGCAAACGTGCAATTCCATTGTTTTTTTTTTAGTAGAAAAAAACTCACCCTACACCCTACGTGAGTTCACGGTGCTACAAAATCTCTACTGTTCTTTTTAGCCATACCCAAACAAATGTCATTATCTACTGATTTTAATACACTATTCATTTCCAATTATAATATATCTATAGGTATTATATTTTCGGTTTTCGGAGTATCGTTAGAATAGCGACTAAAAATTAATCCGTTGCTGTTGGTTTGTTCGACGACGACGAAGTTCTGGACGAAATGTTGTACAGGGGTAGGGGAAAACTTCTGTTAATTTCTGCAAAACTTTTATTTCTAATTGACGTTAAACAAACCCAGAGCTACGACAGCGGCGGTTGCCTCAAATTCGAATGGGCGGCGATTGTAATTGTACTAAAAATGCAAACTCTCTTGGATCTTCTTAAGTGTGACTAGTTAGCAGAGTCGTCGGTCGCTCTCCTTTCGAATTATCTATGAGCCAAGGTAAGGAGGAAGTGCTGCATTTCGACCGATTTGAAAGTGATGGCGCAACAGTGAAAGATCGGATTATTATACGTTCACTATCTTTTTGCATCGGTCGATTTTATGAAAAATTCACACTGCATATCTCAATCATCTACTCTCAAATCTCGACTAGTTGAATGTCTACAAGATAATGGCATAATAAAGTAATATAACTGTGCATGGCTTGTTATAAAATTGTGTAAACATTTGTTTCGTAGCTTATTTTCTGGGAAGAAATAGATATTTTCCATTACACAATGTGTTAAATCAACCGTGACGTCTGTGTGTCTGAATTACAATACGCAATTGAACCAATGAGAAACCAAAAAGGAAAAAAAAGTGATTCTTAGGTTGGAGATCAACAAAACAATCGATCAAATCACTTGCGCTGCGTGCAACTCAAAACTTTGCTTGAAACATTGAAACATTTAAAGGATTTCACGATTTTCAAATAACGAACCGAAAGCGCTAAACACTAATTGCCACCCCTTTATTGTCTGCAGTTGCCTGCAAGCTTCGGTCGCTATATTAACAGGATTCAGTAAAAATATTTAATGACACTACTGCTGACTCAAGTATACTAGTATCTACGACTTTTACGATTTCTTGTATTCGATGGAAGCTTGATTTATCGGAAACGATTGTGTAAAACATATTTTTATTCAAGTTTCTGTATTGAGCATATACAGGTGTAAAAATGAATACTCGGTAATCACTCATCACTGATTACAACAGTCCATACCATAAACTGCTTAAAGGCCAGCTAACATAATCCCCACTTATAACCAGCCTGAACGAGAGTGGAGTAACCACAGCGCGCTCAATGTGCTCGGAGCGTTGTTTCTGGTCGAAGTCACCTCATAGTATTTTTGTTCATTTGTTTTCATGATTCAATTTTGTCAATTTTTGTTGATGGTAACAGCTTTAAATATGTGATATTTTTTAACAGTTATGAAGTCGTGTGTAGTCGTGCACTGTTGTGGTTATTGGTCATCAGATATATCGAGTCGAACAGGCAACAAAATGTAATTTGATTATGCCACGCTAACAGTGGACGGTAGATAGAATGCTAAAATTAATTGAACGCCATTTGTTCGCGTCCGGCAGGTACGTATAGTAATTGAAAAAAAAGTCGCACCGATTAGTATGCTTGAAAAATTACTGCCGCACATTTCAAATTACACATCGGCTTCTAATTATACCGGAATATCGGGCACTCGGATTTATTTATTAATGATATTTTAGCCTGTTATAGACCGGTGCTTTTCAAAATCAAGTGCCCCACGTCCAATTTACAAATGCATCTCGTTTTTTTTTTTCATAAAGGCATGTTGGTTTAATAACGTCAACGTTTTTATATAATTTACACATATTTGATGTTGAAGGCTGAGGATCGTATGACGCTGAGTTTCTATTAAAGATATGTCTTGGAACACCATAACCAAATCTCAAGTTGGCATGATTATCTTTCAGTAGCTCTGCAAATCTTTTCAAGTTTTACTTATTTCAATAGTCACTGGATTCCTGCATGTGCGATTTGTTTGTATTTAGGACTAACTCAGTATAGCCCCCCCCCCCCCCTATACGCTAAAAGGTCCACGGCGGACCTTTTTACCCCAACCACGTTTGGTTTAATTTTTTAAGTTATAAAAATATATATCTCTAGCGAAAAACTAGCGACATATTGAAAAGGTCGAACAAATAATCGAAAATAGTCAGCTATTATAAAGTGCCAATTAAAGTAATGTATTGTTCTAAAAGGAAAGAAAGAGGAAATAGTTCCTTTTGTGCAAATTTAGAAACGAAGCCATTGCCTTATGAAGCTGTAATGGCAAAGAGTCTTTTACTCAATGGAACTGGGTTTTACCTTGGCATCGAGGTAGTATTTATGTTTTTGATGTAACGTTGGAAGAGTCGGTGTATATAAAGACCAGAAAATATCTCAAAATCGGCTTAGCGACGATTCTTAATGCGTTTGAAAAGTTAGAACAAAGGCACCGCAATTGAAAAAAGATTGGAGATGGGCCGAGCTGCGGTGCCGTTCAACTTTCCCGAGCAAATACACTGTATCGGTAAAATTAAACAGGAACGTAAAGGTCGAAAAATAATTTAATCCCGAGACTTGAGAGCTTTCGACTTTGCGCCAAGTATTGACAAAGTCCTCCGCCCTGTCGGCCACAAAAGGAAGAAAGGAACCGAGCGCTTTTTTTACTCCGCGGTTCTGGTTATTAAGTTTATTTTAGGCTCCAGGTAGGAGGACCAGCCTTCGGATAGATGGAGGTAACAGGTGGAGTCACCTCGTGACAAATTTGTGCAGGCTTGCTCGGCCTTAAGCTCCAGACTCCGCAGAAAATATGAACGCCCCGAAAACCGGAGCACCCGTTTAAACACTCCATTTAACCAGCTTACCCCACTCCTTCACCAACTCATACAGAAGAGATAATTCATCTCAGGCACATTCACATAATTATTATTTAAATATGTACTTTGGTTGACCTGATGTATGTACTGGATTTGACAAGTTCATTACGTCACTTGAGAAGACCTTATTAAGTCTCCTAGACCTTATTAAGTCGCCCAGACCGTATTAAGTCTTCCAGACCTTATTAAGTCTTCCAGACCTTATTAAGTCTTCCAGACCTTATTAAGTCTTCCAGACCTTATTAAGTCTTCCAGACCTTATTAAGTCTTCCAGAACTTATTAAGTCTTCCAAACTTTATTAAGTCTTCCAGACCTTATTCAGTATTCCAGACCTTATTAAGTCTTCCAGACCCTATTAAGTCTTCCAGAACTTATTAAATCTTCCAGACCTTATTAAGTCTTCCAGATCGTATTAAGTCTTCCAGACCTTATTAAGTCTTCCAGACCTTATTAAGTCTTCCAGACCTTATTAAGTCTTCCAGAACTTATTAGGTCTTGTTTTGTCACTCATCGCATGGTTGGAAAGAATTAAAATTCGCAATATCTCTGAAACGATGTTGTTCGTTACTATCTTGCTTATTTTGACGAGATATACACGGCGATTACACCAA
Organism: Aphodius sticticus; assembly: GCA_963966075.1. Lineage (NCBI taxonomy): Eukaryota > Metazoa > Arthropoda > Insecta > Coleoptera > Scarabaeidae > Aphodius > Aphodius sticticus. The sequence continues at coordinate 12,273,458 of OZ014515.1, read as the reverse complement.
AAACTGATGGAGTTTTGGGGCAAAACGAGCTTAAAAAATATCCACAGTTTAGCACGGGTCGTAGGTAATCATAAAGTTAAAATGTACACCCATAAACCTTATCTTGTCCGAGGGTAGTTATCTGTAACAGTATGGAGTACACCCCTCCGATCTACACTTAATAGCAGCGATCGGATGTCTTTGATGTTGGAATTTTGATATTAAATTATAATATTAACCGTCGACTTTGTCCCGCCTTACGCAAACATAATCTTTATGAGCGCTATTATCGCCAAAATTAAAAAGAAATCTACCCGCAAGCCCATAAGCAATGTTACACAAAAGGGAAGGAATATCGTAGATGGGTAGACAACATAATTATGTAATAGCAGGTAAACGTCGTACGTTCTATATTATAATTTGGCGCTATAGGCAAAACCGGGAGAGGTGAAGATTACTCATAGATTTCAGCTGTTATTTTCGACATACGTTACAGATTATTTCTAAATATTGACGTGTGTTAAAACGAAATAGCATCATTTTCATACGTCTGCTGTATAATTTAAATGGGCAAGACAAAAAAGTACGTCTGTTCTTAGAACAGAATACAGATGACAGCGGTACTTGCAACCTAACCTCCAATTATTATAACAGCGCGAACGTGTGAATTATATGTGAGCAAAATGTTTTCGTTGAAAGGATAGGCCCTAAATACGAAATCGATGGTTATGGTCATGAACGTATTAAATTATTTTCGTCGCACGTCTGAATCCATTAACAAAACACATATTAAAAACATAACCTCACATTTACAACAAACTTTACCACCGGTTTGTGAAATACTTATCGTGAAATATTCAAAAATGAATTTCAATACATATTTAATAATGTCTACACAAACAGAAAAGAAACTCCAAGTTTAAGCACTCAGTCACAAAATGATTATTTCTGAGCTAATTCCAACCGCACAAATACACTGTCTTAAATGGGCTAGTTGGTATGTTTTCACTTTGCTTCTGTTAAACATGGTAATGATGGATATATAAATTAGATAGGATATCACAATTAAATGACCAATGATAGTATTTTTACTAATTAAATATTAATCTTTAACGAACTACCTAGTAGGCAACCAAATATACACGGCAATATAACCAATCCACGTGGTACGTCCATATCTTGGTTCGTACGATTTTAAGCGATGAGTCAACTTCACCTCTCCCGGTTTTGCCTATAGTTGTGGTTTATGTAGACTTGTAATTGCCAAATTATTTAACAGTCCCCAACAACACTTCACCACAGATGCAGCACAACTGTGGTGGAGTGTTGTCGATTTTCTTGCGCTGAACAGGGACGGACTCCGTCGTTCTTCATTAATTTTCTCCATAATACTTTAAGTTCAACCATACATTATTTGGCATAACATGCTTATTAAGCCCCTTCAAGGAAAACAAATTTATCGTAATTATTATTTTCTTAAATAAATAAACAAGTTTTATCATTGAAAATATTGTTCTTTTATAGAATTCAATTAAATTTCTATGGATCTCGAGTAGTGGGGCTTACTACTACCCTAGTAGTAAAAAAGAAATGACGTTGTAGTAGCAATGGCCGTCTTGGGATTATTGTTGGGATGGGGTGGTTTGAAGTGTTCTGTTTGCGCTGTTATAAGAAACAGGCAGAGATAAGGGCGAGATCGATTTTGATCAGAACTTTTAAAACAAAAGCGGCAGTATGACGAAAAGGGCGCCCCTTATATTTATAATGCGATAAATCTGAATTTATTTGATACGAGATAATAAAAAGGCTTTTATGTTTAAGTACGTCGGAAGGTCCTTTTTTTCGGAAATAAATCGCGCCCTGCCGGTATGGCCTACCTTTGCGTTTCGCTTCCCGTGTTCAGAGAAAATGGGGGAAGAGGTTGAGTAGTTACAGCGCCCCTATTACGTCGGTGGTGTAAAATATACAACCTTGATCAGTTCGTGTTTTGTGGATGGGCAGTCAATCTGTTAAAAACCTTTTCTTTCCTCATTCGCCCTTTAGATAAATAACTGGACGCCTCCGGTCCTGTTGGGGCACATGAAAGGGATAAAAAAGCGAGCCTCTTCCGCTACGCCTAGACGAGGGGATGGCGTGCGGTCCACTCGGATAAATTTAAAGAAAACCAAACACGAAAATTACCCCCTCGAGTTTCTTCCCTATTTAGACGGTTTTATTCACTGGCCTTTCTTAAACTCATCCACCCCTTAGTAATTATAATTCTTCACCGTTAAGGGTTGGAGGTTTAACCAACTTTTGTGGCATAATTTAAATATAAACATCCCAAAGATTAAACAATGGAAACGATTTTAACCTCAAATACACTGATAAAAAAAAATAGGGAAACACTTTTTTCGAAACTGGAACTTTTTAAATATTAGTTCTAGGCAAATCAAATTTGGTATACTTCAACAGCGTATATTTAACTAAAGAAAATTACAAAAACAATGTCACAACTCTTAGTTAGTTGTAAGTTATACTTAAAAATGTAAATTAATAACGCAAGACAAAATGGAAATTACTGGCATAGTATTGATAACTGTCGGGTTTTCTGTGGATTGGTGAGATTTAATACAATCTATGCCCTCCACGATCACGAATCACGAACACGTCGGTCAACCTGATCCCACACGTGTTCAATAGGATTCTGGTCAGGACTTACCGCCGACCATTCCATGACCTGAATTCCACGTCCTTGTAAAAAGTTTCTGGTGATGCCGGCGATATGTGGCTTTGCATTGTCCTGCATTCTGATGAAATTTTTATCGACGCCATATGCAGCAGGCACCACATGGTCCTCCAAGATGTTTGCGATGTAAGTCATGGCATTTAGTCTACCAGGAACCACAACAAGTTCAGTTCTGTTGTCTATACTGATTCCAGCCCAAACCATCGGAGATCCACGACCAAATCTATCCACTTCCTGCATAGTAGCGGCTGCGTAGCGTTCACCAGGACGTCTATATACACGTACTCGACCGTCGCAACGAGTTAAACAAAATCTGGACTCGTCTGTAAACAGTACAGCCGTCCAGTGACGAAGTTGCCAATCTCTGTGATCCACACCAAACTTCATTCGCGCTGCTTTGTGATGCTGCGTAAAGCGTAGTGCGCGGACAGATCTTCTTGGCTTCAAATTCGCTTCTTTTAATCTGTTTCTAACAGTTTGATCAGAAATTTCTATTCCATGTGCTCGTCTTAGATCGTTTAGGAGGTCTCGTGCTGTGGCAGTACGCTGACGTAGAAGGGACAGGACAAGAAATCGGTTTCGACCTTGTCCAGCTCTTCTAACATATTGGCCAGTCATCCGAAACCGATTCCATAAACGCTGAATAACAGAAGGGGAAACTCAAAGGTACGTGCTAACATGTCGAATAGAGTAGCCATGCTGAATAAGGGCGACAGCACGAGCAAGTTGCACTTCACTAAGACGCCTCATTTTACTGCCAATCAACGGAAATTGACAACTGAATTCATTTATCATCTTTAAGTAGGCTTTCATCCGTGAATGCAAGAGCGTACTTGACATTTTTTCCATTTTGTTTTGCGTTATTAATTTACATTTTTAAGTGTAACTTATAAGTAATATTTTTAACAGTGTATCAGACAGAAGTCCTTCATGAACAATAGAACAATAAACATGTCGTCAAATTTAGTGTACCGATGTCACTAGCTAAAAAAAAATCCAACACACTATAGGCCATACCTCAGAACCGTAATAACAATATTATTATTGGTTTTGGAAAAAATCTCCAGTTTCGCTAATTATTTAGCATCATCAGACTTCGTATACAGAACGAGATAGAAAGAAATAGAAAAGAAATTATACTAAAGTTGCATTGTTTTAATGGACAGCCTTGTTTCAGATTGTATACCCATGTAAAGAAAATAGTTTCGGAGATATTCAATTGTCAATTAATAATAACAATTTTGTCAAATAATAACTAAAACCTTAGCTGGATGCTGACTGATATCATGAAAAAATAGATTAGTTATACAGGGTCATCGTAGCATGCAGTAATTTTTTAACTTGAAACTGTTTTCTTAATATGTTTAAAATGAACCATATTATTTGCTACCTGCAATGTCCCTTAAGTTTTTTTTAACTTAGATTTATTATGTCCTATATCTATGTCTACTAGTTTTGGCGATATTTGCAATTTAAAGAATAGTATGCTATTATAGTACTTTAATATTGCTCTGTATACAGTGTGTTGGGTAGCTTGATGTAAAATATTTACAGGGTTATAGAAGACGCCATTTAGAACCTATTTAGCTAGTTTATTCATATAAAAGTATTACTGTTATTAAGATAGTACAAAATCTTATATACCTATTGCCATTTTTTTACAAACAATTGAATATCTCAGAAACTATTTACTTTACACAGGTACAACTTGATACAGTTGGAAAGACAATTTCCTTAGTATTCATAGTATGGTATGATGTACAGGGCATTACATTTAAAGAAATAATCCTTTTTTTTACACACATAAATGCATCATCCTGTATAAACGAAAGTAATTGCCATATAACATATTGGAGTGCCATACTTCATCCAAACACAATGATGGCTTGTTTCATTACAGATGGAAAAGCCACCTTTTGTATACTCAAGAGGTTTCAGAAAGATTCAAGTACTTATTCCCTCTTAGGGTTTGAGGTTAGTGCATTTTTAATTAAAAAAAAACGTAGACAAAGTTGCCAAATAGCACCATTGGTGCCGTAATAAGTGTTTAATGACCGTTTGCATTTGAATATTCCCCCAGAGGCCCTTCAGAGTGGCGAGCAATTTGGTGGGGTTTGTTCTTTTTCGCCGCAGCAAACATTGACCGAGTTCTTAAGTTTTTTTCCCGCCGACGAACAGAATATCCGCTAAAATATTTACCTTGTAAACACGATCATTCCGGCCACTTGGCGCGTATTAATTTGAAAAACTCTTTAGGGCACTCGGAGAACAAGGTTCGTCCGAAATTTACTTACCTAACGGCCGAGGTAATCGATATAAAGGCTGAATTAAAAGTTTTTCTCGGACCCAACGCACTAATTTGCGAATAAATCTTTTACATCTTGTTTTCCAGCGCACGAGAAAGTACCCAACACCCCTTTTTGTTCCCACTTTCGCAAAACTTCTTCCTAGCTCTTTGCAAATGTCCGCATAAATCATTAGTCGTGTTATTTTCCTTTAGTTCTTGGAAGAGGAACAATTATTCTTGCCAGACGCCTCTCCCAGCCATACCATAAAATTTTTGTTCATCTTCTCTATTAATACAATAATAACACTGTTCCACAAATTTTAGTTTGTTGTGGCCAACTTCAACGTAAATATACTTTTTTGTTAACCTGGTTTTAAAATATGCTCACATACATATGTGACCCCGTACGAGAAAATCGCCCTAACTGCCATCTCTCGTTTCGACGATATTGACTCCTGTGTTTGAAGGCGGATAACTCTAAAACTACTGAACAGAAAGAAATGAACTAAAGTGTATCATAATGCTGAATCATAAGTAGTATGACTGTCAACATTTTTTGCCTCTCGCTGTAACCATGAGCGCGTAACCAAAACCCAACAGCGCGAGAAGCCGAACTGCGCAAAATATTGTTCATGTTTATTTCGATCTTAAGTGGCGGGTCCAACAGCTGATCGACAGAGGCTTGGCTGTTTTTGATAAGTTTAGAGAAATCAGTCGAGAATTGGTCTTTGCGTGGGGATGTCGACGTTTTCGCTAAAGCTACTTTGGAACAAGATAGACTTTGCCGACGTGCGGTCAACATTATATGATCTAACGTCTTTAACGCTGTTTCAATTTATTTTTGCACACGTAAGCAGGCTGTCTAGTGATTTTACAACGTTACCAACATAACATGGTAGCTCTAAAAATTACTGTGATAAATTGTTGACATAACCGTGACATAACCTATGTGAAGTATGTGAGATATTTATCATATATTTATATGATAAATAACTTCAACATTTGTCTACGGTTTATGAAGTGATATATGCAAAAACACGTACTATGAATACACGCACACGTACTGAATATGTGGAATATTTGAAAGTGTATTGAGATTATGCGCCCATATACATTTATACCTCCTAAAAACAAACCCCGTACCAATAACTTTGGTCACAGATTACTTACTCTTGGTACGATAGATTATGCACTCATTTCTCAGCCGATAATACACTTATGCCTAGCTACTGAAAAACAAATACATATCGACCCATGCAACGTAGACTATCGTAACTAACAAACTAAATGTAGTTATTATAGTCTTTGTTGCACGGGTCGATATTACATACGTATGTACATCCACAGCACAGGGATCTGATGACGTATAAGAAAAACAAAACAGTTAATAAGTTATTCTTTATTTACCAATTTGTAATTCATATATGATTTATAAAAGACAAATAGACAACATAAGCTTTATTAATATTATATTATAATATCAAAATCACAAAAATGTTGATCCTCGCTATCATGAGACCACACGCATACGGGTCGTAATGCTTGTTCGGTTCTTCGGGGCTAATTGCAATACTATCTGCGGTTTGTTGTGTTAAACGTAATCCTCCATACACTTTGCACTTGAGAAGAAAAACATCTGGAGTCAGTGGTTGACAAGTCGGCTATGTCCCATTATACATTTCTCATATAGTAATGTTATAGACGTCTTCCAGTAATATTACCAAAAAATTTGATAAAAAATCGGTAATCTTCAGCATACCTCGATAATTTTATTGTCAGTTCATGGAAATTATGAAAATTAGTAATCACATCTCTTGTCTAGAAATCCTCTTCGATCAACAAAATAGTACGTAAGGATTTTGATTCCTCGTAATGTGATTTGAATCCAATTACAAAACCCGTAATGATCTTCTGCATCATACCATACTTGGAGCTTGAATTCTCTGGTAGTAGAATGGATAAAACAGCACTGTTTATATGTATATTCTGCTAACTAACCTATCAATTGAAAAGGAAATTTTAAAAAACAATAGTATACTTCTTTAGGCACAAACCTGATTGACGTCTGATATAATAGTAGAATTTTTATGTAATCTCCTAATTTCGATTAGAATACTTCTTTGTGCAGTGTCCCCAAGTTTTCTACATTTTCAGATTATATCGGATTTGTAGGTTAGAACTCTCGAAATCTGTCCCAGTAAATATAAATGTGAATTTTAGCGAGTAACAGCCTTTTTTTGTGGTATATGGTAGATAGAGATAGACCCATTACTATTATCTTCGTCTAATGACGACTAGTTCTCGAGAACATCGTAGATGGACACACTGTTCAGACTCGAACATGGATGGAAAAATTGGGAAAATACAACGCCGATTCGTCAAAGGTGTGGCTTTATTTCTTTTCATTTATTGAATTTTTTTCAAATTGTACATTCACATAAAGTGGAACTACTGCGGCGCGTCGCAAAAATACATAATTGAATTGTTATTCCTGAAATCAGGATATCACCCGTCCTCCAATTATACGTCTATCTTTGAGCAGCAATTGTTTAAAATTGGGCATGGGTATAAAGATATGGAGATGTGGCCCACTAGAATAGTTAATTCAGATTGTTGTAATCTTATAAGATGCTATCCATTATTCAATAATTAACCCACAGGAGCATTGAACTGTTTGAATAATTGGACCAATAGGGGACCACCAGAGCTGAGCAGAACAGACCTGAAGTTAGGCTGAACCAGCCTCTTAAAAATTAACCAATAGTCGGAATACTATTAATTTCAAGGGATATGTATCGCAGTAAATAAGGATTATTTGCATGATAACTGCGTTGTCCTGCTAACATTCGTTCCTGAGATATCGGCTTCCAGCAAAATCTTGTTCGCAACCTTTATTACATAAAAACTGAAGAAAACAAAAACGCCAATCTATAGAAGAGACTATCAAGATGCAACCTAAACAAAAACTGATTTTTTTGTAGTAAGTGGTTTAAGAGAAAATAAATCGGAAAGACGAGCGTTAATATAAAACTGCAAAAATAGGGTATATTTTTTCACTTCTCTCGCGCTCATGTTTACACCGAGACGAAAACAATTTTGACAGTCATACAACTTATGTAGAAATGATTGTGGAGTATGACACACTTTATTTCAATTTTTTCAATTCAGTGTTTTTAGAGTTATAGCCCTTCAAACGCAGAAGTCAATACTATCGAAACGGTTAGGGCGATTCTCTCGTACGGGGTCACATTATTTAAATTACCGATACCTTATCGACGAGTGTACGTATAAGTATAACTAGAATACTTTTTGAAAGGGAAAACGTCTAAAAAACACAAGGAAAATACCGAGAAAAACTCATCACCATGAAGTAAAGAAAAAATGGAAGTCAAATTTCCATAGTAGACCTTAAAAACTTTCACCTTTTAAGCCTTTGAAGATATTCCTTTTGAGCAAATCGCCAAAAAAAAAGGAGTTAATTTAAAACAAACCGGCTGCTTAAGGGAATCTTAATTACAAAGGGAACTTTTCTGATTGGGGGGACTGCCGGCACGAAGGTAAAATGTGCAAATGTCTCAGCCAATAGGGCCTGAATTTTGGACATCGCACAGGGTTGTATGCCCTCATCCGCTATCAGATCAAAGGAGTTTTTAAACAACATGCTGCCCTGACAGCGCCTTATTCTCTAGACAAAAAAATAATATTTATTAAATATTATGTTTTGTACATTGTTAACGTGCTAAAGTAACGTCTATTATAAACTTTACTACACGTTTATCTATCTGAGATTTACAGAATCAACAAATGACAAAATCAGTAATTTGACTTGTGAAATTTTCTGTTATATACATTCAAAAGCTTACTGATCCAGTTATATTTGTAATATAAATAATAAAGAAAACCATCAATAGAATGAAATATTGGAATCAAAAGATTCTAACCTAAAAAGCTAGCAGCGCAAGTTTTGAATTTTAAATTAAACATTGTTTTCTTTAGTAAAGTACTGAAATATTTATTGATTGTCTTGATTGTATGTATGTCGCTGAAGATGATTTTGTCCACAAAATCGGCATTCACACACTTTCTTGTTCAGTGGTCCAATAGGGTATTTGACTATTATTGGAAAACCATCTTAGTGTGTTTATTCCTTCACTCTACATTGTAAATGCATTATTTTTCGTAATTATTTCCTCAATATTTCATAAAAATCAGCGTTAAAAATTGAATCACAAAAAGTCCCGCCAAAACGATACTTTCTGTTGTGTGGCGTCACCGGATAGTAGATGTTAAATCGGCCCATATGGTCTGTCAGCAGCGGCATCGTCGCCGTTTGGTAATTGTGTTGTATAATATGTTGTTTTCACAATTTCTACATAAAAATGGGTTATAAATGGTGTTTAAACAACACAAAACAAAATAAATCCACAATGCAGAAATACGTCAAGAAAAACTCCGGATAAACTATTAGTAGCTGTTCCGCAAGATTTGAAACTGCGAAGAAAGTGGTTGGCTCGTAGAAATCCAAATGAAATAAATAGCGGCCAATACAAGTGTTTTTTGTTGTGAAGATTACTTCGACATAAGTGAAACTGATTAGAATAAGTTATCTATCGTATTTTCGAACCAGGTATTATCTGATCTGACAGCTTAAGGTTAGAGCTATCCTAACCTACAAAGGTATGCTTACATGACACTTTAGTGCTGTTAAATTCAAACGGGAGAAGCATAAGAGCGCGTTCGGATAACCCGGTATGGTACGGTGAGAGTGACGCGCTGCATAATAGGCGGACTAACGCCATCCGGCGTTTATCTGCATATAAGAGAGACAGCCGACCCAGGTTATCCCCATACCCTACCCTGAGAAACTGAACGCGCTCTAAGCGTACTAACGAATGACGTCACTGGAGACTGAGCCAATTACAGAGCGTTTTCGATCACGTGAAAGGACGTGAATAAATTCAATTTTAATTTTGATTTTTAATAGAAATAAAGCATATTTTCTTTTGAAAAGTAATAACAAATAGTTTTCTTAAACTGTAATCTATTAGGATGACTATAATACAAGCCATATTTTGAATACAGTCAAATACCCTATTAGTGAACTCTGTTCGTTGTGCATGGTCTGGTTGGAGAAGTTGTTGAGTCAATTGTTTCGGAACCACCCCTGTGCGCCCTCATATGCCATCGACCATTGGTACTTTGTGCACAAGTCACATTAGCTGGATTGTAATGGTTTCTCGTCTTTGAGCATTACGAGCGCTTTTTGAATGTTGTACTGTGTTAGGGATATTACTATTTATTTTATTAAGAAGCTTGTGTATGTTAACTTGTCGAAGAACCTGTTATTTTGGAACCAGTTGAATATAGACTTTCGTCCTGACTTGACGTGCATTTTCATTACACCATCCCTTAGGCTTAGTAAATTAAGCAGTTATCTGTAGACTTAACATACTGAACCAGTACTTTCGAATTTCGCGACTATTCTTGCAACAGTGGATAATTTGGAACTTTATTTCTAGCGAAAATTGGACACAATTTACGAATTGTAGCAACAAAACTGTCACTATTTAGATAGGTTCTGTTTGGCATTCGTAACTGATTGTATTATGATGTAATTGATGTTTATTTCATGCCAATAAATATTATTATTATTATTATAGTAATAATTAACAATAAGAATGTTTCTTGCACCGCTCCACGTTTACTAACTCCCATCTGTCTCCTACTGACCTGTCTCACTCGTTGACCTATCGAATCATAACAGCCAAAATAGCGCGCAATTCAAATCCTGCCCTCTTATTGTGACATCCTTTATAATAATTTTGGGTTCATATTTGACCACTATGGTGGTGGCACGCTTGAGGGTGTAGTTTGAAAATTGAAGGATAAATATGTGGATGTGGCCGTGGGTATGCGGTTAAAAATGTTTTCGGGGGAGGTAAATATTTTATGGAATTCCTGGAGTGAGTCGCGGAAGGGTTGGAATTCCCTTATGGGATAGCGGCGGCGTCGGCGGCGGCGGCGGCATTCCTCCGGAATGAAAATGTTTGATTATTTTAAATAAAACTCCCAAACTATAAGAGATTTTCCGGCTGATAAAACGGACGGTTTTAGCGGCATCGCCGAGGTATTACCACCCTTGTATACGAACGGCAAATATGTTACGGAGCCGTTACTATGTCGCCGCCTCCGCACCGGCCCCGCACAGGGGCGGTTTGTTGTTCGGGCCCCGAGATATATATTTACATAATCTTGTTTTCAGCCACTACTTCCTCCATGTAACCCCCTTACACCGTCCTATTTAAACTTTAATAATCCACTTACACAAACAAAATACAGCCAATAGTTTTTGCTACTCAGATTCTAGCTGCAAATTTGGTATGTCGTTTTCAATTTACAACGTTCACAGCAAATGAAAATGCACGGCCACGGTGCAAAACCCGTGACTAATGTCTATTCTGTTTCAGGAGCTGTATTCAAAAATGTTTTAAAACGGTTTAATCCAGTTATTAATTATTTAATAGGATTGTACATCTTGTTCCTGTTATATCTTTTATATTTACTTACTTTACAGGATTCTGTTTCCGCTTTTCACTATTTAATTTTAGTTTGTAAAGAAATAATATCTATTCATAAAGAAAAAGAAAGATAACTCAGTTACTGGTTCTTGTCGAGGTTTTTTGAAAATTCTAATATCAATGCATTTTTGTATTACAAGAATTTAACGGAAGAAGCATTTAGTTAAGTTAAAAAAATTACGTTTTTATCCTGTTAGTATTCCAGTGAGTGGAAGAAACAAATGTCGACCAAAAACTGAAATTTAAATAAGGATTTCTTGTTCATTTTATAGCTTTTATATTTGCTTACTCTACATGTTTCTATTTCCCCTTTTCACGATTTTTTTGAGCAATAATATCTATTCATAGAGAAAAAAGAAAGATAACTTAAGTCATTTATTGGTCATTGTCGAGGTTTCCTGAGTATTATAATGTCAATCTTCTGGAAATTCTTTGTCAATGCAGTTTTATTACGAGAATTGATTGGTTAAGGGATTTTAGATTAAAGACATTTACATTTCCATCTTGCTAGTACATATTGCAATGAGTGGAAGAAATAATGCAATAAATTACGGCCAAAAACTGAAAATTCATAACTGAAAAATAAATAAGGATTTCTACCACCGTTGATTATCAACGTGAATTATGCCCTAACTAAATGTGTCAACATCCTTCTCGTAGTGACGTCATGCGCAGAAATGAACAAATTTGAGACACGAAGCAAGCAGACCGGTATTCTGGATCGTGGGTTGACTATGATTTAATATCCTGACCAGACCATGCACTGAGACCTCGGCAACGTGAGGTTATGTTATGTTATGTTGCTGTGTGGGTCGCTTGGCTGTCCTGCATTTCGAATTATATCAACCGGGTTTGATTGTTTATAATTTCCCATATCTAGTGAAGGGTACTTAGTATGGCGCTTCCCAATATTTCAACATTGTGTTAAAGCGGTTTTGATTTGTGGACGATACAGCTTGAAATATCATTGAATACACACAGTAAGCAAGTGATAGAAGGGGATGCACGTAACATGACAAAACTGGTAATCTCGGGTGCAGAGGGCGATATATCGTGCCGGTGCGACAAAAACAAACATATGGGGGGTTGTCGTAGAAATGCCAGGATGGGTAAATAAATTATCCGGAACGTTGGCTTATTGACCAAGTACAAATCCGGGGTTAGGTTTACTGCAAATTCCCGTAAAATATGTCCCTCTTCTTTTTGTCGAAACGTTGCCGCCGCCGGTTCACCCCCAGCACCGTATCGAATGCTGATGACGGCTTTCGACCAGCCGGCGTCGAGGTGCTTGCAACTGCCGCCCCCAGCCGCCCCCACTGCCACTCGACCTGCTTTTTTTCTTAATAAATTACACAATACGCAACTGGTGGCTTACACGAACTACTATCGGAATTTCAGGTATAAAAATATTATGGAACCACGAAATTCTACCACAACTACCGAAGTGGAGTTAGGAAAAACCTACCTATATTTTCCAATTTCTTGAAAATTTAGTTGGCTTCTCGGAATAGTGTGGCTTTTATATTAAGCAAGATTAGGAAGAATTAGAAATTAAAGACAACTTAAAAGGCTATTTTACAACACTACTTTCTTTCGTCTTTTTCTAAACATCTTGTTAGTAACGTGAAAAAGTTTTAAAGTAACAAGAGATGACCTGATACAATCAAAAGCATTTAAGGTTATGTTGTTTGTTTACTTAATGCCGGTTTATTTCTACAATATTTTCCTGTAAACTAGTCAGCGCAAAATAAGTCACTGTGACGTCAAACGTAACGTTACTGCGGTATGTGAAAACTAAACATAATGTCTCACGTTGGCACTGTTGGCAGACCTTACAAATGCTTCCACTGCGCATGCGTCTTGTTAAGAAAAAGTTAAGACATATAATAGCACGACATTTCCAACTATACTATTACTTAGAACTTTCTACTATTTACTAAAAAGAAATGTAGTGTAATAGTATATTATTTGACGAGCACGTATTTAGGTATATAAATCGCGAGCATGTGCGAGTCAAATACGACGTTTTAATACGACTCATAAATTCTATTTCACATAAAATGTTTTAAATATTTTTCTCAATTGTGGTGAGGCAAACTGACAAATACTTGTCAACGACGTAGGTTTTCACAGACTTGACAGTACTTTCATACAGGGTTCGGAAATATTCATTTATGAACGTTCGCGTACGTACATTTATGATTTTACACGTGAACGTGAACGTTTGAATATCCTCCGATGCGTTCTCGTTCGCGAACGAAAAGCATAAAACAAGTCCAGATCGTTCGCGTTCGCGTATGTTAGGTACCAAAATGTCTGCTGTTGTTCGTACGCGTGTGTATTGGTGAGTCACACAGCGTGCGTTCTTATATGTAGCTATCAGTTGCATCGATACGTTCGCGAACGGTCACTGCTGTCGTTCGCGTTCATAGGTGAATGTAACTGCTGCGGCAAACATTCGCGGAAAGTTGGTGTGGTTCTATTCTATCTTCCATGCGTTTTAGATTTATAAAAAAAGTTGCGGGAGATTATCAGAAATTGTTCAGAACTCTCCAAGGATCAAATCCACAACCACTATTTTTTTCACATCCCCCACCCTCCCCTGCAGTACCCTAAGAATCATCGTTACGTCATTTCATTATTTTTTTTTTGCAGAAATTACTATTATTGGATTATTGACATGTTTTTGTCATTTATAAAGTAATTTAAAATTGTTTAAACAATTACTTTTTGTTTAAACAAAAATATACGATGTTACGAACATATTCTTCCTTTTTTTGCAAAAATTATTAAATGCTTGTTTTTTTGTCACTTATTAACTAATTAGCAATTGTTTAAACAATGGCCATTTGTTTAAACAAAAATATTTGATGTTACGCACATATTTTTCTAATTGTGCAGAAATTATTAGATTATTGGCTTTTTTGTCATTTATTAACTAATTTGCAGTTGTTCAAACAAATGCCATTTGTTTACAAAAATATACAATGTTACGGACATATATTTCTTTTGAGAAATTATTATTAGACTGTTGGCATTGTTAGTCATTAATTAACTAATTTGCAATAGTCAAAATAATAATAATTAGTGTTGCAACCACATTATTGGTTTGACCGATAGCGTAAAACCTCCAAAATTAGAGACCAGAATTCTACAATAATTTTTGCCAAGAAATACGTACTAACATTGTATATTATTGTTTATACAAATTTATTTGTTCAAACAATTGCACATTAAGTAACAAATTACAAAAAACATGCCAACAATGTAACAATAATAATTTCTACAAAAAGAAAAACAAACACATTGTAAATTTTTGTTTAAACAAATGGTAATTGTTTAAAGAATTGCAAATTCGTTAATAAATGACAAAAACACAATAATATAATAATAGTTTCTGCAATAAATATAAAAAATATATCCGTAATAATGTATATATTTGTTTGATCAAATAGTATTTGTTTAAACAAATACTATTTCTTTAAACAATTACAAATTAGTTAATAAATGTGAAAAAAATGCCAATAATCTAGTAATAATTTATGCAACTGTAGAAAATTATTCCATTACAATGTATATATTTGTTTAAATAAATGGTATTTGTTTAAACAATTGCAAATTAGTTAATAAATGACAAAAAAGCCAATAATCTAATAATTTCTACACAATTAGAAAAATATGTGCGTAACATCAAATATTTTTGTTTGAAACAAATGGTAATTGTTTAAACAATTGCTAATTAGTTAATAAATGACTAAAGAAAATAATAATTTAATAATTTTTGGAAAAAAATGGAAAAATATGTTCGTAACATCGTATATTATTGTTTAAACAAATGGTAATTGTTTAAACAATTTTAAATTAACTAGAAATGAATATACGGACATACCGTAACATACGGACATACTACCGTAATGATCAAATATTCAATGTATCTAAGATGGTGATATCCAGGCGGGATGCAATTTTTTAAATAAATCAAATATTACAGCCACAACCAATTGCAAAGAAGTTATTAATGACAAAGAAGAATAATCTAATAATAACTTCTCCAAAAAAAGAAAACTTGTCCGTAATATTGTATATTTTTGTAAGCAAGTGTCAAATTGTAAATGACAAAAAAATGCCAATAACCTAATAATAATTTCCTTTAAAAAATATGCAACATTGTATATATTTGTTTAAACAATTGGTATTTGTTAAACAATTGCTAATTAGTTAATAAATGAAAAAAAAGCCAATAATTCAATACTTTCTGCAAAAATGGAAAAATATATTTGTAACATCGCATATTTTTGTTTAAACAAATGGTAATTGTTTAAACAATTTTAAATTAGTTTTTAGGGTACTGCAGGGGAGGGTGGGGGCTGGGAAAAAAGTAGTGGTTGTGGATGTGATGCTTGGGGAGTTCTGAACAATTTCTGATAATCTCCCGCAACTTTCTTTCTAAATCCGAAACGCATAGAAGATAGAATAGAACCACACCAAATTTCCGCGAATGTTTAACGCAGCACTTACATTCACCTATGAACGCGAACGACAGCAGTGAACGTTCGCGAACGTATCCATGCAACTTATAGGTACATATATGAACACACGTACGAACAACAGCGGAAATTGTGTCTACCTAACACACGCGAACGCGAACGGTCTGGACTTGTTTTATGCTTCTCGTTCGCGAACGAGAACTCATCAGATAATATTGAAACGTTCACGTTCTCGTTCGCGTACGAACGGGAGTGAATGTTTCCGAACCCTGCTTTCATATAATGATGACAGTCCTTTGAATACTGAAGTCATTATTCAAACGAACTGTCATTAATATACAAAGCTACTGTCATCATAATCATCGGTATGTATCATGGTAGGGATTATATAGTCATAGATACGTACGCAATGAACTTATTATATGCGACTCGTAGATAAAAAGAGCCTTAACAGGCATTGCCACCAGCAAATAATATAGAGGGTGTCTTATCTAAAAAAAGTTTAAGGAATAGCCATTTAAATATGATAAATGATCACTGGGAACAACTACTGTCTTTGACCAGTATCATCTACCTATTGGGTTTACTCATTATCTATGTCGTTTTCACTTTTTTATCAAGGCATTCCAAAAATATATTTTGTCACGCTTAAAAGCAAATAAGTAAATTCAATTCTTGGAATTTTAATATTTGCCAACGTTTCGCCGTTGCAATCTTCGGCTTCTTCAGGGCTGGTGTGTGAACAAGATAAGTCAGATGGCTCTCACTGCCTGACGCCGTTATTAGTATCGTTCGTTATAGTCCTTGTCGATTTTAATGTGTGCTAACAATGATATCGGTGAAATTAAGTTTGCACAGACATCACCCGCTGTATGTTGCGTATCTTCCGAACACATATCACAGTCGAAAGTCCCCCAATAAGTAAATGAAAACATGATTGATTTGATACAGTATTTTGAATCGGACACGAGGCAATTTTGCTGTTCCTCTCCAGAACTTACTGTTCGAGGTTTAAGTGATAGTGATTATTCCTTTTTTAATTTATTTTTGTAAGATGTAACCTGAGTTTTGAACAGAGAGTACTTGTTATGAAAAGAGGAAGGTTAGTAGTATGTATTAAGACCTTCGATTAAAATAATTGCATTATTTGTTGTTAGCTCTTAGATTTTTTAAGCTCTACCAGGTTTTCATTACGTTCAAAAGAAGAGCAGGAGCCTTGTCGGGTTAATACGAATTACAGCTGAAAACGGTGGTCTTTGCCCGGTGCGCTGCTAGAGTTCAACACTAATTCGGATTTAAACGAAATAATCTGCATCTAATTTCGCTGAAGAAAGGCGGCAGAAAAGACAGCTAAAGCGGGCGCCTCATTTCACGCCACGCCGCTGAATACACGGTGCTCAATTTATCAAGATCTGCATGCAACAAAAAGCGGAAAAACGGGGGCAAGGTCGGTGGCGGCAGTGGCAGCGGCGGTGGCCCCCGCTTCGACAGCGGCTGAAAGCGAAACCGACCGTGTTTCCCTTTTTATCAGGGCCGGCAGTCGAAGTCACCCCAAGTAGCAAATTGGCTCATTTTCTTCACTAATACTCTCATTGTTTCGTTTTCTTCCTTATCGACTGTGATTGATTAAGCCACAGCTGTAAAATCTCGACAAAACAAATTAGAAACGAAACGAGATGTGATATTTTTCCATGCTATATAAGACCAGAACAAAACCGAATCAATCAAAAGCTTATCTTGAGCACGATCCACTACACCGGTCTGCTCACTTCGTGTCACAAATTCGTTCATTTCCGCGCATGACGTCACTGCGAGAAGGATGTTGACACCTACACCTAGGCAACCAAATACATCCTTAGTTTTTGACTTTTGTAGGTGATTTAGGTTGACAACCATGCCAACGCTTTAATTGTCAAAAAGGCTTGAACGTGACAACAACATATTGGCTACCATGGCAACAAACGCTACTTCCGCAAACGCTACAAACGCTACAAACGCAATGACCAGCACATAAATGTCATTACAACCGTGACAACAACATTTGGCTACTAAGGCAGCCATGGAAATTAACGCCATATTAATGCTACATCCGCTTCTTTCTCGCACTGACGTCACTTATAGGCATGGCCGATGCGCGTGAACAGACCGTGGTAGTGGATCGTGGTCAATAGTGTAACAAGCAGAGCACAGTGAGTCAAGTGTTTAGGACAAAGTAAATATAGGACATTAGTGGACTGTCAAGTATCTAGTTTTAAGATTTCAGATGCTAACTGATGGTTCTAGATTAGTTTTAATATGTTAAACATCTTGTGCACATTACAAAAACTTAAATTTTTCAAGAAGAATGCCAACGCTTTAATTATCAAAAAGGCTTGAACGTCACAACAACATATTGGCTACCATCGCAACGAACACTACTTCTCGCAATGACGTCAGCGCATAAATGTTATTACAACCGTGACAACAATAATTGGCTACTAAGGCAGCCATGGAAATTAATGCCATATTAACGGTACTTCCGCTTCTTTCTGGCACTGACGTCACTTATAGGCGTGGCCGAGGCGCGTGAACAGACCATAGTAGTGGATCGTGGTCAAATGTGTAAAAAGCAGAGCACAGTGAGTCAAGTGTTTAGGACAAAGTAAATATAGGACATTAGTGGACTGTCAAGTATCTAGTTTTAAGATTTCAGATTCTAACTGATGGTTCTAGATTAGTTTTAATATGTCAAGCATCTTGTGCGCATTACAAAAACATAATTTTTTTGAGCAGAATTACAGCGCATTACAAAAACATAAGTTTTTTGAGAAGAATGCCAACGCTTTAATTGTCAAAAAGGCTTGAACGTCACAACAACATACTGGCTACCATGGTAACGAACGCTACTTCTCGCAATGACGTCAACGCATGAATGTCATTACAACCGTGGCAGCAACAATTGGCTACTAAGGCAGCCATGGAAACTAATGCCATATTAACGCTACTTCCGCTTCTTTCTCGCACTGACGTCACTTATAGGCGTGACCGATGCGCGTGCACAGACCGTGGTAGTGGATCGTGGTCAAAAGTGTAAAAAGCAGAGCACAGCGAGTCAAGTGTTTAGGACAAAGTAAATATAGGACATTAGTGGACTGTCAAGTATCTAGTTTTAAGACTTCAGATTCTAACTTATGGTTTTAGATTAGTTTTAATATGTTAAGCATCTTGTGCGCACTAAAAAAATTTAAATTTTTCAAGAAGAATGGCAACGCTTTAATTTTCAAAACGTCTTGAATATCACAACAATATATTGGCTACCATGGTAACGAACGCTACTTCTCGCAATGACGTCAGCGGATAAATGTCATTACAACCGTGACAACAACAATTGGCTACTAAGGCAGCCATGGAAATTAACGCCATATTAACGCTACATCCGCTTCTTTCTCGCACTGACGTCACTTGTAGGCGTGGCCGATGCGCGTGAGCAGACCGTAGTAGTGGATCGTGATCTTGAGCATATTGCTAACTAGACGACTGTAGTTAGCCAAAAATAGTGTTTCTTTTCTTTTTTCTGGACCTACTAAAATAAACGATATTAAACACCCCAAAAACGTAACAATATAATCACTGACCACAGTTCTTGAATTTCTTTGTTCTTAGGAATGCAAGTGAAACCGCTGAAGCCTGATTAGGAAATACTCGTACGACCTAATTAATCTGTGGTATTCCGTTAGTGGCATTAGTACTAAGGTCGGTTGAGGCGACATATTTGACGGTTGCGAGTCGTTATGAACAGATATTCGGTCGAATAATCAATCAGGTGCCGTAGTTGATTATGTTTCGTCGGGTAGGCGGTCAACTCAACGAGCTTTGGAGCTTTTTCCACGCCCCACAGTCCTGACCACTACACCCCCGAAAACCAAGAGTTAATTAGGTGTGTTCCGCCGACAGGAGGCGGTAAGCGAGGGTGGGTTCTTTTCCACTATGTGCATAAATTCATCGCACAATATTAATCTATCAAACGTGTCAGCGCGTGCCGACATCCCGGGAAAACTAGATAACTTCTGGCATTACAATTTCAATAAAAGCTTCCGGAAGATAGTAATGTAGATATATAGTGTCGAAATGCATCTGGGATAATGGAAACGCGAATACCAGATACGTCTCAGTACTAGTGCAATGTAAAATGTAATTCGCCATAATACATTTCACACTTTTTTTTGTTTATTTATATGTATTGTCTGTGTTAGATGTTTGGTTACTATTCTTAATTTACTATTCTAAATTCTCTGAAATAACTGCCAACTTTGTCAAATAACATATCGTCTAAGTAATGCTGTCCGGTCCTGTGCCTAGTTGTCATACGACCGCAGGCTATCAAAGTAGGATGTAGACTGACGTCACAAACCAACCGACTACTCTTAAAATCAACTGTCAAACCAAATAATTTTGAGAATTTTAAATACAAACGCATTCGCAAACGTACTTCATTTATTCCTAAACAAATTTGTTCAACGCTGCACTTAGGTTAAGATATGTGCCCTCATTCTGGAAAGTGGCTGAGGTCACCATGATACCTAAACCCGGTAAACCGCCAAATGATGTAACTCCTATAGACCTATATCTTTATTAACAACCATTTCAAAACTGTTTGAGAAATTACTTATCAAGAGAATATACCCAATTCTTGAGAAAAATCAAACTATTCCATCACATCAATTCGGCTTTCAGCGATCAGGCACACCGAATTAACCACGTTATAGAAAAGGCTCTTGAGGAAAAGAAAATTTGCTCAGCAATATTTTTAGACGTGGCGCAGGCTTTCGATAAAGTGTGGCATGATGGACTCTTTGAGAAACTGGAACAGCAGCTTCCTACTGAATATACAGAACTGTTAAAATCATATCTGAAAGACCGTCACTTCAGGGTGAAACAGAATGAATACTCCTCGCTACGCAATATCAATGCCGGAGTAGCACAAGGAAGTGTATTGGGACCACTTTTGTACCTACTGTATACTTATGATATTCCTGTTCCGGGAGAAATCACAGTGGCAACATTTACAGACGACACGGCTATTTTGGCGATTAGTGACAGTGTCGAAGAAGCGACTGAAAAATTACAGATAGCTGCAAACAAACTCAACCTTTGGCCAAAGAAATGGCGCATCAAACTAAATGAAGGAAAATCCACGCGAGTTAACTATATTCCTCAAAATGTATTGGCAAATGGGATAGAGGTCAGCCCTGTCAGTGCAAAATAAGCTCCTACTATACAAGCAATTATTAAAGCCAGTATGGGTGTATGGAATATAGTTATGGGGATGCACTAAGCATTCCAATATCAACCTCATTCAGAGGTTCCAAAAGAAAGTTCTAAGGGCCATTATTGGTGCACCATGGTACTTCAAAAACACTAATCTTCATCGGGACCGTCGCATGGAGATGGTAACTGGCGAAATATGAAAAGTTGCTAAGAAGCACGAGGATCGTCTACTCCACCACGACAACATTGAAGCCATCCAGCTGCTACACAACAGTGCGCTAGTGCGTCGGCTGAAAAGAACTAAACCATTCGAACTAGTGCGGGAGTGATTAAAAGCAGAGCACCCGTAGTGTATTCATAGTGATAGTATAAGTGAAAACAACCGCCGTCTACTTGAGTGGTAAAAACTGTCAGTCTAAAACAACTTGGGCCAATGGGCAAAATTGTAGAAATCCTCATTATTTTATCAGTTTAGGTTAAGCGAAAATAACGTGTTAGTCATTGACTAGGTGTTATGCCACAAACACTGTGTTTGAACAAAATAAAAAAAAATTATTCCTAGACAAACTTCGGCGAAAAAATCTGTGGTTTTTTTCTTTGTTCCAATTATTTGGGGGAAATGTATTAATCATTAGGGCAAGGTGGAAAATAATTGCGTCTGGCGTAAATAAGGGAAGAGGCCGATAATTTAATTAGTTAACAAGTTTCCGAGGGATAAATCTTTAAGGGCCCACCGGCTGTTAATAACACTTTTTATTAATTACACCAGAACCAAACAGAATTCGGTTAAGTTTCAAATTATTTTTTCTCCGCGATGGTGCCCGCCGTGCCCATTAATCAGTTTGACGCCTACAGGCCGCTATTATTATTAAAAATTAAATTAAATTAAAAAAAGGGCAAAAATACGCGCATTAAAACAAATGTATGCACTACGTTAAAGCATATTCTTGAAGATGTCCATATTGGTACAAAGATGAATATATATGGGACATATGAGAATTAAAAACCTCTTTTCGTTTATTGTTTTTATAGCCTCTACGTAAATTAAAATGTTCTAATTGCTACGAAATTCCTTCGTAATTCTGGATTCCTTGTAAAAATATCCTTTCAACATCTCTCTCGTATCGTATTTGTCAATCACGGTTCCCCGGATAATTTTTTAACTTTCCTCACGGCGGAAAAGTTTCCTCGTTAGATGTTATTAATAATGGGGGCGGTAGCAGCCGAAAGGGGGCGAACAATTAAGAAAAAGCTCGGTTATTAATTAAATTGCTGCGTTTTGTCTCTGACGTTTTTTTGCGCTGGCCGTCTATGCGATAATACGGACAAAACGGGCAACCGCCCGGTCCTCAACTATAAATTATAGAAACAATTTGTCAGGCTCGTTATTAATATCCTTCGTCCTAACGAAAGAAATATCTCTCAAGATCTGTCGCATCTTCATACAACCTCCCCTTTGACAGATTATCTTAGACTTGATAAGAACATTTTATTATTATATTCAACAAATCACCTTATTCGAGTCACACATTTCTCAGATTTTAATTCAGACAATGAGATGTCTTGCTTATTGCTTATTAATTAGGTACCGTAGATATATTATGTTTAGAATTGGCTAACTTCACTCTTATTGATTTAACTACAATCTTCTTAAAATATTGTACTTTAAGTCTAATGCTAGCTCCAGACAATAAATCGGCGAAAAGTTCGGCGAGGCTGGGTGAGACACCGGTCAAAGAAGGCCATCCACATTCTCGACGTTCGGCTCGTGCATTCTCTGTTCATCTGCTGGTGACTAAGAATGGACGTCGCTGAAGTAGCCGCTGCCTGAGCGTATAGTGTCTGTGCATACTTTCATTGAAATTGTGGTTATTATTAATTAATAATTAATTGAATAACGTAAATAAAAATTTAATATAAAATATAATAAATATTTGAAACATTTCTTAAATGCTATTGATTTCTTATTCTGATCACTTATATTAGATACCATATACTAATATAAGACATAGTAATACGATTTTCCATAAAGCAAAATTAAATAATTGCATAATTATTATTTTATTATTTTGTATAATGTATTGCGTTATAAATCAAATATGATAGTGCACATCTATACAGTTAGTAAAAATTATAACTAAATAATTCTCCAACCGTAAAAAAAGTTTTAAACTAGCTATCGAAATTTGGTAACATTTCCTTTTTCAAATAGAACATAACTGTATATTTTAAAATTTTTTAATTCTAAGATTATTTCTAAGAATTTTTTGTAGGGACCATTTTTTATAAAATGCATCACTTTTAGTTATTAGCAATTAATTAAAACTCCTGAACTTTGAAACTGAATTTTTCCCACATACATACACACATTTATTTTAATTTTCTGTTTGAACATTTAATTAACATTTAATTTAATTTTTCTATTTTATTGTTCAGCTATTTTTTATCCGTTTAGTTAAAATAAAAGTTTATAAGTTTTGATTAATTGCTTATAACTAAAAATTGATGCATTGTATAAAAAATGATTCTTACAAAAAATTCATGGAATTCATCTTAATTATGAATAAATATGTGTTCTATTAGAAAACGGAAAAGTTGCCAGTTTCCATATATATATTTAGATATATTTAAACTAATAAAGTCTAAATATATTTGACTTTATTAGTTTAAAATCAAACCATTTATGTTTGCTTTTTTTGAAAATGTTTACGGTTGGTGCTTCGGATATTTTGACCAACCCTGTATACTGGTATGTAACAACGATATTATCAATCAATAACTTAGTAATTGCCCTATGTAGGTCGCAGTCATAATTTGCGATTGTCCAGAAAGATAAAACAAGAATGACTGTTGAATGTCTGTGAATGACAGTGAATAAATATTTTTCCCCAATGTACGAGAAATACCTGTGCGACATTCCGCATTAATGAGGGTAAAATTATACCTACTTACCAGGTAGTTCTCAGCTGGCCCAAGTAATCAAAGAACTGTACCAAAACGATACAATAGATTCAGATATCATAGAAAAATAAGACTGGAGTAACTTGGAACTGATAAGATTTAGTTCAAAGAGATAAATAATATATTCTTTAGTTTTAATTAATTATTGATTTAATATTGCTATTCATTTTAATTTTCATTAGTAATCTTATAATACGGATGGTTAATTTATTGATATGTATTTGCATTTATTCAATAATACAGAAATAAATATCATTATCTGGTATATTTTCCATTTTAACTTTGCGTATGTGACTTTTTTCCTGACAAATTATAGTAATGGGGACGTCACAAATACAGAAAAAAATACTATCGGACATTCAATTTTATATCAATGTAAACTATTTGTATTTTGCATATAAATTTATTGTATTCAATATTTTTTAATCTTTTTATTTCAATACTAATTAATTATTCCATTTGTTACCTACTTTTCGGGTGCATTGATGCTCGAAGAGCCCCTTCACCGCACGTGTTTGATGTCATAAATCAGACCCCCGTCGTTAATAATACCTTCGGGAACACACAAAAACTGCTCGAGCCGCGTCAAAAATCCAGATTGAATGGATCGAAGCGAATGCGTAGAAAAGAAGCGAGCCACTCGCCGAACGCGTGATTGTTATCCGACTATCTGCATCCGTAGAGACTTCTGGCAACTCGAATGTTAGCGGATTTGGGTAAATGCTATGTCTCGCTAAGTCTCGCGAGAGTCTGGAAGAGGTATAAAAGGCGACTACAGATTCCTTGTTGTCTTGCACTATGCAACACTATTTTTGTTCTCAACACCACTCTGAAGTTAGCAACACCACAGGCGTGAGTCCAGTGGCTTGGCTTTTCAAGGTCAGCGCAACAGGCGTCATACCTACTACTGTAGTTATAAAGTTCGCGTAGTTTTTACAAGTTTAAGCTTTTCATGTGCCCCCTCCTGTCACGCCATGCAAACTGCACACCAAACGGTCTGTATACACGTTGGAAGAATGTATAGAAACGCAACAAGATGTTTTTTCCGGGCAAGCATCTCTTATATTCTCGAAAATGTAAGCATTGCCAAGTGGAGTTGGCAGGTAAAAAGACGTAAGGCGAAAAAGAGCACACAGGTGAGCGGTAAAAAGCGTAGAGAGGATGTACCGCGATTGTAAGGCGAGGAATTCGCAACCGTCAGCTTGCTCTTGTTATGCATATAAATATTTAATAATATAAATCCGTTGGACAGGTTTCCACCACCCAAAAGTTCACCGCTGTGATGTGGACTCGTCCCGCTTCAATCTTTTTTGGGAACATCGACAAACGTCTTTTGAGCCGATTTTGAGATTGCTTGTTCCTACTACTAATAATACGGAGAAGTTAGAAGGCAAGTTGCCTCAATAGTAAAAGCTTTTATCAATGCTTATCATATTGAAACTAATCTAAAAGACTAACCATCAATTGGAATCTAAATTTTTAAAACTAGTTACTTGTCTCTAATAGGCTATCCACTGATATTTATATTTACTTTGTGCTAAATTAGAAGCACTAACACTTCACTCACTGTGCTCTGCCTTCTACACATTTCACTGGTCCACTAGTTGGAAGGATTTACTTCTTTTTAGTCTTGTCACTAGATTCTGGGTGGCCAGTAGCTGCAGGGCCTCTACGTTGACGTGTTCACTTCGAGATTCATGCTTAGCGGTGAATGTTTTTATCTTTTGGATGACTTGTGGGATGACAGATCACTGTATAGGTCACTGTTCCCTATGTACCAAAGAGCTTTAACCATATTACTTAGTACTTTATTTTGGAAACTCTAGATTCCTTGTATATTGGTGTTTTAGCATATCCCCAAAGTTGGATGTCGTATAACCAAATCGGTTTTAGTACCTGGTTGTAAACTTGTAGTTTGTTCTGTACTGACAACTGAGTGTTTCTTCCCACAATCCCGTACAGTTCTCAGTATTTGAGGCCAAGCTCTACTTTTTTCTTCTTAACGTGTTCTTTCCACCTTAGCTTTGTATACAAAGTCATTCCCAAATTCTTTGCAGTGTTCGCATACGAAACTATGGCGTTGTTAATCTTGACATGATATATGGCATATCCTCTATTCTTTTGTTTGTAAAGTTAATGTGGACAGATAACAGTTCGTTGAGGTCTTCCATTGTTTTGGTTCATTGATGTATTTTATTACTAGCTTGTTGAAGGTTCCTAGTAGATTCTCCAACAGTTGATCCCACTGCCAATAGAGCCGTGTCGTCTGCGAAAGTGGCGTGGCGCTTGTTCCATTTTCCAGCTGTAGTAATTCTCTTGTATACAGTAGATAGAGAATTGGTAGATGAGAATTGGAGGGTAATCGGGTCACTGGACTTAGACCCCAGGAGGGTCCCCTGGGCAGCGTTCACCCAGTATGGCTTCGCTAACTGATGAATTATCGGGGCACTTGCAGACTGCGTGTTGGACTGTTTCATTGTCTTCTTCACATCCCCCGCAGAGTGGAGTGTCGGGAGTTCTCATGTTATACATGATCTTACGTAGGTGGCAGTGTCCGTTAAGGATTGCTGAATGGCTTATTTTTCTCCGTGATTGGCTCTGATTCGATGTTGTGGGGCTGCAAGATTTCTGGTAGATGTTGTGCAGAAGCTTTAGCCTTCCGTTTACTGTCTCTTAGGGCAATTATTTCAGTTGAAAAGGCGATTGCACAGTCAAATAAAAATGACAAACTACCAGAGAAATTTAAAAAATTAAAGCTGGATGTGTTCCTCGCAAATAAATATACAGTATATCTCCACGGATTGAGGTACAAAGAGGAAACAAATTTTTATTGTGATTTTTCTAAAATGCCAAACTCCTAGTTGTGGGTTATTCCGCAGTAACGTGTCACACCCGTCACGCCAGTTAAACGACTATACAAAACCAATGGGAGCTTTTATTATTATTTTGATGCAACATTATAATAAAAAGACGACTCATCGTTTAGAATTGTCGAAGATAGACATTCCAACTGATAAGATTTATGAACAATCTTTTTAAATAGCCGTCACGGTCGTTACCAGCTCAGCAATATCTTGGTTTTGGTAACCTATAATTAAAAATTCGCGGTATGACCCTAGTGTAAAATTTCTATTCTAATAAAGTTAATCAATAATTTATTAGAATAGAAAAATATCAATAATTCTAGTTTTTATGTCAAATTTAAGCTAGCTACTATTATATTGATTGCATCATGTGTAGTAGCTAGAGCTAACCATATAAACAAGCCAATAATCTTGTCAAGGACATTAATAACAATAATAATAATAACACAAGATGCCAACTTGGTACTTTTATTTTTAGAAAAATATCAATATCTATGAAAAAGAAGTTCTAAATAACTTTTTTTGACAACATTTTAGTTTTTGTGGTAGTTTTTGTAGCACAGCCGTGCTTTTTTAAACAGCAAAACTCCGAAGTTAAAACTACGTGACATCTCATGTTGATAAAAAACTATTCTTATGATATTGCCTTGTAGTATTTCAAGTCTACATGCAAATTTAAAATTTCAGATTATACTTTAGAGCCCATTGATACCAAGGCGAGTATTTTAATCGTGCCATAAAACCGGTAGATTGGCAACTGAATATTTTCCGAAAGGCGCCAGAATTTTTTCCGGGCCTGCCCATAATGCCTGTAAAACTTCACTGCAGTTTCATGTTACGACCGGAGTTGGGCATTTTGTTAATCGAGTGACCGAGTGATGAGTGAAGAGTGAATTAATCGTCACTTTTCGTGAACGAGTGAAGAGTAACACTCTTCACTCGTTCATTAAGAGTAAAGATTAATTCACTCTTCATTCGTCACTCGCCACATACGCACATGATTGGATTACTCGCCAATCATCAATCATGAGTAATACGGAACGAGTGATGAGTGAAACGTAAATGAAAATTAAAAATCGGCAAAATTTATTGAAAAATATTAGATGATTCTTATACTAAAAGTGATTTTATTTTGTTCGAACTGATGGACTTAAACCCAAATATTCTTTCTTACAAAATAAAGATCAACTTTTGCAATCGTATCATAAATGGAACACATATGACAGCGCTATGTTTTTATCTCTGTTGTCAATAGTAACATAGCTGGGCCTGCCGCCTGGGTATCACAATAGTTGTATCACGTTCCTGAACGGTGTTTTTGGGTGTTTTGTGCGTGTTGGTACAGTCAACAGACCTAACATACACTTTACGCTGAATGCTGATGAGAACTGAGTCGGACCGCGGAGACAGACATGTGGTCGGTTGTATTGAAGTACCTGTAAAACATCTTTTTACTGTCCCACATATGGTTACTCTCTCAAAAATGATTGACGATTAACGAGTAACGATTGACGAGTAACACTCATTTTGGTGATTGACGAGTCATGAGTGAAATATACACTTTTATGATTGACGAGTGATGAGTGACGATTAATTTCATTAATCTAGAGTGCAACTAATGAGTGATTCAATCGATTAACGCCCAACTCTGGTTACGACATACTCAGTGAATGTGCGATGCTCTGAACTCTGAAGAATATTTAAGAAATAGACTGCGGCCTCATAAACAAGACGCGAGCTTTTGTCTTTATAACGAGAGCTTGGATTGCCGATGGAAAAGCAGTGATATATAGTAAACACCGCGGTTTTATAACTTTTTTAAAATCCCCTCTCGAACGGCTTCGCCACATAGCAGTGGCAAGTCTTTTAGCAGACACATCACGCCCCCGTTCCGCCGGTACCGGCAAAATCCTATTTTATACTCGGCAAACGAAAATGGACCAAAAGACAAAACGGGAACACGTACATTAGGATAAATAAAACCGTAATTGTAGGTTTCTACATGTATGCGGCTCGTCGAGACAAAAAAATGCTTAACAACCAAATATTACTCAGCGGTTTACTTCCGGACTTTTACGTTGCACGGTCAACGACCGACTGGCCTCTTGTGCAACCGCAAAACAATAATTATACCTCATCGAGGAACGAGAAATAAACACTTATACAGTTCTGCAAGAAATTGTAAGGTAAATGTGGTGTTTTAATATATTTTAGACCAAAGATAGACAGTTTTATTGACAGAAAATGAAATGTTTCCTTAACAATATTATTGCCGGCTTGCACATTCATGCCGTTAAGTAGGAAATTTCCTTACTGGGTGGAAAAGGACGATACTCACGACTCCAGGCTAAAGGCGCTGCCACACGATGCGGTGAACATCTTCCAACGTCGAACGTTTGATAGTTCGTTGCATCGTGTGGCCAAGTGGCAAAACAACATTCGAAGCATCAGTTGTTTTAGGCCGCGGGATTTGTTCGAATTTAGTTGTTTAAACATATATAATTTATATTAATTTAAGGTATGTATAAAAGGCAGCTTTTTAAATTATATTCGGTTATTTCACAGTAATGTGAATCAGTGAGTGTCTACATAACAAACATAACCTATGAAATAACCTGAAATACCGAATAGAGCATAGTGCTACACAACGACCTTAAAATACTTGTCACAATTTCGGTAGGAAGATGAGAATAGAATAGGAGGCAGAAGGTACAGTCATGGAAATAAGTAAGTTCGTATCGCTATCGCAGGATTTGAAAATAGTATGTCGGTTATATATTCGTGTACTGTTCTACCTCGACCCGGCCGCTACGGAAAAAGTTGTCCGTCACGAGGTGGTTTTTCGATGGATGTAATGTAACGGGATTTAGTTTATTTTTAGCGTGTCCGACCTTTTCCTTGATGTGATATCTTCATTGCAATGTAATAAATGAAATATGATCACTACAGTTAAGTTTACGAATCAACTGTCGAACTCATTTGACTCAATCGTTCAGTCCAACGTTGACCGAGACGTTCACCGCATCGTGTGGCACCGCCTTAAGGATAATAAGACTCGCCAGTTAGGGATGAGATCGAACCACCACAGTACAAAATCATCTGGGGAATATGAAAGCTCGTACACTTTGCATTTTGAATTGAAATTCTAGACGAAGCAGGTAAAAGTATAAATTATGTCTAAGTTTAAAATTCTCAACGCCTAGAAATACATTCATGAAACATGGTGATCCGTCTTCTAACTTCCAACCTACATGATTCAAACTTCTTTGAGAACTGCTTATGCCCAATCCGTGGATTCATCTTCAGGAAGCCAAGTATGGACGTAGGAGTTTCGTGTCCATTATGAGAATATTTTTTTCGGGTGGCAAGTGGGTACGATTATGCAGAGTTGAAGTGTTTGATGTTTCTAAACAAATTTGTCGGCCGCCGTCGCACAAAGGCGGCCTTGTTTGTGTTTGGTACGTTTTAGTGCCCTCACTTCCCGGGTAAGAGTAAATTGAATAAAAGTTGCCAAAATGTTTTAGTACGGAGTAGGCGTAATGTAATTATACAACTTTTGCCCCACCGTTTCCGCTCCACATTTTGCACGGCTCGCCACCCAACCATAATTCCCACCCCTACAAAAGTTTCAACATAATATTTACTCCTCTATTGTGATCACCACAGGAGAGTCATGTTACTTGAAAAAGTACGTGAGTGGTACATGACAACTTTATACCTCTATTAATAACGTTAATAAACAAATTTACTACACTTTCTAACTGTTATTAGCTTACTAATTTAAATACAAACTGAAAATACTGAAGTAGGTATAATGAAATAATGATTTCAAACTGATTGATGGAGAAAAATAATCATCCATTTTTTTACAAGGATAAGGCAGATCTCATTACCGATCACTTGGAAAAGACATTTACACCGAATGAAACTCATACCACTGAACTTCCCGAGTCTATCACTTGGACAGTACTGGAGTCAAAGCCTATACCTCATATTTCACCAAAAGACCTAATGACCGAAATCAAAACCAACCTCAGTTCGAAAAAAGCATCGGGATTTGATCTGATATCAGGAGGCCTGCTGAAGCAGCTACCGAGAAAAGCCGTGATAAAGTTGTTAAATTTGCTCAACGCTGCACTTAGGTTAAGATATGTGCCCTCATTCTGGAAAGTGGCTGAGGTCATCATGATACCCAAACCCGGTAAACCGCCAAATGATGTAACCTCCTATAGACCTATATCTTTATTACCAACCATTTCAAAACTGTCTGAGAAATTACTTATCAAGAGAATATACCTAATTCTTGAGAAAAATCAAACTATTCCATCACATCAATTCGGCTTTCGAGCTCGACATTCAACTCGACATTCAACAATCGATCAGGTACACCGAATTACCGTCGTTATAGAAAAGGCTCTTGAGGAAAAGAAAATTTGCTCAGCAATATTTTTAGACGTGGCTCAGGCTTTCGATAACGTGTGGGGTTGAAAGACTCTTTGAGAAACTGGAACAGCAGCTTCCTACTGAATATACAGAACTGTTAAATCATATCTGAAAGACCGTCACTTCAGGGTGAAACAGGATGACGAATACTCCTCGCTACGCAATATCAATGCCGGAGTACCACAAGGAACTGTATTGGGACCACTTTTGTACCTACTGTATACTTATGATATTCGTGTTCCGGGAGAAAGCACAGTGGCAACATTTGCAGACGACAAGGCTATTTTGGCGATTAGTGACAGTGTCGAAGAAGCAACTGAAAAATTACAGATAGCTGCAAACAAAATCAACCGTTGGACAAAGAAATGCCGCATCAAACTAAATGAAGGAAAATCCACGCATGTAAACTACACCAATAAAAGAGTTAACTATGTTCCAGTAACCACTAATGGGAACGATATTCCATACGCGGATACAGCGAAATACCTTGGCATGACACTGGATGTCAAGCTTAGATGGAAAGTAAATATCAAGAAAAAGCGGGACGAACGAGAGGCAAAAATATATTTATTTGCTACAAAGAATGTTTTGCCTCAAATAAACCTTCTTTGTAGCAAATAAATATACGTAAAGATAGGTTAGTTGTTAGTTGTAAACATAACCTGTATGTCACCATATTATTAACCTATAAATATTAATTTGACAAGTTATGTCGTTAAACATTTTCATTGCAATTCAGTCTGGATTTGACAATCCGTTGTTTGGTGTAAACCCTACTTCCAAGTAGATGACATTTGATAGGTGTACGTCAAGATAGGTTAGTTGTTGGTAGTAATCACTACTTCCTTTCCTGGACTTATGACAAATTATATCTAACAAATGACATAGGCCTCAGTAGCTCAGTTGGCATATGATAATGTCTATATGTGTAACGAGTCTAAGAAAGCTAAGAAAAGTAAATGTGTAGCTAGTAATGTCGATGCTGTTACTGCAGGTCCATCCGCATCCTCACAGAGGAATCGCATTCATGATGCTCGTAGCGACCACGATTTTTATCAACATCAGAAGTTTGGCCTTCATTATGGACTAGAGCTGGGCAAACAAATCTATCGTTCGATCTGATCGATCCGATCGAGCCAATGAGCTGATCGATCTTTTCGATTTGATCGATCTTTTCGATTTGATCGGTCTTTTCGATTTGATCGATCTAGTGATGCATTATATGCACATTCATATTACATAATCGATTATAGTCGATTCTTGAACTAATCGAGATAACTCGATTATTATTTTAAATAATCGATTCGTCATCAACTTCGCCGCTCATATAAACCCAATAAATCGTCAACTCAAAACCGTATGTTATCAATTATGAATTTGCAATAATACGATTATGTCCATCACCGATCAATCTTTTCAATTGATCGATAAGATCGATCTCAAATTGTCATCGAAGATCGATCCCAAATTTCAAAATTTTCATGATTGGCTTGCAAAGATGGAAAACTACATCATCGAATTTGAAAAATCTTATTTCGATGGTAAAGTCCAAATCTCGCCAGTGGGTCGATGTTTAAATAATGGCTGCTGGAAGTAATAGGCAACACCAACAAATCGCTTCAATGAAAACTAAAATCTATGCGAGATCCTTTTTCTCTGGCATTGTTTATGTCCCGTGGAATTTTCCGTAAACGATGTCTTAAAAGATTAATTGGTGTATACCGTTTATAAGGTTTCATCGACAATCTCTACGCTTACTATCATCACAATCCAAAGAATTCGAGGGGTTTGGCAAAAACTAGCACGGAGTCTGCAAGCAGTTTCCCAACTGTAAGAGATGTTTAGAACAATTTTCCGGCTCTACATGCATACAGTAGTCAAGATCGCGACGCAGCCGCTGGACTAAAACGATAATTGTTATCTGAATTTTTCCTACAAGAACCTGGGATTTTCTATGACGTCCTGTGGGGACTAGGAATTTTATCTTGTATCAGAGATGGGTAGAACTATCAGAATTCTGGAAAGCCGAACAAATAACACAATTTTAGAAGAGCTAAAGGTAAGACGGTAAGACTAAGAGAGCTACTAGGTAAATATGCAATATTTTGTTTATACTTTAGTTAGTATTTAAACCAGTTAGTGACGACGCCAAAGGGGTGAATGAAGTAAACAGTGATTTTCTGATATAAATATCACAATAACCGATTTGAGAACTCGCCTAACTATTAAAAATCTATCAGATTTGATTTTCCTCTCCATTAATGGTCCTTCAGTTGCAGATTTCAATTCGCGATCATACGTAAAGATTTGGCTCCAAGGCCATCGATCGGCAATTTCAACATCTCATGACAGACCCAAACAACGCCGTCAGGAAACAGCCCATAAAGACAATGTGTAGCGGACACAATTTTTTGTCAATATATTTATATCCGATTTATATCCGTTGTGTTCGAGTGGAATACGACGTTTTATCTACGACTCACAAATTCCATTTGGTATCAAATATTTTAAATGTTTTTGTCAATGATGGCAAGGCGAACTGTCACATAACTGTCATCCACGTAGGTATTGACAGACTTTGACACTAGCGTTGTATAATGATGACACTTCGTTCAAATAATGAAGTCATTATTTGAACGAACTGTCATTATTATACAACGCTAGTGTCATTATAATCATTGGCGTGTATCATGATGGGGATTATATAGTCATAGATACGTATGCAATGAACTTATTCTATGTGAGTCGTAGATAAAGGGTTTTATTAGATTTTCCGGGAAAGGTTCATTATAAAAAGTCGTCATGTTGGAAGGAGTGGTCAATTTTTATCTCGAGACACGACGGAAGCGTTGGCCCTTGACAGTGGCTCCAAAGGGCCGTTATTAGTTTTGTCAGCTTATCATTGATTTCCTCCAAGGACGCTCTTTACGCCCCCGCTGTACTTTATTGTCGATCATACGAAACTTCCGCGAAGTTTCAAAGTACCCCCCAGATAAGTATATTGTTCTTCACCGGCCTAGATAATTGACAAAGGGCGGAAATGCCGTAGACGATCAACGACCGACCGAGCCACGTCCACCTCATTCGAAAGTCCTTAAGGAAACTGAAAACTTGGACCCTGAGCACGCTTAAATGAGGTACTTAAGAATACTTTACGATTATAATCCGTACCTTATTTGACAACTTTACTCTACAGTTTTCGCAACTTAACGTAATAACGCGATTCAGATGTCCTTGCTAGTTATATTCACATTTTAAGGATAAATAAGTCATAAAAGATCGGAAAGTTAGATAGGGTATTTAAAGTAAGTCAAGAAACACTATCAAGGAGTAATAATTTAATTTTCTAGAGCTATCTGCTGCCTGTGGGCTGATCATAAAATTC
This sequence comes from Aphodius sticticus, assembly GCA_963966075.1. Lineage (NCBI taxonomy): Eukaryota > Metazoa > Arthropoda > Insecta > Coleoptera > Scarabaeidae > Aphodius > Aphodius sticticus. Next base: position 12,238,499 of record OZ014515.1, on the reverse strand, counting down.
GCTGGCTTGGATAATTGAGAACTTTCACCGAAAACACAAAAAGGTATCAAGTAATCGTAGAAAGATGTCACGTCCGCAAGGCGCGCGTTGCCAATTAAGTCGCCGCGGAATGAAAGTAAAATCTGAAGCACTTCTGTGCGGTAATCGGTTACATAAAGACGGAAACGGATGCTGACGAATTACTCAACTCAAACGAGCCAAATAAGTGCGAGCTCCACAGCTAAATCACCGGCACTAGGACGCAATTAATACCTTAGCGTAATAATCCCATCGGCTAGGAAAGATAATCCTCCTTACAACTCCGGTATTTAGAATTTAATCCCCACCGCTCTCCCGACGTACCAGAAAGAAGGGGATTTTAAAATATTACAATGCCGAGTCCTCAGCAGGACACTAATAAATCACCGCAACTTTTCTATTTCTAGCCAGATGGTGCACAATTGTCTGCAAAAAAGTATTAGAATAGAGCCATTAATCTATCACTAAAATTAAACCTCATGAAATTTAAAACGTATATTCCACAAATTCATTCACTTAAAATAAAACAGAATTAAACCTGTGGGTTGACCTGGATTTACCTTTACCCTTTAAGACCCAGTTCTACCTCTCCTAAAACGCGTTTGCAAATAAAAGCGTTATTTATTGTTCAAAGTTTATGAAATTTTTTATGTACCTTCTTAGATAAATAACGAGTTGGGCTGGATGAAAAAAAAATTGTTTTAAAGATAAAAGTCAATTTTACTTCTACATCTTTGGTTTTTTTCAAATATAAAACATTTAGCCCAACTCATGATACAAAAATAGATTTTTTATTTAAGTACAATTTTAATCTAAACATTATAGTTGCGATAACAAAGCGTAATTGCCAGAAATGTATGTAATTTGCCTATATTACGGGCCCGGTGTAGACAGCAGACGTTAGGAGTTTTAAACACCGCCTATAACTACGCCACGCCTACTGCTATTTTTAGATTAGACTGTTCACAAGTTATGACCGTAGTGTATATTGAATCGGGAGAACCGAGTTCTCGCATTTCACATTTATACGCACGGTTTACAAATTTAACACACGATAAAAGTCATATACTGTATGATATTATACTTAGTGTAGTTATACCTGCTAGGTGTTAGGTACATTTGTTTAATAATGGGTAGAAGTCGTGGCAAAATACCTAAACATCCGCATCTGTCCTCTAGACGAATTAGTAAAAGACGACTACGTACCACCTAAGTTAAAATATATGTATAGATAATCTAAAAGAACAATATTATAATTATTTAATTACAAATGAGACAAAGAGACCAGAACAGGACTCAAATGAACGTTTTATTTAAAATATCGGTTTTGTGGACAGGAAGAGACAACTAACAGTGACTAACTTGGGTCGGCTCTAATGGATATTAGTTCAGCTACTGTATTGGGCAGTATTACAGCGGGAATTGGATACCTATAGCCAATGCCAGAATTTGTTTTCATTCATGAATCTTGAATTCATGGCGCCCAAAACGTTTATAAAATATAGCGAACTTGTAGGTGACAAAATATTTGGAATTTATATAAATGGTTTGGGGAACTTTGGACTATGTACTATGATTTTACTTTATCATACGTAGTATGTAAAGTATTGTAATTGTGCCAAACAAAATTTTTGAGGTTTTAGCGGAAATGTCTTTTTGGATCCCTTGAACATTTTTGACCCAGGTAAAAAAAAATTCTGTGTATGTGTTTCTTTTTGTGGCGACGATTCCGGAGAAACTACTAAGGTATCGGGACGAAACTTCATATTTAGAAGATTCATAACCAAACTTAGAGCTGAAAAGCTTTCTGTTGAAAAGGATCCAAAGGAACTGGAGGTTTAGTCTTATAGCATTTTTGAAAGATTTTGCAAATAAGCCACCATTTCTGGAAATTTGTCGAAATAGTTAAATAATAAATTAAAGTGCCTACAGGAAATTCTGGACAATTTATGACTATGGCATTTTTTGGTAAAATGAATAGTTTAGCTGCATGAGCAAATTCCATTAGCCAGGATTTGTCAGATATTGTGATTCTAATGACAGTAGGTAGCTGATGTTTTGACAATACCTACTGTCAATATAATCAAAATATCCGTCTAGTTCCAGTAGTTTTATTTTAAAGCAGACATTGCCGATCTCGGTCAAATAGAATCTCATGCAGCTAAACTATTAATTTTATATATGGTATGATAAAGTAATGTGCCTGAACGCATCAGATTATTTTTTTTTATTTTTGTCTTCGTGTGTCACTGCCGTGCGTTCGTTCGATATCCAGCATGTTTATAGATGTATTGGGTCCTCATTGATGATTTTAATTAATTCCTTTCTAAATTGAAGTCCATAATTCACCGATGAGTTATCATGAGTTAATAAATTTTTGTCAATTTACTATACTGTATGTATGTCACCCTGTTAAAAACATTAAATATTATAATAGCAAGCGCGCTCTCTCTAAATTAAATCAATATATTTTCTTTTACCGCCTGGCGGCCGCCAGCCAGCTGTATGCAGTCCGGGATGCATATATGCGACCGTGATGAGTGAGAACACTAATACATTGTAACTTGAGCGAAAGCGAAAGCGCCGACGCGCGGTGACAAACTGGCTGAGTACTTCCCCTTCGAATGTACTCGCGTCGACTATGCTCCGCCTTTGCCTGCTTCCTCTAAACCCCCCAACTTCCCCTTATCATAAAACTGCGACCTGGTTGACGTTGGTGGGGGCCAGGCAGACCACTCCTAGCAAAAAAAAACATCGCAACGAAATATTTCGTTTGGAAGTTGCGATGTTTTTAAAACGAAGCTTTAAGTCTTTACCATTCTCTACCTTTCAAAATTTGCTGTCAAATTGAGTCTGCGCATTACGTACAATAACATTAATTCCATCTCTCTTCATCGGTGAACCGCTATATAGTAGTGTTACGTATATGGTTCAAACAGATCGGTATACAGGAAAGCATTAACAAGCTATTTGATATCTTCGAATCGTATTAACCAGCCTATGGGTAATTTAAGATCACCGTTATCACAGCCACTAAGAACAAAAATTCTATTATTAGATGTAAAGCGATAGTTCGAAACAAAACATCGGCTAGAGAAAGTAGAGCTGATGCGCGCTCGTAGCTACTTTACATGAGTTTCGTATAGGTAAAGGTTAATATACTGCCGTGTTTTGATACCATTAACACACATTAATATAATGGCAAGCAAGTACGGCTCCCCAAGTATCAACAAATATCCGAGTTCTCACTCTATAGATTTATCGCCGAAATGTGTGCGGAACACGGCAGGGCGACTGCCATCAATATTAAATATTATGCCTGTACACACAACCCATGCCGCTAAGTGGTAACAAAGGACAATAATCGATGGCACTGCCACCATTATTGAGATAACCCATACCCTAACCTGCGCCGCTTTTAGCGAAATACATAGACCGACAGAAAACCACCAACGGTTTTGACATGGCCCTTGTAAATTATTAAATTTCAAGAAGTACAAGGCTTTATCATAAAAACTTTTGCAAGTATTGTATCTAATAATAAATGAGGAACAACATTTTCCAACAGTTTTCTACTCATTACCTTTCCATGTCTTTCGATACTGCCTCGATTAGCTTACTCATAAATGAATAAGGATGGATTTTGCACAGCCTTCCTAGTTTTGCGTCACAATATGGTAACCCTATTGATCTGAGGTCACCATTCTTAACACTGAATAACCAACATTATCGAAAATGCTTCAAAATAAAATAAGGTTTTTTTCTTTCTTCTTGATGTGGCATAAGCTTTTGATAAAGTATGGTATGAGGAACTTAACCATAAATTGAGAAGTATTAAAATCGTATGATGATAGGTATGTGCCCAAACTGTGGAAGGTGGCAGAGGTGGTCATGATACTGAAGCCAGGGAAACCTCCACATAAAACAATGTCTTATAGGCCTATCTCCTTGGTGCCCATCATACCAAAAATCTTTGAAAAATTATTAGTCAATAGAAGGCAATAATTGGTTTGTTCCAGACTGTCAGTTCGGATTTCGGAACAAGCATTTGAATATTGACCAGGTACACAAAAGAACAAGTATCATCGAAAAAACGTTAGATTAAATATTATGACCCTCCTTGACTCAGCGATACTTTAGAGTCAAACAAGATAATCCTGTCCTTAAGGAATATTCCCAACATACCTAAAAAAAACAATAGTAACACCTATATACAAGGGAGGAGATAACAGTAGAGAAGAAAATTACCGACCAATAGCACTTACACCTAGCTTTGGAAAGATCTTAGAAAAAGTGATACACAAAAGACTATATCAACATATACACCAAAACCAGATAATTAGCCCACAACAATACGCCTTCCAGAAGGGCTCTGGTACTGCGTCTGCAGCCTTGGATTTGATAGAAGACATAAAGAAAAAACTAGATAGCAGAAAAACAGTAGCGTGCATTTTCATCGACCTCAAAAAAGTCTTTGACACAGTATCAAAGAAAAAACTGTTGTTAAAACTCGAATCCATGGGCGTCAGAGGGAAATTCCAAGACCTCATCCGTACCTACATAACCGATCGACCACAAATAACCAGAGTGCAGGAAAAATACAGCAGAGCGACCTTTGCTGAGTACGGAATCCCACAAGGAGGAATATTACCACCCACGCTATTTATCATGTACACCAATGATCTCCTAAACCTCCAACTTAATGGAACACCTTACATGTATGCTGACGATACTTGTATCTTATACTCGGCAAAGACCAACGTACAACTGCAACAAAAAATCAACAAAGACATGAAAACAATAGAAAACTGGCTCAACACCAACCTTCTGACAGTGAACGAACAAAAGACAGAATACATGATATTCACTAACAAAAAACAACCAGTTCAGCTAACGATAAAGATAAATCAGCAAACAATAAACCAGGCGAAGGAGATAAAGTACTTAGGATTGACAATACACGACAGTTTGAAATGGAATGCGCATATCAACAAATTGGCAAAAGTCAACAACAGAGTCATAGCAGCAATACGAAAAATAAAGAGTATCAGACCAGAGTATTTAAAACCACATATTATATATATGCAGCCTATATGCCTATATGCCTATATAGCCTATATGCATCGACTACTAACTACATGATACATCTATGGAGCGACACAACACACACAAATATAAATAGATTACAACGTCAACAGAATAACATACTAAAAACTCTTTATCGACTGAATAGAAGGACACCAACAGACGAAGTAAATCGACGGACAAACGAAATGACACTGAGGCAAAGGATACATCTAAACAAAATTTTATTGATACACAAACTACGAAACAAAAATATAAAAACGAGATTAAAACTAACAAAAGTAGAAGATATACACTCCCATAACACCAGAAGAACATCACACATAAGAGCACAGCCATTCAAAACCAACAAATATGCCCCACTGTTAAAATCATCTGACGTGGAATTATACAACTCACTACCAACTACCACGAAAGAATTGAATTACCACACTTTCAAACTGAAAATGAAAGTGATATTGACGCACTAAACATGAAGATACTCCACTGATCATACAAGAAGCAACCCATCTACACCCTCACCACCGTTAGCCCGAGACAAGACGCAAGTCCCACTCCCGAGGCGAGGACAGAGGGACAAACCTATCCACAGGATACAGTTACAAATATGATATGCATTTTTTTTTTTATATTTGTAATATTCATACGTTGTGATGCACCTGTGTGATTTATTCAATAAATATTAAGGAAATAAAAGCAGGAGTAGCGCAAGGTAGTGTTTTAGGGCCGGTCTACTTTACACCAGCGACCTCCCAGTATTAGAAAATAATACTGTGGCAACCTTTGCAGACGACACGGCTATCCTAGCTGTTGGAAACAGCAATGAAGAAACAACAAGAAAGCTCCAAATAGCGCTTGGTTATTTTCAGGTCTGGACAAAGAAAGAAAAGATTAAACCGAACGAACACAAGTAAGTACATGATGACTTCACCGTAAACGTTGAGGCCATCCAACTCCTCGACAACGCCGGGTTGATCAAAAGACTCAAGAGAAAGAAGCCGTCAGTTAGAGTAAATATGAGTTAGTGGCAAAATCAGAGAAAGTGTTGGTTGTGTTAGTTCTAAAAGCGGAGATAGTGCTACGTAGTGCGCAAGAAAACATGGCCAGTAATATACCAGGACTAACTGAGAGGGTTAGTCAATCAATGGGTTCCCGTTAGGTTAACTTACTCATTAGCCCAGGGGTTCTCAACCTTTTAGGTTCCGTGTACCACCTAAAAAGTATCAAAATTTCTTCGTACCACCACCTTTTATACAAAAATACATATTAATACAGGGAAAGAAATAATCCCACTTATTTATTTTGTAATAAAATAATAACGTTTATAGCAAAAGTTCACTTGGTAAAAACATATCCTCATCGAAACCAATAACAATAAAAATTATATACCAATTATAACAAAATTTCATTTGGTATACAAAAATAAAATAAAAACACGTGAAATAATATAAAATAATTAGGCATTAATGTAACCCTTGGGGTTGTTTTGCTAAAAAAAAATATTAACATCGGTAAAGAAGCTGCTATTCTATAAAAAAGCAAATAAACCCCTGCTTGAAGACGTTCAATTTTTTTTTAAATATCATGATCTGTGTCAATTAGTTTCAAGCTCGAATTTGGCTCAATCATTAATTTTGGCTTATGATTGTTGTTTAAATATAATATCGATGAAAACCCATACCTACATAAATTTCACATAAATCGTGGCGCAAAAAGGCATTAACAATCTAATATCTTAATCTCCAGTTTCTTTAAAATAATTCGTCCTCTGGATCCAAAAATCGGTGATTGTAATAATTTTAAATTCTTCTATCAGCGCTGTGTGTGACGAAATGTCTATCAAATGTTCTTTTTCTATTAGGATATGAAGTTTGGTATTTACAAACCTTTTAGATTTCTGGTCCAATTTTCATTGTCATAGATTTGGGAAAATAACTATTGTTTTTTTAAAGAGATGCAATCAATATTTTTTTTATATCCGACTAATTCATCATTGATGTTTCCCATCTTTCTTCAAGGGAGCCTTCGAATGCTGGCAATAAACTATATATTTTTTATTAACTTCTTTTATAATTAACTCGATTTATTTATTGTTTATTTTATCTTCAACGATAATTAAATGAATCTTTGATCCCTGCAAAACTAAATTTAATTCATATAGCTTTCCAAAAATATCAGCTAAATATGCTAACCGGGCCATCCACAATTCGCCAAAGAAAGAATTTATGAATTCGAAATCAGCGTTTTCAAGAAAAACTTGAACTTCTGATTTAAGTTCGAAGAGACGATTCAAAACTATCTATCGAGAGCCATCTATCATCGGAATGTAACAAGAGTGACTTAACGACGACCAACTTAAATATAAGGATCTCTCAATAGAAGTTGGACGTATGTGGGGAATGAAAGTTAACATTATTCCGGTGATTGTAGGTTCATTGGGAGCAGTTACTCTAAATTATAGTAAACATGTCAAGGAGTTACCGTGCAAAATTTCGCCCTGGGAAATTCAGGAAATTGCGGTTTTGGGAAAGGCGAATATTTTGAGGAGAGTTTTATCATAAAGCATCCTAAATTTACTGCTATCGTACTACTTTTCATCTTTACCTTCCTTTGTATATGTCTATTAATAAATATCTGCATGTGTTTTTACTGACCTGTACGCAACGCTGTACGGGGTGGGTTTCCACAGTTTTCCTTTGCTTTGCAAACTTGTGTTACAAAGCATAAATGGCGTTGTTTTTCAAAATTGGGTTGAGCTGTGGTGATACCCGCAAAGGGAGTACCCTAGGCTTCAGCGAAGCTCGGTACTACCAATTTGCCCTGATGATCCTCATTACTTGTCAAAATCTGTTAGTGTAATTTTAGTATTTATATGTTGTATTTAAATTATATTATCTAGGTTTAATATATTTAATGAGATATATCAGAGAGTTCCAATAAATAATAATAATAATAATATTGAAAACATTCGTGAACTGAATAGGTACTCGACTTTTAATAATATTGACTGCAATTCTTTTTGTTAAAGCCCGAGCTCCATCAGTGCAGACACCAGTGCATTTCGGTCATGGAATGGAATTGTTAAACAAAATTATTAAGAAATTTGAATATTTCACCAGTTGTTCTTTCGAGCAGAGGTTTACAAAATAATTATTCCTCTGCAATTTTCTCTTCCACCTCGAATCGGATAAAGACAAATTATTGATAAAAATTAATAATGTCAGTATTTCATCTAACTGTAGCGCAAAATATTAACTTTGATTTATCTTTTTAACTACACTTACCTTTACACAATGTGCCATTTGAAATACGTCTGCGTACGGTAATGGGTATTATCTGATTTGACCGCTATAATTTTGGGTCAAACAATTTAACAATATCATCTGAATAAATATGATTTTAAGTTTGGTAGCTTTTGCGTACCACCGGTTGAGAAATCCTGCGATTAGCCAATTATGACTAGATTGAAATGCTGATAGATTGAATAAAAATAGATAATTAAGACAACAGTAGTCTTTATAATTGCCGCAGCATCTCAAATTCAACTTTCGATGCCGTTCTTCCGACGGTTTAAAATTCTGGCGGCACATCTAATTACCCTTGAAATTGGAAACAAAACCGGGACTAGAAATATTTTGGGTAATTTACATAACACCGTGAAAGCTGCCAAGCAAAGAGCTCAACACAGACAAATTACTTCATTTCTTTTATTTTGCCTTTCATATATATCGTAAGCACCTTTCATTCTGCCCGACCGGTAGTCGAACCGCAAAAAATCGATGACGACAAGAATTGTTTAGAACGTAACCAAAGGTTTTTGCCGAATTCAATTTATTTCCGTAGTTGTACATTTAAATTTTGCAATAATTGCTACCGCTTTCAATATAAAAATAGGAGTGCTAGAGTTCTACCAAACAAAATATCTATCATCAGGAATTTTTTTTTTTGTAAAGTTAAAAATAAAATTGCCTGAAGAAATTTACGATCAAGTTTTAAATTAAAAAAATGTTTTTAACAAAAGTTGTTTTGTCCAACATTGGTTTCATTATACATTGTGGAAAAGAATGTTAAAGTAAATGAAATAAACAACAATCATTAATAAGTTCTTAGTTATAAGTAAAAATTAAGTATATTAACAACAGTGCGCAGTTAAATTTATCAAAGTGTGCAAACACGAGCATCTTGTCGATAAATTAACAAAGGAATATCGTAAACAAATGCACGTGCAAGACAGTCGATAATAAATAAATGAATTACGAAATGTTACTTCATCGAAGCGAGGAGAAATTACAGCTAGACCGCGGGGGAGGGGCGGATTACGCCGTTCCCCGATAAGGGGGGAATAGACGGAACAATCACTGTTTGGGGAATTTTATCAAAACCGAGTTTAGTTATGTCACACAATTCGGCCCAAATAGACCAAAGATGAAACCACAGGTAATAATAATAAATAATTCGCTAAGAATAGTTCGATTTGTGTTTGGTGTGGTGTTGAATTTGAAAGAAAAAGTGAAGAATTTCAAAGAAAAAGTGACGAATTGTGTGTGGCGAAGAAAAATCAAGTGAATGAAATTGGGGGGAGTCTTATCGATAATTCAATTTTAACTGGATGATTCCAAAAAGTCGGGACGGAATTCGAAATTTCTCCAGTCGAAAATAAGTGAGATAATCTCTGATGCAGCTCGCATAGGTCGAATAAAAGCGTGCTAGTGCTTCGGGCGACGAACCGAATGTGCTTTAAAATTCCTGAAGCTCCCTTAGAAATTGTACGCCCGACCCTTCACAGGTTGTGGGACAAAACAGTGGCCAGGTCGGAAAAACTAAAATTTTTAAATACCCAGAATTGAATAATGATTGTGTTAATACCAAACGTAAGTTAAAAAAAATAATTTATTTTGGTCCAATTGGTTTTAAAACCTCAAGAGGCTAATTGCAATTAAAATTTATTTTAACAAGGAATTTCTTCCAAAGAGCTATTTTTTTGGTTCTGAGAAATGTCCTTTTGATTTTCTTGCCGCAATGTTCGTTGCACTGAAGTTTTGAACTTGACAAAGCACAAAACCTAATTAAATCCTACCACTGCAATCCAGCATAGAAAGGGACGGACACAGAAAACCGGAACACAACGGTAGAACATCGTACACAAAATTAATAAACAACCCAAAAACGCGGTATACATTTTAATTAACGACAGACATCCTGCTGCAAGTCCGTATATTACATGCTCCTACTATCGGTCACACTAGGCTTTGTTTTGTCACAAAAATATTTTTCATATACAGTGTGTCCCCCGATGGACCTAAGTATAGCTATAATGGACGTAATTTTTAATTTCTCGAGAAAAAGTCATTCTTTATAAAGAGTTTTGGATGTCCTAAAAAGTCGAAAGCCATTGCTAATATTTTGGTTTAACATACAGGATGGTTAGAAAACACGAAAATGTTAAATTTGCCGAAGAGTAAACTATCGGTTTTTCGGAATTAGAACAAAAATGTTATAGGTAAAAGTTGTTTTATATTTAAATTTATGCCCAGATATCAAATTTCAATGTTGTATTCTAAGTTTTATATTTTATTTATTTTTAACAAATTACTCCACATGTTCCCCTCCTACAGCTACACATTTTTCCAAATCCCGATATACCAAATCAATTGTTTCTTCATTTATTTCGTCTACTGCTTCCCTAATTTTTAATTTTAGAATGTCTACATTATCTTGAAAATTATTCGCATACACATTCTGTTTTAAATAACCCCACAGAAAAGAATCAAGCGGCGTTAAATCAGGTGAACGTGGTGGCCATCCTATAGGGCCGAATCGTCCAATCCACTTATTTGGAAAATATCTGTTCAACCAATCCCTGACTTGATATGCACTATGAGCAGGACAACCGTCGTGTTGATAGTGTAGTGAACACCTGAGCTGTAAGTTGATTTCGTCCAAAGTAGGTAGCAAAAAATTTTACAACATATCAAAATAAGCGTTTTGGTTTACAGTACCGTCAAAAAAGTATGGTTCAATTATTTTCTTATAATAAATCCCACACCAAACAATCACTTTTTTATATTTTTGAGAATTGGTTGTAATACGGAAATTTGGATTTTCTTGCGACCATTATCTGTAATTCTGTGAACTAATAACTCCATTTATGGTAAACGTCGCTTCGTCAGAGAAAATAATTTTTCTGTAGAAAAATCTATCGACCATAATTCGTTCTCCTATTAATAGGCAAAATTCTAATCGACGAACATCATCTCCTTCTACTAAAGTGTGTATCAGTACTGGTTTATAAGGATGACATTTTTGATTTGAAAAGATCCTTTGCAGGTGGCTTTTACTGATGTTCAAGTCTCGAGATCTTTGCCTCAACGATTTTTTTGGGCAAGTGTTCACGGGATCAATAGCTAACAGTTCCTGCATTATCTTCGCCATTTCGGTTTTTTCTTGATATTTTTCACGTCTCCTGTTGTATGAAATTTTTTAACCAATTCACGAACACAATTGACAGAAACGTATACCTCAGGGTATTTTCTGTTAAAAACTTCAATAGCACGGCGCGGCGGTACAGAGAACGAAATAAACCCTTTGCTCTAAAGTCAACATATGTTCAATCAGCTTCTATCAACAAATTGCTTGGATACGCTGTTAGTGCTGTCAACTGATCAATCATAATTGTGGCCTCTAAATTTTTTGTTCACCTTTATGTAATGTCTTTTCACTGGTCCGAGATGTGAAATTTGATATAGAACATTCAAGTTTGATATTTGACCATAAAATTAATTAAAACTAACTTTTACCTATAACATTTTTGATCTAATCCGAAAAACCGATGTTAAAACAAAATATTAGCAATGGCTTTCGACTTTTTAGGATATCCAAAACTCTGTATAAAAAATGACTTTTTCTCGAGAAATTAAAAATTACGTCCATTATAGGTATAGTTAGGCCCATCGGGGAACACACTGTATCTAGTTGTTAGCTATTCATTAGGTTAAACATTGCTTCCCTTCAACTAGCACAAAATATAAAATAAATTAAACACTGTAAAATTTGAACTATAGTAGGACTATAGTAGGAGCATCCACCTATATTTGAATGTTTTGAGTAAAAAGTTACGGGTACTGGAATACGAATTACTTCATTTATAATTAAAATCTGGTTAAATTCCAAGCACACCAAACGAACAGCGATGCCTAGAAATGTGATATACTGCAGCTTACAACACACAAAACTATTTTGCACGGATTAATTAGTGAACTTATTTCGTTTCCCAGAGATACAACATTTGTCTCCTTTCTATAACAGTATTGTCTATATTTAGTAACGAAGTGCTCCATGCCGTTAGAGAAATATTAGAAAAGAAATGTCCAAAAAGTTGTTCTAACGTCTTTATTTTGTGGACACGTAGTTGTTTGAAACCGGTAGCCATAAGACCACAAAAATACAGACGTTAACTTTTTGGACCTTTCTTTTCTATTATCTTTATTACTCGAAAGTAAAATAAATTCAAAATTATCAATGTTCATGTCGGACTCTTGATTTTGGTGTATTAACCGAGAGGGATTGAAATACATTTCCACTCTAGTCATTTTTGCGCTATTTTCGAAAGGCCCTTCCGCCGCCGAGTGTTTTTTCATTAAACATTTGAAATATAAACATTTTCAGATGTCGGATGTGCCAGCCAGTGAAATATATTCAACGCATCGTTCCCCAGAATGGTATGTACAAGCCCGATGTATGTAGTTAATAGCTCAATATACTATTTCCAATCGATAGCCGTTTTTCCGGACCGGTGCCGGAGCATTGCCAAAACGGCCAGAGGCGCTGCGAGCAAATCCGTAGATCACCGATATCATCGGCATTAGCACGGAATTAAAATCGCTCGCGCCAAAGATTGATAGATATAATTAATTACAACCAAGATGTGATCGTTTTGATTGATATATGAGTTATCATTGCTACTGATTGATGTCCAGAAAGCGGGATATAAGCATTTTGCTGTTTTATTATAAGCAGAATGTGTGATTATATTGGCTGTTAGCTATTGTAGATTTACACCTGTTTTAACGGGTGACTAATAATACAGCGGACTGCTCCCGTCCGGCAGCCGTGTCTCGTATGAAACTTTGCCGAGAGCTTATTGACGTCCAGATGTGCGCAGTGAGGTACTTGAAATTTGGGTATATAAGGGAGATTTTCTTGGTAGGTCTTCAGTATTCAATTAGTTTTGAAGAAGCGAGCAACATGGTTCGCGAAACGTCAGCATTTACAAATCTTGACACACGGCATAACCCGGAAGCAGTTTATTTTCTAAGTGATTCTGGCCGTGAAAGCCTACGTACTTACAATTCTATTTGTTTAAATAATTTGTTTTTCTTGAAAATCCGTCTGAATTCTGTTTTCTGAGTTCGAAATGGCAAATTAATATCTTAGAGTGACAATATTCATTTAAATATTCTTCCTATTGTTTAAACAATCAATTATTCATTTTCAACTTTTTTCTAAATCTGGTAGAAAACCTCAACCTTTTTGTTAAAAGATCTATATATGCCTAGTGGTATCATTTATATTTTGGGATGATTTCCATTGTTTAAATAATAAAATATTATTCGTTTTAATATCATTTATTCGAAAAAATTCAATTGATTAATATCCTTTGTTGGGGAAATTAGGAGATACATTTCTTTTAAAAATATTAAATTTCCTAACGTCAACCAATTTTATTAATCACATTTCTTTCTCCATTTCTCATTCAGATTTCCTACCACTGTGTGTCACAAGATAATGTTAATTTGTTGCTGTCTTGAAACTGCTCCCTGTACTCTAATTTGATGAAATATTGAAAATGAATAATATTTTATTATTTAAACAATGGAAATCATCCCAAAATACAAATGATGTCACTTGAGAATAACAGTTGGCCAGACAGATCTAAAAAAATAATTTTAGGTGACTTGCAAAAAAATTGTTTAAACAAATGACATTAGATATCTCGAACATGAAATTTATAAGTTCATTTCACAAAAAAGCTGACGTTCCTATCATAATTATAAAAAGTTGAAAATAAATAATAAATGATTGTTTAAACAATAGGAAGATTTTTTAATGAATAATGCCACTCTAAGATAATAAACTGTCATTTTGAAATGAGAAAACAGAATTCAGACGGATTTTCGAGAAAAACGAATTATTTCAACAAATATAATTTGTTTAAACAAATGGAAATTAACTGACAAATGTTTATAAACATTCCACTAGACTTCTAAAAATGATTTCTATGAGAAAAGAAAAGAATTAAATGATTAGAACGGTTCAATTTCTGAAGAATGTACATTTATTCATTTGGGTAGTTTTTAGAGCACTGTGGGGGTTGGGGCGTCAAATCCGTATGTATAATAGGTTAAATTATTTCTTGGAAAGTCCTCTGCAAGTCCTATAACTTCAACATAAATTTTCCCAAACCCCAAACATTTATTCAAAAAAAATACAGAAAGAAGTCCATTTCCCATGTAAAGAGGCCTCGATAGGCACCATTACAAATCAAAATTTCGAAAAAAGAAATATTGACGATCGTTGCTTTCTACATAAAAATAACCACCCTAGTGTCCATAAAGGAAAGAGTGCTATGTAATAAACATAATACCAAAACACGGATGGGGGGGCAGCTGCCCCCCGTCGCACCCCCCCGCCCCTAGATACGCCCATGATTACTTATATGTTTCAATATAGAAAAAAATGTTTTTAGCGAAGTTGTTTAGTCTATTATTTTCCACAACCCAATGTTATTTTCATTTATACATGTTACATTACTGTCATTACTGTCAAATAATAAGCACAACTAATAGGTATCGAAAAAAAGTACAAAGAAATAAATACGCTATGTTAATTATGGTAGCCCATAATTTCCACTAAGTTTGTTTGTTTTTCAAGTTTGATAAAAAAAAAGTCCCACAACATTCTTGTAGTACATTTTCTAATAGTTAAATCAATTTAACTTTGCGTGTTGTCATAAGTGACAGTCGTCTGGTGCAATCGACTGTTGTCATTCGGCCAGTGGTGTAGTCGAATAAATTTTGCCAAAGGAAAAGCATACGTCTGCATACAGGGTCATCGTAGGGAGCCATAACTAAAAATCAAGGGGGCTTTTGACATTCTTTCCTAGTATTAAATAATGCTAAATGTTGTCTACAGGAAGAATATGGTAATACAATAGCGTACTTGCAGCGTAAAGGTATTGCGAACTTGCATTTTTGCACCCTCATCAATGTCTTAGGTTTTGGTTTCCTCCGAGTTCGAGATTTTCTTCTGGTACAAAATGACTCGTTTGCTTCCCTGACATTTTTAACAGATACTGTCCTTAGACTTATTTTTAATGCATCCGCAACTCTCTAAGAAATAATGTAAGAATGTTTGCAATAGGACGAATGGACAATAATTAATACCTGCAGAATTGCATTAATGGAAATTAGGGGATCCATATTTTCCTTTTCCGCTGTAAAATAAGATTGGCCACAAACTATTTCGTTTGAGGATTTAAATATTTTCCCGGCATTTTAAAGTGTGATACCAGCACAACTGACAGTTACCCTGAATCTCCTGTTAGCGACGCCGCTGGAGATCCGAACTACCCAACGACCGACGTACGGTAGTTCTGTCTTTCTTCTGCGCACTAGTATACATATTAGCATTCGAGATCGTGTGTCTTAGCCAGCCGAGACATACGTCCAACGTTAGTGTCCATAGTTTAGAATGCAGTAGAAAGAGTGGGAATGCATTTAATCATATCGTAACTACCGCATGTCACTTTTGACAACACGCAAAGTTGAATTGATTCAACTATATGTGACCCAGTGTGTATTCAAGTGGCAGTTTTTGCAGAAACAAATAGATCTTTTCTATAGGCCGTCAAAAGGATCGGTCGGCATCAATCAGGGATTTAATTAATTAATGGAAAGATAATTAACTGCGGCGGCTAGAGCGTTGTAATCCGGTTATTATCCTGGGGAGCCAATTGAGATGCTATATGAACTATGGAATTACTACATATAATCGAATGAGGGCGCGCTGCGGTCAAGATTCAGCCATTATCAATCTGTAATTGCTCCGACACGACTGCTGCCATGGATGTAATTTCCGGAATTTCCATGGTCATCGCCTATTTAACCCTCCATTAAACAATACAGGTGTCATGTAGATAAACTCTACGTCATGTCTAACATTTAAAAGTTTAATCACAATAGTGATTACAATGGTTATCAAAGATTTAAGAGTTACGATACTGACCTGACACTCTATCGTAGTAATATAGGACACTAAAATATATTTTATTGGTCCTTTTTGCAAAATATATGTTTTCAAACAATGGATCATAATTTATAACTGAAAATAATTCTGCTTGTGATGAAAAGGTTCCTGGTTCAAATCGAGCTTTTGGCTGTTATTTATAATTTATTTAAAATTTACATCCCGCCTCACAGTGGAACGAAATCCCGAAAAGCTGGCCAAAACCTCCAATAAACTTCGATTTAGACAAAAATTAATTTACAGTGGTTTATCAAGTCGCTGATTACGAATCCAAAGCAAAGTTATTGTGAACAAAGTGGCGGTCCCAATATAGCGGACAAATGTGACAGAATTATGTAAAAATTCAAAGTATAAAAACAAAACTTTTGTTCGTTCCGATGGCTGGTTTTCTGTTAAGTTAATTCATTGACGGTAAGTGTTGTTTCGTTATTTGTAATTATAGTGTATGTACTTTGCGAATTATACATCGTTGGTATCGGGTTGGTTTGATAAAATCCGAAAACAGGGAAGAACTTCGTTTTTATTTGCAGAATATATTTCTTGCTCCTATTGGTAGAAATACCATAAAATCATACCATAACAATCTTTTTTAATGCTGGTACAAACTACAAATTATAGCTAATTTTGATGCTTTTGTTAACTATAAATGTACGAAATATTTTTAAATTAAGATCAAAGGAGTGACAACAAATATTTAGAAGGGTGCAGAATAACATACAGCATGGGACGTGCTGACATTGGAATAAAAGGTTGCATTAGAATAAGAGATAGCATAGAATCGTGTTGAATAGCTTCTCACGATTTTGTTTATGCACAAATAATGGTTGTAGGACGACCTCGGCGAGAGAGAGGATACAACACTCATTTAACATGAAAGGAAGAAGATGATAGTTGGCATTCAGCAAAATGTACATTCTTCAAGATTGCAGCAAAGTGTTGTAATTAAGATTGGATCGTGTATGGGCGAAATTGTTGTTCTTTACTTTGATGTTTGCATATTTATTATACTGATGATAATGAATAGATATGGAAAAAGAAGATTTGCAAATGAATGAATGCGTTACTAATTTATGGAATACTGTAATGCACAATAACATTTCCCACAATTAAAATGGGAATTTATCCGTAATTTAAATTGACGTTAAATGCAAATAATTGGTAAATAGTATACATTATGCGGGATTTTCTTGTTAACAAATCGTTACCGAAAACGAATGGACAGCGATCACGGCAGCAAGAAAAAACCGTTCGGCCGCCGTGCATGTACACGGAATCACTTGGTGATCCACTGTCCGGAAAATTAGCATTATCAAATAAATTAAACACACGTTCGCTTGGTACGCTCCGTTTTGTAGCAATAAATAGAGCCGTTAATTATGGTTAATTTCGAGTATTTAAATAATATAACCTGTGGATTTCGTACCATTGACGGTGGTGGCGTGCCAGTTCAGCTTTCCGAGCGATGGACGCACAATTGAAAGCCGCAAAAGCTCGCTCGCGCACGCGTTTGATTTGCTTAAATCTGTAATTAAAAAAGCAGTTTATGGCCGCCGGCAGTATGCTTTGTTTAACGCGCTCGGAGCTTAATTAATCATTACCTCGACCGTCGACGTCCAATCACTGGCTGACAGTGGACCCATACATACTGAAAAATCCTGAATGCCATTTCCAAAATTTCCTGGTAAACGGCCGCGATTATTTTTGTAAATTTAAAAATGGTTAATACCTAATTTTTAAATATAATACAAGTTGTAAGTAATTTAATTCTGTTAAAGCTTTACGGAGAAGCTACACATATTACTACGGTGTGTGTTTGGTTGTCTATCTATCGAAACAATCTACGGCCTATCTTGTTTCATACGTTTTTAAGAGTATTAGCACCTCTCCTGGTTCGTATACAGTATCAACCGCTAGCATTTTGACAAAGCAGGTGTTATCACTACATATATTGCAAATAATTAAACCATTGATTTGGCCATGAGTCTCTTCCATACTTCTCTATAGGTTTCCTCTCCATAAGGGACAGGAATGTCTTTTGAAAACAAAAATAAAGGAAATATGTATTCAATTAAACGAATACTTGGCAAGTGAACCTTTCTTGACAAAGAAAATATGACTTGCAATCTTGGTACATTTCTAACATTTTTCCAATTGCTGATATCGAACATCGAAGATAGAAGTCTCTGTTTTACCGACCAACAGGCAGCATCTTTTAAAAATAATGCAAATAATAAGTAAGTACGTAGGCTTTCACGGTCAGAATCATTTAGAAAATAAACTGCTTCCGGGTTATGCCGTGTGTCCAGATTTGTTAATGCTGACGTTTCGCGAACCATGTTGCTCGCTTCTTCAAAGCTAATTGAATACTCCAGTATTCAATCAGTATTCAATTAGCTTTGAAGAAGCGAGCAACATGGTTCGCGAAACGTCAGCATTAACAAATCTGGACACACGGCATAACCCGGAAGCAGTTTATTTTCTTAATGCAAATAATATTTACTGATTCACGCGCCCGTCTACCACTTTGACATTAGTTGCTCCAAGATGGCGACAAGTCGTAATAGATTTGATCTGAGTTTTCCAGAAGTCAGTAGGTCTTCCAATTTTTCTGTTTCCACCATAGTTATTTATTAATAGAAAATGAAATCAATTACATAATACATATACCTATCTGCTATGAGAAGCAGGAAATTGTGCTCTATTATTAACAGCCATTCCTAATATATATGTGACGCATAAAATGTACTACCAATTAAATTTAATTATCAAATGACATTCTCGAGTGGAACAAATAAGAAAATGCATCTACTACTGAGGAAAAACTTTTGTGGATTGTCCTGCAGCAGTAGAGCTTATTCACATCTTAAAGTTCAATCGTAATTTTGTTTAGGGACCAGAAGCGACAAACGATTGCAGGGTGAGAACCTTAGTCTTTGTCTTCGTCCCAACCGGAACGTCGTCGATTTTCTTAAAGCATTCGCACGCTGCAGGAAAATCGATTTGCACGTCATTAGTGATGTTTTGTGCCCGAGGTTGGAAAAATGTTTTCTATTCGGAAATTCGTCCTTGAACTGCAGGCAAATACCCTTAGCTGTTTAGTTTAAAGGACTAATTGCTGTTCAATATTCCTTCCTGCGCCCCAAGGCAGGAAATCCTGTTCCGAGTCCACCCATCCCACCCTACCAGGACCCGCATTCATACCGTCGGCTATGCTCAATTATTTATAATTATTTTTCGTGTATTCGCAAGTGGCAATTTTTGAAAGGTTCAATAGAACTTGAGCTGTTCTAACCCATTAAATACATCGGCATAATTCCCTAACCAATAATGATGCAGATTTTGATTTTTTTTGTGGCCATGAGCGTTGTGGCTTGTGCACTGCCGCTGACGCTGAGGAGTCTTCCTATTAGATTTTTTGGGGAAATCGGTTGTGGGGTTTCCTCTCCCAAGCTTTTCTTCCCTCCAGGAGGTCAATGCTGAGCATTCGAATAAGATATGAGAGGCATCTTCCTCCTATTCTTTGCAGAGTCTGCACAGAAGTTCTTCTTTCAGAAGTTGTATGGTGTGCAGGTGCTTCCTGAAGCTTCAGTGCCCGGTCCAGTAGCCATCCGTAGGTTGTTCCTACTGAGTTTGATTACCTCAGCGGTCATATGCCTCGAGGGGTCTTCAATAGTATTTTACTATGTCAAGGCCCTGTCAAGCTTGTCCAGTGGTCGGTGTGTCTTTTGACTGCCCACTCTCGCACGTCTCACTTGGTTACACACTTTGATATGTCTATCATTGGTTCTGGTCCAATGCATAGTTTACACAATCGTTCTTTTGCCAGTTTGTCGGCTCTTCCATTGCCTCTCCCCCTTTGTGTCCTCGTAGCCACTGTCGGATACAGTGTTTGTCTCTGCCAGTCTCGTTAGGTTTTGGAGGCATTTCCAGGATATTCTGGATTGGATTTTGTAGCTGTCAAGTGCTGTGAGGGCTGCTTGGCTGTCGGAGTATATTAGGGTATTTTACCTTTTGTACCTCCTTTGGAAGTTTTCCAATGCGCATTGGTTTAAGCTGTTGCCAGCACCCCCGAGGAGAGACTTATCTCACATCTGTGGGTTGGATTATATATCCCTGCGCCTGATCCATCTACGATTTTAAACCCGTCTGTGCCCCGGGTCAAGGTTTCTGGCTTTTTGGTGTTTTCTTCTTGTTCCCTGCCAATAATTATTTTGAAGGTCTTCATCAGGGAGTATTGTGGTGTCACGCGGTCGCTTTCCATGGTTAATTTGTGTCCCATTTGGGTGCCAGTTACCTTTCAGTTGCCGTCTAGCTTGCATATGCATAACTGGCGCAAACACACGGGCGGTATCCATGGAAATCCATGGAAACAACTGAACAGCAAGTTGTGAATAAGTATCTAATCATCATTTACTGCCATAAATACTATCTCGTACCATTACCGATTTTGAAAACAAATATGCCACAGCTGATTAGAATGGAAACCCCAAGATAATGGTATGGTGGTCTATGCTCAGACAGTCAGGCCACATTGAAAGCGCAGCGCTTTCAATGTTGCAGTCAATTGCAGCAATCAAAAGCCCACAAATCCAAAACTGTCTGGGACTGCAAAATATCCCTGGAAAGCCTAGCAAAGGAGAACAAGGTTTCACTGATGTGGGTTCCAAGACATTCAGGGATCGAAGGCAACGAACAAGCCGACATCCTAGCCAGAGAAGGCTCTAAGACTCCATTCTACGGACCTGAACCCTGTTGCGGTATCACAAAGAGCCACATCAGGAAGATAGTACAAAACTGTAAGCTCGTTCGAGCTTATTGGGAACAAGCTTACTGGGAAACATCACCTGGTATGAGACAAGCTAAGGCTACCATAACCTTCTCCGCCTCCAAGGCCAGACAGTATCTACAGTTGCAATAGACAGACCTTCGACTGATACCGGTCTCTTTACAGGACATTCTTCACTGAGATATCATCTTACAAAGATTGGACGGGCAAAGAGCGCAGACTGTAGAATGTGCGTAAATTGTGCGAATGTGACGCTCTAATGCGCACAAGGCAGAACCACTTGGGAGCCGCCATTATTGAACCAGCTGACAGAAGTTACTCCTCGAACAATTACCGACTTCGTGCAAAGGCTCAACATCGAAGGACACTAATGTATGAAGGAAATACAAAAGATCTTTTAAGTCAAAGTATATCGAAAGGCACAGATGCCAAACTAACCAAGTCTACCATACCATACCATGGTGGTCTATTTATTAGACACATGTTTAAATTAGGAAACTTGGTCAAAGTCTCAAGTAGTTTTCACCAAGCCATATCATTTCTTAACAATTTGCTTTATATTCATCACAAAAAGTATATTCCAAGAGTCTTTTGGTAACAAATAATTTTCTCCATTTCAAAATTTGACGAAATAATTTACTATGGCGAGATGGGTTTAAAGGTGTCGGAGATGTCCGCCCTTATTTCAAGAGGAATTGAGAATGACTACCGCGTAATTGATGAGGCGGTGTGCAGGGTTGGAAACCTACACTAAGATTGAAATCAATTTTTCCGGGTTATGAAGATTTATGGTGAGGGAAACGATCTGTCGCCTCTAAGTTATTTAATTGCGCCCGGGCGCGGTTCACGGGCGCGGGTGGGGGGAGTGCTAATTGCTACGACCGACGTTCGCGGAAGGGTTCGATGGAAATCCATACATAATTTACAATTTTTCCGCACCTAGTTCCGCGACACTTCTGCTCATAAATTCGACTACACGTCCGAATCGTCAAAGCTGCACTGAAGTTTTGTAATTTACAGCGTTCCGGCACACACTTGCCCGCTAATTTATGTTTCTTGTCCAGTTTTGGTGGCACGCGAATTATTCTTCCTCGCAATATTACAATTTGTTATACCTCAAGCTGTACATTTCTTTGTGGGTACTTTCAAACGTCTCGGAAGTCCGCGGCGTCCGGAATAACCAGGCAGAAACGAAAACGTTGCTTTTTTGGAATTAGTTTAATAATACACCGTTTTCTACTTTGGTTTCATAATGAACACATTATGGCACTGGTTTCGGTTTCATAATTGATGGCTTTTATTATGAGAATTAGGTACTTGCACGTGTATAAAAATTCATAACTCCGCCATTTTCTATTCAATTTCAAAAATAAGGAAGCATAGACCATTATAAAAATGTTTTAACTTTAACAACAATTCGATGACCTTTTTGAATCCGTAATATTTTTTTTGCTATTTTTTTTTATTGAAAGTCCGTTTAAATTTGCGTCTGATACGCGTTTGTTTATTAGAATCGGTTGAAATTTAACAGAATTATCAAATTTTATTGACCGGCTAGACACATCACACTACGGAGAAGAAATATACAGGCAGGCTGTAATAAATCCGTAGTCTTTATACACATTAATTAGACATTACTAGCACTTAGATTTACAATGTTATTCTAAGATTACGACAGTTTTTTTCTTTTCCTTTTTGTTGTTACCTGCCAGACTACCACAATATGTTACTACGTATGTACATTAGAGTTTACGTTCATTACATTTCCAGGTATATTTGGGTTCAAAATAAATTGCACCAACAGTAAAATTTTCACTCGTTTATTGAAACAGTACTGAATTACTATCGTGATTTCTGAAAGATCAAAAAAAAACAAGAAATACAACAAAATTAAAAATGTTTACTCGATCACCGTCGTTTATACAAAGCATCATCTGTTTCGCGTTTAAGTAACCAGCAGTAGTCTGCGATCATGTTGATGGTGTTCTTCCTTGCAAACATTCTTCAATATCTTCCATTTCCTGATGAAATCGTTCACCTTGTTCGTCACTGAGTTGGCCAAGACTGTCCGGAAAGAAATTCATATAATAATGCAAAAAGTGAATTTTGATAGACATGTTGCAGCCCATTTCACCGTAGGCACTCAAAAACGCTTGTACAACATTTGCGTAGTCGCACTTTTCTCATTTCCAAGAAAGTTATCGCACAATGAAATAAAACTATTCCAGGCTCGTCCTTCCACATCATTCAGTTTAGTTGCAAAATCGTTGTCCTGAATAATTTTCCGAATTTGTGGCCCAACAAATATTCCTGAAATAAATCAGTTGAAATACCTAAATTCTTACTATCAACGATTTGAAATGTAAGGTAACCTACCTTCTTTAATTTTAGCTTCACTCAATCTAGGAAATGTTTGATGATGCCATATCATCGGAGTAGCAGAGGTCATTCCAGTTTTTCCATTTTTTATTTTGGAAATCGAATGGAAAATGACGGAGTTCTGCATTTTATACATATGCAAGTACCCAAAAACAGTTTTTAAAAAAAAAATCGTGATTTTGGAGGTGTTTGGAAAATTTCGTATATGCCATTATGTTCAGTTCTACCAGCTCAACAACTTAGATTATGTCTCGTGAAAAGTATATTTTCACGATAACAGCGTAATGCACCTTTTTCTACTTTGGTTTCATAATGAAAACATTATAGCACTGTTTTCGGTTTCATAATGGACGGTTTTTATTATGAAACTGTATCTTAGCAACGTAATTTCTAAATTTAGAACGTAGAAAAGCGACGAGTTTTTAGTATTTAAAAAATACATACGCTGGCGGGTGTGATTTAAGTAAATATATGAACCTTTTTGTGGAGTATGCGAACTTTACGTTTGGGCAACAGCAAACAAAACATAGTATAATAAATTTTGCGTGCTGTGGGCACGTAATTAGTTTTTGCATGTCCGGAGGTTTCCGTGGTTAATTTATTTCTTATGCAATTAATTTATACTTTATTCATTTATCACTGGCCGACGTAACGGCACTGTTCTAGGTCAATATTAACACATACCATCTGTAGCGGATGTACGACGGGTTCTGTCATGATAAATTGTTATTGATCTGGCAGTTAATAGTAAATTGCTGATAGTGGTCACTAGAAATGATACAGGGTCACGTCTGTGGCGATCAGTACCGATACGCGTATGATTGCCATGCACATTGTTAATTAATTGATCAAATCTGTTTTCAAAGGGCAAGAACATGGCCATTTCATCATCATTCGACTAACCGATTTTGCCCTTATGCTTCCTCCTTCATGGTAATTTATAACTCAAATATTATTCCTGCTAATATCGATAAATTATTTCACGAAAACACAGAATTTCCTACTCTCACTAATTACTTCTTTAAGAATTATGTTTTTATACGATAAATGGTTCAAGGCTCTGTAATTTCGACATAACCAATAATATAATATGTGTATCACTTACAAACTAATCTCAGTAGTGATCCTCATTCTTAATGTCTGGTGTAAGTATGTTTAGTGTTTCAGTTTTATTAATTTTTTAAAATCCAAACCAACCGTCCAGAAGTTGACCTACCCTGTACATGTTTTGTTGATAGAGAATACATTTAAATATTTGCTTATATAATACAGGGTGATAGAAAATCTAAAGAGATAGAAAAAATATTTTATACAAAAGTTGTTTGGCCAAGTTTCTACAACGGAATATTATTTTCACTTATACAGAATGTTGTATTGAAGCGTTTAGAAAAAGAATATTATTTTTTGTTTAAATGGAATGCCCTGTATACCATACCATATTATGAACACTAACTAAGCTGTTTTTAAAACTATATTAGAATGTACCCATGTAAAGAAAATAGTTTTTGAGGTATTCATTTGTTTGTCAAAAAAATCACAATTTCAAAATCACATTTTTGTTAGATAATAACTAAAACCATAGCTAGATCCTGATGCCATGAAAAAATAGATGTGCTATACCGGGTTATCGTAGCAAGCAGTATTTTCAAATATCTTTTTCTTGAGATTTTTAATGGAACCCCTGTATATTACTTGCTTACTGCAATGTCCCTTAAGTTCTTTTTAATTTATATCCAGTATGCCCTATATATATATTTTTATTAGTTTTCATGATATTTGCAACTGAAAGAGTAGTATGCTATAATAGTAATTAATATTGCTCTATATACAGTGCGTTGAGTAGCGTAATGTAAAATATTGATATGGTTATACAAGAGGCCATTTGTAACCCTGTATACAGAGCATTATTCAGGTTAGATTCAGTTATTATAGCCGACACATATTATACATGATTTTCCATTTAAAAACTCAAGAAAAGGCAATTTGAAAATGTAAAAAAAAGTGATAAGATAACATCTGCAAAAGGCCTGCAGTTGCCATTTTTGACAAATAATTGAATATCTCAGAAATTATTTACTTTACACAGGTACAACTTGATAGAGTTGAAAGAGGTCTTCCAAATCAAAAAAAAAATATTTTTACCGTTGTAGAAATGATTGGCCAAACATCTTTTGTATCAAATATTTTTTCTATCTCTTAAAATAAATGCAGAATTAGCCACCGCGAATTTAGTGACTCACCCTGTATTTCTTTTTAGTATGAACTAAATAAACTTAGTTCACAATAAACCAAATTTGTTTTATTCGGATTATTTGGTTTTAATTCGCATTTCGGTGGTTGAAACAAAAAAAATCAGTTAACAGAAACAAGCCGGTATAGTGTAATGTTAATTTAATAGCGTTGGTGTACAAGGTGAACATTTAGTAACATAATACAGTAGGGTGTTATATTAGAATAGCCCGGAAATATGTCATCCCTAATTTGCGAAAGCATGCCTGGAAATCAGCCTTTGTGCTACGTGACGTTTCCAGACCTCACAGAATTCATGATCCCACGTAAACTTCCAAACACAGAATACCATTAATTATATGGACTTTTCGACACAATTTTCGTTACACTAACGAATTTACAGTACACAAATAAACTATATACAGTTATATTGGTATCATTAGTGTTTGCGCGCAATATATGGTACTAAATAGACAACATTGTGACTTTAAACTGTGAATTTCGTTGGAAACGAAGTGTATCAACATTTTCCAATAAAATGCTTGTGTGATTTGGTAAATTTTCATACTGTAAATAGCGTTGAAATCGTCAAAATCGATGGAGGTGGTTGAAATAGCCAAACATATCATGTACCAACGTGTAAATTACAATATCATTTGTAGTTCTGCGGGCGAGTATAACGAGCAAATTACCTCGCTTGTGCATAATTCAATAATAAAACGCCGAAACGTGAATATAAATTAATATCTAATAGACCGGCGAATTATTTTACCCAGTTTCGGACTGCGGGTTTTAAACTTGATCCTTTTGTCAGGACTAAATGAGGCGCCAAGCAACCTAGACCCCATCCTATTACCAACTATTTACAAAAGCACGGCATACAGTATTATCTATATAGTACCACGCCAAATATCACAAATTGAATGGTCAATAAACAGAACTACTATTGGACAATGCAGCTCCATATATACAGTGTGTCCACGAAAGTCCGCACCATATGGAAAATATTTTTATTGTGTATTTCTCAGAAAATTTTATTCTTTATAAAAGTTGGCGGCTCGTATGAAACCAAAACTGCAACCGTCAAATATGTTAATTTTGGTGCCATATACCAAGCGATTCAGAATATATAGATTTGTGATAAGAGTAAAGTACCTGCATTTTCATTATTATCGATAAACTTTATTTGGAAATGTTGTTTAGAAGTAAAAATTATATTCAAATATGAAGTCAGAGCCACCTACCTTGAAAAAAAAATATTTTCAGTTTTTTCTTAATTATTACTTTTGTGACAAATATTAGTAAATGCCAGTGATACTAAAAGGTTCTTTTTAATCTATTTTTAGGAAATTTGAATACATTTTTTATACTTTTTGTTATTTTGGTATGATAACTAGTGTTTATTTAGAACTAACGCAAAATTACTTATTTTCTTGGTGCGAAGTTAATATTTCACCCTGTAGATATTAATATATCATACAATAACTAATTCAGGAGCGTGACTTACCTTTTATTCAGTTAATATTATTGACTGTGGATAGGTTTATAATAGTAGTTATCCATCTACACCGAGCGATTCTCAAGTGGTGGTACGCGCGGTACTACCACTTATGAAATTTTATTTTCACTGATAATATCTTAGTAAACATAACTGAAACCTGAAACATCAATTGTGTCTTGAATCAATTATTTTATGCAAGAATGTATCTTCTTATGTACATCAGCACAAAACGCACCAATAACCACCTAAGTATAGGTTCTTGTATAGGCAACCCAATGATACAAAAAAGAAAGAATATGAAACAAACTGTTTATTTTCTTTATGCAACATTGTTTAAATTTTAAAATAAGCATACACCACTATCACAGGTGGATATGAAAAACAAAAGCATTATCCAGACATTATCCATTTAATCGTACTCACTGCAGTTTACGTTAGTTTATGTGCTGTAACTTTTAAAGCCATGCTTACACTCCAACAAAATTGAAACTATTTTAGTACATGGAGAAAATAGACCGCACCGAGATGTTGCTGCTATTTTCAAGACATCCACATAACCAAATTGCCCAGTCAACCATTTCCAGGATAATGAGAAAAATCAAAGAGACTGGGTCTGTTGAAAATAGCTTTAAGAAACCCCACAAAAATATGTTGCTAAAATGAGGAAACAAGTTTGCCAGTGTTGCAAGAAGTAATCGAGCATAAAACGACTTCTGTTCGACAAATTGCTTCACACAGCCAATGCAGTAAATCAACAGTACATCAAATAATAAAACTAAACAAGTATCACCCTTATAAACCAAAATTTATAAGCCTACACTAAAAGAAAGAGACTTCGACATCAGGTATGACTATACCATCTGGTTTGAAGTGAATAGGAAAGAGAACATAGTTTTTTTTTCTATTATAATATTCTTTGGACAGATGCGGCAATATTTACATCAAATGAGACTGTTTCTTCAGAAAATTGCCGGTGGTGGACACATGAAAACCCGAACTTTACAATAGATGCTGTGCGGTATTTTGAATAATCAAATATTTGATATATTTAAAAATATTTTAATATTTAATTCAACGGGCGTTAATTTAGTTCCTGCTTGATGGTGCGCCCATATACACAATATAAACTCTGTCTAGAACTTTTTAAATCATAAATTTGGCCATCGCTGGATAGGCAGACATTCGGAATCAAGATCCTGGGCACCTAGATCCCCCGACTTTACCCCGTTAAATTTGTTTTTGTGGGTTTACGTACAAAATAACGTATACAAACACCGACCATTTAGAGATATAAATCATTTAGAGGAAACTATACAACATTTTAAGTAGTAGAAATAAAATAAGTTCATAGATAATAAATTAGCATTAATAACATATTCATAATAGTTATTAACTTAATAACGGGCAAATCAGTCATAATTAATTCAAGAAACAATAGATGTTTGGAGCTTTAGTTATTTTTATTAAAATATTATCAGTGAAAATAAAATTTCATAAGTGGTTCACCACTTGAGAATCGCTCGCTGTAGATGGATAACTACTATTATAAACCTATCCACAGTCATTAATATTAGCTGAATAAAGGCTAAGACACGCTGCTGAATTAGTTATTGTATGATATATTAATATCTACAGGGTGAAATATCAACTTCGCACCAAGAAAATGAGTAATTTTGTGCTAGTTCTAAATAAACATTAGTTATCATACCAAAATAACAAAAAAAAAAAAATGTATTCAAATTTCCAAAAAATAGATTAAAAAGAACCTTTTAGTACCATTGGCATTTACTAATATTTGTCACAAGAGTAATAATTAAGGAAAAAGCCGAAACCGAAAATATCTTTTTTCAAGGTAGGTGGCTCTGATTTTATATTTGAATATAATTTTTACTTCTAAACAACATTTCTAAATAAAGTTTATCGATAATAATGAAAATAAAGGTACTTTACTCTTATCACAAATTCATATATTCTGAATCGCTCGGTATATGGCACGGAAATTTACATATTTGATGGTTGCAGTTTTGGTTTCATATGAGCCGCCAACTTTTATAAAGAATAAAATTTTCTGAGAAATACACAATAAAAATTTTTTCCATATGGTGCGGACTTTCGTGGACAACTGTATACATTCAGCGCACACAGTCTCAATAATATGCCTAAATCATGAGAGGCATATCACGTGATATTTTGTTTATACATTCAGCGCACACAGTCTCAATAATATGCCTAAATCATGAAAGGCATATCACGTGATATTTTGTTTGCATATCTCGATGGAAAATTAATTTATTGGCACCTAGTGGCAGTTTGGAATAAGTCCCTGGAATAATACATTTCGGAAAGAAAAGAACACTTACCTGTAAAAATATTCCTTTAGATAACTCGTTCCTGCCATGCCTGAAAAGAAACGTCATTTTAGAATGATTGATTTAAATATGATTTATTGGTTTTAATTTTGGAAATAAAATGGCATAGTTCTGAAAATTCTGCCCCCTAGACCAGTAGTTGCCAAGGTTCAAAATAGCTCTAGCCTTTGCACACTAAAGATTATTAGGACAACTAAAATATGTTAATTAACTACTAATATTAACTATAAAATGGCGGAGAAACCATTGTCAACTTTTGTGAAGCTTTTTCACAATCGTCGAGCATCCTAATTTGAATTTGACCTCAAATTTAATAAACATGAGTCCAATATAGTTAGGGTTGCCAGACTTTACTTATCAAAACATCTGGATGGGACTATTAGTAAAAATATATGAGCTCATGACATCTAGTAGATAGATGTCATTATAAGGTTAGTTAGACGGCAACCCTTACTGTTACTTTTCTTTGAAATGACGAATTATATCTATTCCTTGTTACAGGCCTCGGTAGCTTAGCGGTAGAGCAATGCCCCGGCAAGGCAGAAGACCCCGGTTCAATTCCGGGCTGAGACCGTATCTTTTAATTGATTTTAAATTTACTTCTCACCTGGTTTCTCTTTCGTCATTATTCCATCTATATAGTAATATATTACTCAATCATGACCTGTTACTTGCTTATTGAGATCTTTGTTTATTTCTTAAAAATATATACTTAAAATAATAAATATAAGAGTTAACAACTGCCACTAGAATGTTGGCCATATACATATTAGTATGCAAATGGCTTAACAACAAAATAAGCAAATTTACAGTACAGCAAAAAAAAACGAGTTAAATTTGTATAGAACCAGCTTTATTTATTAGGGATGCAAATTTTATACTATTAATCATTATTATAACTTTGCGTTTTTAAATCAATGAGTAATTTGCCTATCGAATATTTTCTTGAAACTATCCCCAACAATAATTAACGTATTAACTAGCGTTTTCGATTTGTGATTATCTAAAAAAAAATACGGTAGGTATTTTATACGGTAGCTAATTGCTTAGGATATGTATGTTTTAATTTATTTTAATTTTGTAATAACATATTCAACATGAAACAAAATATTATTGCAAAGGTGATTTCTTTTACTTACGGTAGGTATTTTATACGGTAGCTAATTGCTTAGGATATGTATGTTTTAATTTATTTTAATTTTGTAATAACTTATTCAACATGAAACAAAATATTATTGCAAAGGTGATTTCTTTTACTTAAGAAATAAAGTCAAAAAATTTCGGATTAGTTGTATTAAACCCAGTATATTATTCTATTAATATGTACTAGCAAATTGGTATGTGAGATCAACAATTTGAAAATATGTCAAATATACCTATTTGAAAATACGTACTACATAAACATTTGATATCGATTCGAGACATCGCGACATCCGACTGTAGTTTATCAAAATATGTTCACTAACATTTAGAAGTAACAAAACGGTCCCAAATATTGCAACTTACGAAATAGGTTGACGCCTTTTCTGAACATTTCTGGAACATCTCTTTTATTAAATATATTTTATATATTTTATTCTATTAAAATATATGAGACTTATATCAAATATATGAAATTTGGCAACATTAAATATAGTTAATAACAGAAGCAAGCGCTTCCCTCTAGCGACGAGTAGCCCAGATTGTACTTAATATTCCTTCTAACCCATCGCCATATTATCGTTGTTTTCAAACAGGCCCCAATAGTCACTAATACTCCATTCCAACTTCCAAGTGCTTAAAACTTTTTATAGCTGGTAAACAGTAGAAAATCGGCAAGTATGTAATAATTTAAAATCCTTTTGCTTTATATATTATTACATATTAGTTACCCTACAGAAATAAAATTACGTTTTACCAGGTGGTTTGCCTGGTTTTGGTACCCTGATGCGTTCTGCTCATATCGAGGTGACTCTTTTTACTCAAGTTTGATTTTATTCCTTTGGCGACTTCCTCTGGAGTCTGGATGGCTTATGCTTGAAAATCTTATGAAGAATTTTTTAATATGTTTTAATCTCTTACTCAATTCGACAACAAGGCATTGGCCTTTCGTTGCTGATTGCTATTGATTGCTTAAAGTATTAACCCTAAAGGCAGATTATTACAATCTTTTGTGAAGATATTTAACCAAAGCAATATTAGAACAATGATCAAATGCATGCGTCCCTTTGAAGTCCTTTGCGATACGGTAACCGATGAGTACCGAAGCACAGGATATCAGGTGCAAATTCTTTCAGGATCGTAACACAGTAGAAATTATCCACACGAGCAAGTTGAGAATCATGATACGGCGGTGCTAATAAACAGGCATTATTTTCGATTTTGCGAGCGCACCACACCGGGCAGGTGAATGCCGTTATTACACGAGCGTTTTAATCTTTTGTGAGGCTAAAATTGGGATATCAAGTTCAGTGATTTTGTAAAACTCGCGCGCGCGCGGCCCGACGGTGTCTCGCCTTTATAAATGGATGATATAAAAGTTGTTGAAATTTTAATTACCCAATTTTGTACGGGCCGCCGCACGCCGTTACCGGAAAAAGGTAAATATGCCCACCGAAGTGAGCGCCGCGCTCCCTTCAATCCATTCAAATTATTTACTCGAGTTTATTCGAGAACAAAAAATGGCAATAAGATAGTTTAAACTTTTTTTTGTGTAGCAACAAAGAATCGAGCGCTAATTAAGCACATAATGTTAGGTTATGTATTTGGAACTTTGTACTAACAAATGTGCCACCATTATAAACCCGTAACCGTGGATTCAGTGTTACAAAAAAAAACGAAATATACTTTTCACGAGACATAGCGGAAGTTGTTGAGCTGGTAGAGCTGAACATAATGGCATTTCTGAAATTTTCCAAACACCTCCAAAATCTCGAATTAAAAAAAAAACGTTTTTAGGTACTTGCACGTGTATTAAAATTCATAACTCCGTCATTTTATATTCGATTTCAAAAATAAAAAAAAAATGTAAATGAAAGAGGAAGCATAGGCCATTATGAAGATGTACTGTTCGCTTAGATCCAATAACAAACCGAAAAGTTATGAACGTTCAAGTTCAGAAGTTTCCAATTATTTTCAGATTCTTTCAACTTTAACAACAATTTGATGACCTGTTTGAATCCGTAATATTTTTTGCTATTTTTAATTGAAGGTCCATTTAAATTTGCGACTAATACACATTTGTTTATTAGAATCGGTTGAAATTTAGCAGAATTATCAAATTTTAATAATTTTATTGACCGGCTAGACACATCACACTACGGAGAAGAAATATACAGGCAGACTGTAATAAATCCGTAGTCTTTATACACATTAATTAGACATTACTAGCACTTAGATTTACAATGTTATTCTAAAATTATGACACGGTTTCTTTTGTTTTCCTTTTTGTTGTTACCTGCCAGATTATCACAATATGTTACGAAGTACATTAAGTTTACGTTCATTACATTTCCAGGTATATTTGGGTTCAAAATAAATTGCATCATCAGTAAAATTTTCACTCGTTTATTGAAACAGTACTGAGTTACTATCGTTATTTATGAAAAATAGAAAAAAACACAAGAAAGCCAACAAAACTTAAAAATGTATACTCGATCTCCGTCGTTTATACAATACATCATCTGTTTCGCGTTTAGTTTTCTGCGATCATGTTGATGGTGTTTTTTCCTTGAAAACGTTTTTCTTTTCTTTCTTTTTTAGCTTCCATTTCATTATGAAATCGTTCACCTTGTTCGTCACTGAGTTGGCCAAGACTGTCCGGAAAGAAATTCAAAAGAGAATGCAAAAAGTGAATTTTGATAGACATGTTGCAGCCCATTTCACCGTAGGCACTCAAAAACAGTTGTACAACATTTGCGTAGTCGGCACTTCTATCATTTCCAAGAAAGTTATCGCACAATGAAATAAAGCAAATGAAACTTTAGTTGCAAAATCGTTGTTCCGCATAATATTCAGAATTTGTGGCCCCAAAAATATGAATATCAAGACGGTAATTAAACTTCGATAAGTGAAATTTCAACCGATTCTAATAAACAAACTCGTATTAAATACAAACTGTCGTTAATAATGGGAAATTCTGAATTTGAACGTCCATAAGTTTTCGACTTTTTATTGGAACTGACCGAACAGGTCTGTGTTCTCTCTTTCAATTGCATTTTTTATTTTGGAAATCGAATGAAATATGACTGAGTTCTGCATTTTTATACACATGCAAGTACCCAAAAACAGTTTTTTTGAAAAAAAAAATCGAGATTTTGGAGGTGCTTGGAAAATTTCGTATATGCCATTATGTTCAGTTCTACCAGCTCAACAACTTAGACTATGTCTCGTGAAAAGTAGATTTTCAGGGTAACACAGTGTATTTGTTATTATAATTTTCTATACTGGAACTAACTCAGTTGTCTTGCAAATTTTAAAAGCAAAAAAGCAGAACGTTTTAATTGAATAAAAGGGTTTTGCATTGGTTCTATATTAAATCCTCCATTTTGTTTTAACAATTTTGCAGAACAGTTTTAAAATTAATTTCAATAAATTAAATATATTTCTAAAGTAATCGAGTTCGGATTCATAATCCTCAAAGATCCCCAAAAGGTCACGTTTCCAATAAATAAATTAAAAAGATGTTTTCATCAATTTACTGTACCGATTCATAATCAGCGACCTCAAAAAACTAGTAAATCAAAACATATTTTAATGTATAGAAGATGATGATACCGTGTGATTTCCGTATATGATACGGTATGTCCGTATCAGGCTTGCGTTTCACGAGGATTGTCCTCGTACGAATCATTTGTCCTCGTGGTCTCGGCGTGATACCGCTTGTCCTCGTGTACACAGATAGGAAACATTTCTTGTTTTTAAGAAATATATTCTTTTGAATTTATTGTTTTGGATCAAAACATATTTCTTTGACGCCAACAATACATGTTTACTTCATTGTCTATTCTAGTTTATTTGCTTGCTTTGATTTAGAAGGACGTTTCTTTACACCAAAGAAATCTAAGATCTATTGAATTGAAATATTTATATTTGTATACAAGAAGAGGTGTATTTTCTTCAAAGAAATATTTTTGATTTGGCTTAGAAATAGTTTTAATTCCGCCAAAGAAATCATATTTTTATTCAAATGAATATATTTTTAGTGTGAATACCTCATCCAACTGTATTATAGAAGGCGCTGTAAACACTCTCCTCGCAGTGCGCAGTGCATGCAGGGTCAAGTTCCGACTCCGAATCGGCGTATTTACAACCCTAACAATGACTATATGTAGGTCTGGGGAAACCAACCACTGGTCGAGGATGTCCGGCATCCCAAAAGGCGGTGAGACGTGGAAATTTTTCTTTACTGTACCCTTCGAAAAGTTCTAGTCAATAATAGCTCAATAGTTTCTTTAATCAAAGAACCATTTAACTTCAAAAATTTTAATTCTTTCACTCAACACAATCATAATTATTTGAACTAAATAAATCTCGTTCGTTATAATATACAAATTGTAAATTTTAATTGAAAACATAAGTTGTTTGACACAAAAAAAAAACGCTCTTTCTACCATGCACATATTTCAAACAAATGCAACCAATTTCTTCGCCTCTATTGAAACACCAGATTTCTTTGATGCATATTGCAGACCAATGCATATTTATTTGAATTATCAAAGTTTTCTGTGTAGGATGAAATTGTGCTACCTAACCCAACCTACAAAACCTACAATTTTTTTTGATATTTTACGTTTTCTTCGACTTACTACGTCTTATCTCAATTACAGCAATGATGAATGCACCATCTAAAAAAATTAAGCGAGATACAAAATTCAACAATTCCTGGCTCACCACCAAAAAGTCGACGAGTTTAAAGCGAAATTACGGTTTACATGGTAGTTTTTGAGAATATACCAAAATTTTATTTTTGTCATATTACCACAGCAACGTATTATTTTCGCTTATTTAATAAAGTAGGTAGTGTAGTATGTGTTTCTTGTTATATTTAAAGAATATTTTGTTTTATTATTTGGTGGTGTTTTATGTAGTAGTATGATGTGGAAATATTGGATATGACATAATATTTTCACCCACTTACTGTCCTCGTGAACAATTACAAAAAGGTGGCAACCCTGGTCCGTATATTCATTTCTAGTTATATTTTAATGTAGTTGTCCGCAATTGCTTTCGGAAATTTCGAGTTGAGATTCATAATCATCGACCATAAAAACTTGTAGAAAGCCACGTTTCAATTAGATCAGAGCATATCTTAATGTAGTCGTCCGCCATATTAGATGCGCCATTTTGTTTTTCGCAATTTAGAGTTTAGATTCATAATCAGCGACCTCAAAGCCTCTTCTATACCAAGTTTCAAAAATTATGCCAACATTTCGCAAACTTGGACCACGATGCAAATTTTTGTATTGACATTTTGTTCATTTGTGAAGAAGCTGGACCACCATTCATTTGGCAACTTTATAGAAACATCCATGATTATGCACATGGCTTCAACGAGGAAACTAATCTAGATTCAAAAGTAGTGACTTAGTTAAATAAGATAAGATGAGGTAAAAATATGACATGGTTAAAACTTCTGATATACGTACCTAGAAATTGAATTCCAAAATAATATGAAGACAACGGAACTGAAAACGCACCAAACATTCCACCATGGAGGAATTAAAGCCCAGTTTAGGAGCAATATGAATAAAATTGGGAATTTATGCAGAAGTGTAGTTTCAAAATGGTAAACCTCAAACTTAGTAAATCTCAAAAAGACCACAAATCGCTGAAGAGACACTTTAATTTAATGTTTTAATTATGATGCTTCCATATATTGAACGAGATCTGTTTGACCACCCACTCAAATTATTATGTTAGGCGGGATATCTCATCACACGGTACTAAATAATGTTGGGAACAATTTAATCAATTCAAAAATTATGCCAACATTTCGGAAGTTTAGACCACGAAGCATCGATGCAAATTTTTGTATTGACACTTTGTTCATTTGTGAAGAAGCTGGACCACCATTCTTTTGGCAACGTTTAAGAAACACTCATGATTATGGGCATGGCTTCAACTATGAAACTAACCCAGATTCAAAAGTAGTGACTGAGTTAAATAAGATAAAATGAGGTAAAAATATGACATGGTTAAGACTTGATAAGGTACGTAGGAAGAAATTCAATTCCAAAATAAAATCAAGACAACGGAACTTAAAAGGCACCAAACATTCCACCATGGAGGAATTAAAGCCCAGTTTAGGAGCAATATGAATAAAATTGGGAATTTATGCAGAAGTGTAGTTTCAAAATGGTGAACCTCAAACTTAGTAAATCTCAAAAAGACCACAAATCTCTCAAGAGACACTTTAATTTAATGTTTTAATTATGATGCTTCCTTATATTGAACGAGATCTGTTTGACCACCCACTCAAATTATTATGTTAGGCGGGATATCTCATCACACGGTACTAAATAATGCTGGGAACAATTTAATCAATTCAAAAATTATGCCAACATTTCGGAAGTTTAGACAACGAAGCATCGATGCAAATTTTTGTATTGACACTTTGTTCATTTGTGAAGAAGCTGGACCACCATTCTTTTGGCAACGTTTAAGAAACACTCATGATTATGGGCATGGCTTCAACTATGAAGCTAACCCAGATTCAAAAGTAGTGACTGAGTTAAATAAGATAAAATGAGGTAAAAATATGACATGGTTAAGACTTGATAAGGTACGTAGGAAGAAATTGAATTCCAAAGTAAAATGAAGACAACGGAACTTAAAAGGCACCAAACATTCCACCATGGAGGAATTAAAGCCCAGTTTAGGAGCAATATGAATAAAATTGGGAATTTATGCAGAAGTGTAGTTTCAAAATGGTGAACCTCAAACTTAGTAAATCTCAAAAGGACCACAAATCTCTCAAGAGACACTTTAATTTAATGTTTTAATTATGATGCTTCCTTATATTGAACGAGATCTGTTTGACCACCCACTCAAATTATTATGTTAGGCGGGATATCTCATCACACGGTACTAAATAATGCTGGGAACAATTTAATCAATTCAAAAATTATGCCAACATTTCGGAAGTTTAGACAACGAAGCATCGATGCAAATTTTTGTATTGACACTTTGTTCATTTGTGAAGAAGCTGGACCACCATTCTTTTGGCAACGTTTAAGAAACACTCATGATTATGGGCATGGCTTCAACTATGAAACTAACCCAGATTCAAAAGTAGTGACTGAGTTAAATAAGATAAAATGAGGTAAAAATATGACATGGTTAAGACTTGATTAGGTACGTAGGAAGAAATTGAATTCCAAAATAAAATTAAGACAACGGAACTCAAAAGGCACCAAACTTTCCACCATGGAGGAATTAAAGCCCAGTTTAGGAGCAATATGAATAAAATTGGGAATTTATGCAGAAGTGTAGTTTCAAAATGGTGAACCTCAAACTTAGTAAATCTCAAAAGGACCACAAATCTCTCAAGAGACACTTTAATTTAATGTTTTAATTATGATGCTTCCTTATATTGAACGAGATCTGTTTGACCACCCACTCAAATTATTATGTTAGGCGGGATATCTCATCACACGGTACTAAATAATGCTGGGAACAATTTAATCAATTCAAAAATTATGCCAACATTTCGGAAGTTTAGACAACGAAGCATCGATGCAAATTTTTGTATTGACACTTTGTTCATTTGTGAAGAAGCTGGACCACCATTCTTTTGGCAACGTTTAAGAAACACTCATGATTATGGGCATGGCTTCAACTATGAAACTAACCCAGATTCAAAAGTAGTGACTGAGTTAAATAAGATAAAATGAGGTAAAAATATGACATGGTTAAGACTTGATTAGGTACGTAGGAAGAAATTGAATTCCAAAATAAAATTAAGACAACGGAACTCAAAAGGCACCAAACTTTCCACCATGGAGGAATTAAAGCCCAGTTTAGGAGCAATATGAATAAAATTGGGAATTTATGCAGAAGTGTAGTTTCAAAATGGTGAACCTCAAACTTAGTAAATCTCAAAAGGACCACAAATCTCTCAAGAGACACTTTAATTTAATGTTTTAATTATGATGCTTCCTTATATTGAACGAGATCTGTTTGACCACCCACTCAAATTATTATGTTAGGCGGGATATCTCATCACACGGTACTAAATAATGCTGGGAACAATTTAATCAATTCAAAAATTATGCCAACATTTCGGAAGTTTAGACCACGAAGCATCGATGCAAATTTTTGTATTGACACTTTGTTCATTTGTGAAGAAGCTGGACCACCATTCTTTTGGCAACGTTTAAGAAACACTCATGATTATGGGCATGGCTTCAACTATGAAGCTAACCCAGATTCAAAAGTAGTGACTGAGTTAAATAAGATAAAATGAGGTAAAAATATGACATGGTTAAGACTTGATAAGGTACGTAGGAAGAAATTGAATTCCAAAATAAAATGAAGACAACGGAACTTAAAAGGCACCAAACATTCCACCATGAAGGAATTAAAGCCCAGTTTAGGAGCAATATGAATAAAATTGGGAATTTATGCAGAAGTGTAGTTTCAAAATGGTGAACCTCAAACTTAGTAAATCTCAAAAGGACCACAAATCTCTCAAGAGACACTTTAATTTAATGTTTGAATTATGATGCTTCCTTATATTGAACGAGATCTGTTTGACCACCCACTCAAATTATTATGTTAGGCGGGATATCTCATCACACGGTACTAAATAATGCTGGGAACAATTTAATCAATTCAAAAATTATGCCAACATTTCGGAAGTTTAGACCACGAAGCATCGATGCAAATTTTTGTATTGACACTTTGTTCATTTGTGAAGAAGCTGGACCACCATTCTTTTGGCAACGTTTAAGAAACACTCATGATTATGGGCATGGCTTCAACTATGAAGCTAACCCAGATTCAAAAGTAGTGACTGAGTTAAATAAGATAAAATGAGGTAAAAATATGACATGGTTAAGACTTGATAAGGTACGTAGGAAGAAATTGAATTCCAAAATAAAATGAAGACAACGGAACTTAAAAGGCACCAAACATTCCACCATGAAGGAATTAAAGCCCAGTTTAGGAGCAATATGAATAAAATTGGGAATTTATGCAGAAGTGTAGTTTCAAAATGGTGAACCTCAAACTTAGTAAATCTCAAAAGGACCACAAATCTCTCAAGAGACACTTTAATTTAATGTTTGAATTATGATGCTTCCTTATATTGAACGAGATCTGTTTGACCACCCACTCAAATTATTATGTTAGGCGGGATATCTCATCACACGGTACTAAATAATGCTGGGAACAATTTAATCAATTCAAAAATTATGCCAACATTTCGGAAGTTTAGACCACGAAGCATCGATGCAAATTTTTGTATTGACACTTTGTTCATTTGTGAAGAAGCTGGACCACCATTCTTTTGGCAACGTTTAAGAAACACTCATGATTATGGGCATGGCTTCAACTATGAAGCTAACCCAGATTCAAAAGTAGTGACTGAGTTAAATAAGATAAAATGAGGTAAAAATATGACATGGTTAAGACTTGATAAGGTACGTAGGAAGAAATTGAATTCCAAAGTAAAATGAAGACAACGGAACTTAAAAGGCACCAAACATTCCACCATGGAGGAATTAAAGCCCAGTTTAGGAGCAATATGAATAAAATTGGGAATTTATGCAGAAGTGTAGTTTCAAAATGGTGAACCTCAAACTTAGTAAATCTCAAAAGGACCACAAATCTCTCAAGAGACACTTTAATTTAATGTTTTAATTATGATGCTTCCTTATATTGAACGAGATCTGTTTGACCACCCACTCAAATTATTATGTTAGGCGGGATATCTCATCACACGGTACTAAATAATGCTGGGAACAATTTAATCAATTCAAAAATTATGCCAACATTTCGGAAGTTTAGACAACGAAGCATCGATGCAAATTTTTGTATTGACACTTTGTTCATTTGTGAAGAAGCTGGACCACCATTCTTTTGGCAACGTTTAAGAAACACTCATGATTATGGGCATGGCTTCAACTATGAAACTAACCCAGATTCAAAAGTAGTGACTGAGTTAAATAAGATAAAATGAGGTAAAAATATGACATGGTTAAGACTTGATTAGGTACGTAGGAAGAAATTGAATTCCAAAATAAAATTAAGACAACGGAACTCAAAAGGCACCAAACTTTCCACCATGGAGGAATTAAAGCCCAGTTTAGGAGCAATATGAATAAAATTGGGAATTTATGCAGAAGTGTAGTTTCAAAATGGTGAACCTCAAACTTAGTAAATCTCAAAAGGACCACAAATCTCTCAAGAGACACTTTAATTTAATGTTTTAATTATGATGCTTCCTT
Source organism: Aphodius sticticus (assembly GCA_963966075.1). Lineage (NCBI taxonomy): Eukaryota > Metazoa > Arthropoda > Insecta > Coleoptera > Scarabaeidae > Aphodius > Aphodius sticticus. The sequence goes on along the minus strand of OZ014515.1, from coordinate 12,197,399 downwards.
ATATTGAACGAGATCTGTTTGACCACCCACTCAAATTATTATGTTAGGCGGGATATCTCATCACACGGTACTAAATAATGCTGGGAACAATTTAATCAATTCAAAAATTATGCCAACATTTCGGAAGTTTAGACAACGAAGCATCGATGCAAATTTTTGTATTGACACTTTGTTCATTTGTGAAGAAGCTGGACCACCATTCTTTTGGCAACGTTTAAGAAACACTCATGATTATGGGCATGGCTTCAACTATGAAACTAACCCAGATTCAAAAGTAGTGACTGAGTTAAATAAGATAAAATGAGGTAAAAATATGACATGGTTAAGACTTGATTAGGTACGTAGGAAGAAATTGAATTCCAAAATAAAATTAAGACAACGGAACTCAAAAGGCACCAAACTTTCCACCATGGAGGAATTAAAGCCCAGTTTAGGAGCAATATGAATAAAATTGGGAATTTATGCAGAAGTGTAGTTTCAAAATGGTGAACCTCAAACTTAGTAAATCTCAAAAGGACCACAAATCTCTCAAGAGACACTTTAATTTAATGTTTTAATTATGATGCTTCCTTATATTGAACGAGATCTGTTTGACCACCCACTCAAATTATTATGTTAGGCGGGATATCTCATCACACGGTACTAAATAATGCTGGGAACAATTTAATCAATTCAAAAATTATGCCAACATTTCGGAAGTTTAGACCACGAAGCATCGATGCAAATTTTTGTATTGACACTTTGTTCATTTGTGAAGAAGCTGGACCACCATTCTTTTGGCAACGTTTAAGAAACACTCATGATTATGGGCATGGCTTCAACTATGAAGCTAACCCAGATTCAAAAGTAGTGACTGAGTTAAATAAGATAAAATGAGGTAAAAATATGACATGGTTAAGACTTGATAAGGTACGTAGGAAGAAATTGAATTCCAAAATAAAATGAAGACAACGGAACTTAAAAGGCACCAAACATTCCACCATGAAGGAATTAAAGCCCAGTTTAGGAGCAATATGAATAAAATTGGGAATTTATGCAGAAGTGTAGTTTCAAAATGGTGAACCTCAAACTTAGTAAATCTCAAAAGGACCACAAATCTCTCAAGAGACACTTTAATTTAATGTTTGAATTATGATGCTTCCTTATATTGAACGAGATCTGTTTGACCACCCACTCAAATTATTATGTTAGGCGGGATATCTCATCACACGGTACTAAATAATGCTGGGAACAATTTAATCAATTCAAAAATTATGCCAACATTTCGGAAGTTTAGACCACGAAGCATCGATGCAAATTTTTGTATTGACACTTTGTTCATTTGTGAAGAAGCTGGACCACCATTCTTTTGGCAACGTTTAAGAAACACTCATGATTATGGGCATGGCTTCAACTATGAAGCTAACCCAGATTCAAAAGTAGTGACTGAGTTAAATAAGATAAAATGAGGTAAAAATATGACATGGTTAAGACTTGATAAGGTACGTAGGAAGAAATTGAATTCCAAAATAAAATGAAGACAACGGAACTTAAAAGGCACCAAACATTCCACCATGAAGGAATTAAAGCCCAGTTTAGGAGCAATATGAATAAAATTGGGAATTTATGCAGAAGTGTAGTTTCAAAATGGTGAACCTCAAACTTAGTAAATCTCAAAAGGACCACAAATCTCTCAAGAGACACTTTAATTTAATGTTTGAATTATGATGCTTCCTTATATTGAACGAGATCTGTTTGACCACCCACTCAAATTATTATGTTAGGCGGGATATCTCATCACACGGTACTAAATAATGCTGGGAACAATTTAATCAATTCAAAAATTATGCCAACATTTCGGAAGTTTAGACCACGAAGCATCGATGCAAATTTTTGTATTGACACTTTGTTCATTTGTGAAGAAGCTGGACCACCATTCTTTTGGCAACGTTTAAGAAACACTCATGATTATGGGCATGGCTTCAACTATGAAACTAACCCAGATTCAAAAGTAGTGACTGAGTTAAATAAGATAAAATGAGGTAAAATTATGACATGGTTAAGACTTGATTAGGTACGTAGGAAGAAATTGAATTCCAAAATAAAATGAAGACAATGGAACTTAAAAGGCACCAAACATTCCACCATGGAGGAATTAAAGCCCAGTTTAGGAGCAATATGAATAAAATTGGGAATTTATGCAGAAGTGTAGTTTCAAAATGGTGAACCTCAAACTTAGTAAATCTCAAAAAGACCACAAATCTCTCAAGAGACACTTTAATTTAATGTTTTAATTATGATGCTTCCTTATATTGAACGAGATCTGTTTGACCACCCACTCAAATTATTATGTTAGGCGGGATATCTCATCACACGGTACTAAATAATGCTGGGAACAATTTAATCAATTCAAAAATTATGCCAACATTTCGGAAGTTTAGACCACGAAGCATCGATGCAAATTTTTGTATTGACACTTTGTTCATTTGTGAAGAAGCTGGACCACCATTCTTTTGGCAACGTTTAAGAAACACTCATGATTATGGGCATGGCTTCAACTATGAAGCTAACCCAGATTCAAAAGTAGTGACTGAGTTAAATAAGATAAAATGAGGTAAAAATATGACATGGTTAAGACTTGATAAGGTACGTAGGAAGAAATTGAATTCCAAAATAAAATGAAGACAACGGAACTTAAAAGGCACCAAACATTCCACCATGAAGGAATTAAAGCCCAGTTTAGGAGCAATATGAATAAAATTGGGAATTTATGCAGAAGTGTAGTTTCAAAATGGTGAACCTCAAACTTAGTAAATCTCAAAAGGACCACAAATCTCTCAAGAGACACTTTAATTTAATGTTTGAATTATGATGCTTCCTTATATTGAACGAGATCTGTTTGACCACCCACTCAAATTATTATGTTAGGCGGGATATCTCATCACACGGTACTAAATAATGCTGGGAACAATTTAATCAATTCAAAAATTATGCCAACATTTCGGAAGTTTAGACCACGAAGCATCGATGCAAATTTTTGTATTGACACTTTGTTCATTTGTGAAGAAGCTGGACCACCATTCTTTTGGCAACGTTTAAGAAACACTCATGATTATGGGCATGGCTTCAACTATGAAACTAACCCAGATTCAAAAGTAGTGACTGAGTTAAATAAGATAAAATGAGGTAAAAATATGACATGGTTAAGACGATAAGGTACGTAGGAAGAAATTGAATTCCAAAATAAAATGAAGACAATGGAACTTAAAAGGCACCAAACATTCCACCATGGAGGAATTAAAGCCCAGTTTAGGAGCAATATGAATAAAATTGGGAATTTATGCAGAAGTGTAGTTTCAAAATGGTGAACCTCAAACTTAGTAAATCTCAAAAGGACCACAAATCTCTCAAGAGACACTTTAATTTAATGTTTGAATTATGATGCTTCCTTATATTGAACGAGATCTGTTTGACCACCCACTCAAATTATTATGTTAGGCGGGATATCTCATCACACGGTACTAAATAATGCTGGGAACAATTTAATCAATTCAAAAATTATGCCAACATTTCGGAAGTTTAGACCACGAAGCATCGATGCAAATTTTTGTATTGACACTTTGTTCATTTGTGAAGAAGCTGGACCACCATTCTTTTGGCAACGTTTAAGAAACACTCATGATTATGGGCATGGCTTCAACTATGAAACTAACCCAGATTCAAAAGTAGTGACTGAGTTAAATAAGATAAAATGAGGTAAAAATATGACATGGTTAAGACGATAAGGTACGTAGGAAGAAATTGAATTCCAAAATAAAATGAAGACAATGGAACTTAAAAGGCACCAAACATTCCACCATGGAGGAATTAAAGCCCAGTTTAGGAGCAATATGAATAAAATTGGGAATTTATGCAGAAGTGTAGTTTCAAAATGGTGAACCTCAAACTTAGTAAATCTCAAAAAGACCACAAATCTCTCAAGAGACACTTTAATTTAATGTTTTAATTATGATGCTTCCATATATTGAAGGAGATCTGTTTGACCACCCACTCAAATTATTATGTTAGGCGGGATATCTCATCACACGGTACTAAATAATGCTGGGAACAATAGGGCCGTTATATTTAATCAATTCTATCCATTTCGGGGAAGAACGCTTAAAGTACGGGCGCATCGTCTGTGTAATTTCCGAAATTAGGGCTAACAAAGAATAACAGCCCATTTAGTTGGGCGTTTTCGTTTTCTCCTAGGCGCTTAGCGTATTGGGCGGGTGGTTGATATACCAGCACGTAGGCAAGTTCGAACTTGTTAATTGATATTTATTAGCAAAAGGCGGATACTCTCGCCCTTGTTCAATTCAAAAGAATAAATCAAAAGCTCTCGGGCGGAGACTTCGGACGAGCGAGGTTTCATTAAAATTTTAACAAACAACGAAAAACAAAAGATTTCCGGCAGAAAACGGAGAGGAACTCCACCCTAACACAAACTGCCTCCCCTCGCACAAATTCGTGTTAATCAGTGCGAACAAATTGACACGAAAATTAAAATTCACTGCATTAGTAAATTCATTGTTGCTTTCACGTTTCAGGATGAAGACGAAGTCCTTCAGATTCTCCTTGTTCATGTTTACCGGCATCAATCTAGTACTTGTTACGATAGCTGCGTTTATTGTACTTACAGGATCGTACTTTGCCAAAACCGAACGTTATTGCCTTACTGACAAATGCGTTAATACAGGTATGTATCAAATGTATCTATTAAAGTGTAACTGGCCAGTACAGTACAAACACACACTTGACATGACTGATTTAATTTTAAGTTTAAAATAACCATGCGAGCACGTGTGTATTCCTCCTCTCTTTTCAATTCAACGAGCAGTTAATTCACAAAGGTTTGTCTGTAGTAATGAGTCAAAGGGTGGGATGTGTGCGGATTGGTCACCTCTGAAACTAAACGTAATTATTTGGGAAAAAAGAGCTCAACTAATTCCACCTTTTTATTAGCAGTCTGTCGGACTTTTTTGTGGCCTTTTGAGGCTTCCAGGGATGCTCTCATGTGGCTTCTGGTAATTATTTCGTATGCGCCGATGAGGGTTAATTATTTGGGGTCGGTATTAAATAAATAAGTCACCGGCTCGGTATGCATATCAACTTTCGAAGTTTGAGCGGACTCGAGGGAATTCTAATGTCAACAGTTTGGGGTCCCCCCCTCAGTCCGTCCAAATTTTACGCCGCCGTTTTCTAACCTAATTACACCAGGTTTTAAGCCTATGCTGACCCAGTTTTCGACTTGTTTTTACCGCATCCCCATTTACTATGTTTTTCACCTCAGCAACGTTGGGATCCACCAACAAGCAATGTAATAAAATCAATATAAAAAGGAACATGAAGCTGTAAACAAGTTTAATAATAGTCCTGTGTAATAATATTCAAATCCAACATTAAGGCAATACGGAGCAATGCTAAGTGAAATTACGCATTAGAAAAAGACAGTTGAATTAAAATTCCGTGAGAGTAAGCCGGTGCTGAGACTATCTTCTTCGTTCACAAATTTTTTCGCTATGGTTCAATTTTATCGAAAGTGACATAAATATGTTCTTAGATAACCAAATGACCTAAAACCAATTAATTTGCCGCATTAAATTTGAATTTCCGCATTAATTATCGATTGTTGTGTTGAACATTTTGTTACCAAGTGATGAATGATGTTTGTGTAAACTTTAATATGGCCGGATTGTCCAAGGATGAGACTTGATTTTCTATAAAACATTCATAAATGAAAATTTGGAAAATAAATTAAGCTTACAGTTTTTGGCAATTACTAGAATCAAATTTTGCAAAACTTTCCTGATCGCCTACTTACTTGGTTACACCACGTAGATACACTGCTAAAGAAATACATTTTCGAAACCTGTAACTTTTTAAATAATAGTTCTAGGCAAATTAAATTTTGTATGCTTTAAGGGCATATTTTACTAAAGAAATTTACAAAAACAATGTTCCAAAACTTCGTTACTTCTAAGTGACACTTAAAATTGTAAATTAATGACGCAAAACAAAATGAAAAAATGTCAAGTATGCTTGAATTCACGTATGAAAGCCCACTAAAGATGGCAAATCAATTCAGTTGTCAATTTTTGTTGATTAGAGACGTTATTAGAAGTAAAATGAGGCATCTTAGTGAAGTGCAAGTTGCTCGTGCTATCGCCCTTATTTAGCATGGCCAATCTATTCAACATGTTAGCAGGAACCTTCGAGTTTCCCCTTCTGCTATTCAACATTTATGGAATCGCTTTCAAGATACTGGCCAATATGTTAGAAGAGACATGGTCGAAATCAAAAAACTACTGAAAATCAAGACCGATTTCTTGTCCTTTCCTCTCTACGCCAGCGTACTGCCACAGCACGAGACCTAAACGACCTAACACGAGCATATGTAATATAAACGTCTGAATAAACTGTTAGAAACAGATTAAGAGAATCGAATTTGAAATCAAGAAAACCTGTCCGCGCACCACGCCTTACGCAGCATCACAAAGCAGCGGGAATGAGGTCTGCTCTGGATCACAGAAATTAGCAAATTCGTCACCTGGACGCCTGTACAGTTTACAAACTAGTCCAGATTTCGTTTAATTCGTTGCGACGGTCGAGTACGTGTATATAGACGTCCTGGTGAACGCTACGCAGCCGCTACTATACAGAAAGTGAATAGATTTGGTCGTGGATCTGTGATGGTTTGGGCTGGAATCAGTATAGACAACAGAACTGATCTTGTTGTAGTTCCTGGTAGACTAAATCACATGAATTACTTTCAAAACATCTTGGAGTACCATGTGGTGCCTGCGGCATATGGAGTCGAACAAAATGTCATCCTAATGCAGGACAATGCATTAGGATGAAATTGTCGTGCTCGTGGAGGGTATACACTATACACTGTATTAAACCTCACCAATTCACAGAAAACCCGACTCTCATCGATACTATGACAGTCATTTTCATTTTGTTTTGCATTATTAATTTACATTTTTAAGTGTAACTTAGAAGTAACTAAGAGTTGTAGCATTGTTTTTGTAATTTTCTTTAGTTTAAGATAAGCCGTTGAAGTACACCAAATTTGATTTGCCTAGAACTATTATTTAAAAAGTTACGGGTTTCGAAAAAAGTGATCACTTAATTTCTTTAAGCAGTGTATTATCATATTCAGAATATGTCAGAATCTGCACGCCAAACATATAAATAATCTACTATATAATCATTTTATTTAATGTAAATGAAGTTAAGAATGTATATCTTTCGAGCGTCTTGATTCCAGTATTGTTGGCGCTGGGTGTCAGTTTCTACACCTTTTTAAAAATTTTACAAGGGCGTTTGAAATGAAATTCAAGTGCTCGCTAACAACTTCTCAGGTTTCCCCAAAAAGAAACTTTAGCAACTCGCGACTTGACGACATGTGCTCACGGCCATTAAAAACAAATCGGGACTTTTACCGCCAAATTTTACAATCCTTAAACTTCGAATGACTACGTAAAGTTTCCTGGTGTGAAGACGAAGTCGGCCAGCGATTGAGCATTTGACATTTCCGAAATGCCGCCAATAGGGTGACCCCTTGTGTCGGGGAATTAATAATTTGGCCCTTTGATGCCCGACCCTTTTCTCTCTGGTAGAGTTCGGGACAACAAAGGGGAGTAACCGCGCAATAAAAGAAACAAAATTATACATCTCCGCTCCCTCGGAACTGGTGCTTTACGAACGAAAAAATAAGACGTTTACATTGAACGGGATCGTATTTACACAGGCGTTTCAATCTTTATCGTTTCTTTGTCATCTTAGGTACAAAGAATATTTGCGTTTTACATTTCCTGAAAATTACGTCATGTCCGACCCTTGTTTACGACATAAATATCCACCGAAGATACTTTTATATGAACCTTTCGAACTATTGAGACGTAATGGTGATGCACTGACACATTCATGATTCAGCGGAAATGACAAAACACATTTCTATGAAAAGAATCGCATTTAACGAGAGCAACCAAAATTTAAAGATAAGAATTGATTTAAATTACAAATTATCAGAAATTTAAGTTAGGTTTGTAGTTGTTTAGAACTTTTTCGACGCGTCCCACCCCCAGTACTATTTTTCCTGTATTATCCTTAAAACATCCCCTGGCAGAGATTCTTTCCACTATTTTTCCCGTAGAATGATTCAAGAGATTAAGCAACAGTCAATAAACAAATGCCTCGAAAAAATGACAAGTGACGTAACCACAGATTATTCTCTATTGAAGGCGACTAAAGGACTTCAAAAACCAATCACACAAATTCCGCTTATAAAAAAAACGGATGGAACCTGGGCTAGAAATGACAAAGACAAAGCCATGGTCTTTGCCGCCTACTGGGAACAATCCTTCACTCCAAATGAAGGCAGAAGTATGGAAGAAACGACTAATTCTACAATAATCCAAGGAAATCGAATTACTCCTAGAGAGGTAATAAATGAAATTAAAAAAATACCTAAAAAAGCCATAGTTAAGATAACAAACCTCTGCAACGCAGCATTTAGGCTTAAATATGTGCCAACTGTTTGGAAAACTGCGGAGGTAGTGATGATTCCCAAGCCAGGAAAACCACCAAATGAACCATCCTTCTACAGGCCAATTTATTTACTGCCCACATTGTCAAAACAGTTTGAAAAACTACTTGCAAAACGACTGAAGCCAGTCTTAGATGAAAGAAACATTATCCCCGCTCATCAGATTCAGAAACAAACCTTCGACAATTGATCAGGTGCACAGAATAACAATGATAATAGAACGAACTTTAGAAGGAAAAAAGGTATGCTCCTCTATATTCCTGGATGTGGCAAAAGCCTTCGACAAAGTTTGGCACGAAGGCCTACTCTATAAGCTGGAACGGATACTACCCCTCGATTATAGCCAACTATTAAAATCATACCTTTCTAACAGATACTTCCGTATAAAGCAAGATAATGAGTACTCAACTTTTAAAAGTATTAAAGCTGGAGTACCACAAGGTAGTGTACTTGTCCCAATTCTTCAACTTTTTTACACACATAATCTTCCTCAACTAAATGGTGTTACCGTTACCACTTATGCTAATGACACTGCTACCATGGCAGTAGATACAAATGTTGAAGGAGCAACGCTAAAACTGCAGAATGCTGTCAACAATATTAGTGATTGGATGCAACGATGGCTAATTGCATTGAACGAAACCAAACCCGTTCACAAAAAATTTTACCAATAAGCGAATACAACACGTTCCAGTAAAAATAAATAACACCACCGTACCGTACTCGAACACCGCAAAATACCTCGGTATGACGCTAGACACCAAGCTTCGCAGGAAAGCACACGTTAAAAAGAAACGAGAAGAATTGGGCATAAGATACAAGAAAATCTACTGGCTTATTAGTAGGAAGTCGGCTTTGTCGACATAGAATAAACTCCTACTTTACAAGCAGATACTTAAACCTGTGTGGACCTATGGTATCCAACTGTGGGGTTGCACTAAGCCAAGCAATATCGCCATCATTCAACGCTTCCAAAATAAGGTGTTAAGAAACATCGTGGGTGCACATTGGTATATAAGAAACAGAAATCTCCACTGGGATCTTGAGATGGAATTAGTAACCAACGAAATTAGATAGTTTGCAGAGAATCATCAGAACAGACTTCTCCAGCACACGAATGTCGAGGCAATCTAGCTTCTTGACAATTGTGACAGTGTGCGAAGACTAAAGAACTAAACGTTTTGAGTTGGTGAAGTGATGTTAAAAAAGCAGAACACAGTGTTATGTGAGTGATAGGTGAACAAAGCAGAGCAACGTGCAGTGTGTGATGTTTAAAGCGTCAGCATCCTAACTAAATTTATGTTACACCAATGGGGAACACTTAATATCGAACACTATTTATACGTAGGAATTTAAGTTAGATTAATATAGCTAGATAGTCATCAGACTAGGTGTTATACACAAGTACCTATGAGGTGCTGTTAATTAATATAAAAAAACTATTTTCCGCGTAATTAATGACTATGTGAAATTAATTTATAAACAAATTAATTTTGATGAGCTAAAAGAGCAAACTCGACCACTGTGGGTCATTGAAAGAAATAAATAAAGTGAATAAATATTTTATTTCAAGAACTGTATGTACATATCTCTCGTATCACTGGTTCCATCTAGTTTAGAAGCTTTGAACTTCCACAAACCAATAAATTATACTTTATGTGATCTTTATTCATTTTATTCATCGTTTTATGACCCCATAAAATAGAATATCGTTAAACAATTCTAGTTCCTATAAAATTTGTCACAACTCAAATTTTGAATACTAATTTCTTATCGATCTGCGAAGTGAAGGTATTCCACTCGCAGGACAACGTAAGGATCGATATGTCCGTTTGTATTCCGCCGGCTTGTCTATTATATCTCACACCCCTTTCAAGGGGAGGCTTAGCGAGGAGGTTAAAGATTTTAAAAAACATCACGGCCGTTGCATCTTAAAACATTTATTGGCACTTCCTGGGCAAAGGGCTTTATCTCGAAGTCCTTGAAGCGACGATACCTTTGTGTTAACTCGAAAATGGGACGTCCCGCGACACGCTATCCTTTCCACATGATTCTAACCACGTAACATGGTGAGGCATCATTAATTTCTCACAACGATAAGTATATAGTTGAGGTCGATGGAATTTCATCAGAATTATTTCTTGTGCAATTGAGGACAACGAATATAAGCGATCGAACTGCTTCAATTGAACAAAAGTACTCCCACTGTATTTGAACGGAAGTTATTAGAGCCTAATGACGTGTTCCAATTTTCACAACACTAAAGCTCCCGTCTCAATTCAAATAACGAACTGTAGCAAACTTCTCTCCAAAGCTTCAAAATAAGCAAATCACCAGATGTAGATGGCGCTAATATAAGCATGACTGTTTTTATTCCGTATTTATTACATTTGAAGTATGGTATAACTAAGGTGACCAGACGTCCCGCTTTTGGCGCGACAGTCCCGCTTTTGGCGGGACAGTCCCGCTTTTTTATATTTTGTCCCGCCTCCCGCGGAGTTTTAAAAATGTCCCGCTTTTTATAAAATATTTTTTTTATTAATTACTACGAAAAATGAACTATATGCTATTTCGTTCAAACAGTCTTTTCAAATCGTTCCTTAAAAGGCAGTAACATTTTTATAATTATTAAACAACATTTTGGGGTCGACAACTGTTTAAGTAGAAGAATAAAAGAAGTTTCCAGTTTTCCTGATCGAAATACCTCAAAATACCAACATTTGCAATGGTATTTACCATCAGGAAAACTGGAAACTTCTTTTATTCTTCTACTTGTGTTCACCGTGAAGTTGATTTTAAAGAATTGCACCGAGCGCGTGCATGATATTGTATAAATCGAAAACCCTATAATTTTTATTTGAAAATGTTTATCTTCTATAAAGTTCAGATATTGGACTGAACTAAAAACAAAATGTTGAGAATATGGATGTCTTCTTAACAAAGTACTATAAAATTTGCTCATGCTCCGCAGTTATTTCACAGTGTGTATAGAAAGCAGATCAAAAACATAATTACGGTCTGTTTTTAAAAAATTACAATAGTATGTGCTTATCTCTAAGAAATTCAATGAATTTCTTTAAAATGCATTCAAAAATAATGAAAACCGGTCACAAGTTGAGCAAAATAAGCGTTCCTTTAATTGCGCCGGTCAGTGTATTTTTTCTCAAAACTGTACCTTTAAACTTGGCATATCTTGTTGTGCTGTACAGGGTCGTTAGATTAGAACATGTTTGTTATTTTTTTACCTTAAGATTTACTTGTTATATAATTTATCTTTCTTAGTCTTCTTGCTATATTTATTAGTTGATAAAAATGTTTTTAAAAAATTTAAAATTTATTTAGAATATTTATTTCGTCCAAAGGGCATATATGTATATAATGAAATAAACTTTGTCTTGTATCAAACAATATTTATTTATTTAAAATAAATATGGCAAAACAAGTAATCACTAATAATGCAAATAATGTCGAATATTCAATGAAGTATGTGTTGTTTAAACAAATATGTTTTGATCACAAGCATAACAATTTAAACGAATATGTGCTTAAAATACAAGACGGGAGCCTTAAGGCTCCGTTTTAAAAACATCGCAACTTCCAAACGAAATATTTCGTTGCGATGTTTTTTTTTGCTGGGAGTGGTCTGCCTGGCCCCCACCAACGTCAACCAGGCCACAGTTTTATGATAAGGGGAAGTTGGGGGGTTTGGAGGAAGCAGGCAAAGGCGGAGCATAGTCGACGTAAATACATTCGAAGGGGAAGTACTCAGCCAGTTTGTCGCCGCGCGTCGGCGCTTTCGCTTTCGCTCATGTTACAATGTATTAGTGTTCTCACTCATCACGGACGCATATGCATCCCGGACTGCATACAGCTGGCTGGCGGCCACCAGGCGGTAAAAGAAAATATATTGATTTAATTTAGAGAGAGCGCGCTTGCTATTATAATATTTAATCTTTTTAACAGGGTGACATACATACAGTATAGTAAATTGACAAAAATGTATTAACTCATGATAACTCATCGCAGAATTATGGACTTCAATTTAGAAATGAATTAAATAAAATCGAGCAATGAGGACCTAATACATCTACTTATAAACATGCTGGATATCGAACGAACGCACGGCAGTGACACACGAAGACAAAAATAAAAAAAAATAATCTGATGCGTTCAGGCACATTACTTTATCATACCATATATAAAATTAATAGTTTAGCTGCATGAGATTCTATTTGATCGAGATCGGCCATGTCTGCATCTTATAATAAAGCTACTGGAACTAGACGGATATTTTGATTATATTGACAGTAGGTATTGTCAAAACATCAGCGTTTGACACTACCTACTGTCATTAGAATCACAATATCTGACAAATCCTGGCTAACTAGTTTTAATGCAGCGATCTCGATAAAATAGAATTTCATCATGCAGCTAAACTATTTATTTTACCAAAAAAATGCCATAGTCATAAATTGTTCAGAATTTCTTGTACTTTAATTTATTATTTAACTATTTCGACAAATTTCCAGAAATGGCGGCTTATTTGCAAAATCTTTCAAAAATGCTATAAGACTAAACCTCCAGTTCCTTTGGATCCTTTTCAACAGAAAGCTTTTCAGCTCTAAGTTTGGTTATGAAACTTCTAAATATGAAGTTTCGTCCCGATACCTTAGTAGTTTCTCCGGAATCGTCGCCACAAAAAAACACACCCACACACATACACAGAATTTTTTTTTTACCTGGGTCAAAAATGTTCAAGGGATCCAAAAAGACATTTCCGCTAAAACCTCAAAAATTTTGTTTGGCACGATTACAATACTTTACATACTACGTATGATAAAGTAAAATCATAATATACATAGTGCAAAGTTCCCCAAACCATTTATATAAATCCCAAATATTTTGTCACCTACAAGTTCGCTATATTTTATAACGTTTTGGGCGTCATGAATGCAAGATTCATGAATGAAAACAAATTCAGGCATTAGCTATATCCAATTCTCGCTGTAACACTGCCCAATACAGTCGCTGAACTAATATCCATTAGAGCCGACCCAAGTTCGTCACTGCTAATTGTCTCTTCCTGTCCACAAAACCGACATTTTAAATAAAATGTTTATTTGAGTCCTGTTCTGGTCTCTTTGTCTCATTTGTAATTAAATAATTACAATATTGTTCTTTTAGATTATCTATACATATATTTTAACTTAGGTGGTACGTAGTCGTCTTTTACTAATTCGTCTAGAGGGCAGATGCGGATGTTTAGGTATTTTGCCACGACTTCTACCCATTATTAAACAAATGTACCTAACACCTAGCGGGTATAACTACACTAAGTATAATATCATACAGTATATGACTTTTATCGTGTGTTAAATTTGTAAACCGTGCGTATAAATGTGAAATGCGAGAACTCGGTTCTCCTGATTCAATATACGGTCGTAACTTGTGAACAGTCTAATAGCAGTAGGCGTGGCGTAGTTATAGGCGGTGTTTAAAACTGCTAACGTCTGCTGTCTACACCGGGCCCGTAATATAGGCAAATTACATACATTTCTGGCAATTACGCTTTGTTATCGCAATTATAATGTTTAGATTAAAATTGTACTTAAATAAAAAATCTATTTTTGTATCATGAGTTGGGCTAAATGTTTTATATTTGAAAAAAACCAAAGACGTAGAAGTAAAATTGATTTTTATCTTTAAAAAATTTTTTTTTTCATCCAGCCCAACTCGTTATTTATCTAGGAAGTTACATAAAAAATTTCATAAACTTTGAACAATAAATAACGCTTTTATTTGCAAACGCGTTTTAGGAGAGGTAGAACTGGGTCTTAAGCTTTATTTGAAATGAATCATTGTCATTTGTTAGGAAGGCTATTTACATGAATTCATTCATAATATGTATGTGGAATACAGAGTTTACAGCTCTAGAAGAGTTTACAGCTCTAGAAGTGGTACATAAATGACTCGTGGTTTTATGCATTGGCATAAATTTAACGCACAAAAAGATACACTATTGCCAGCGAACAAAGAATGTGCGAAGCACAGCTCTGAAACGAGATTTAAATGAATCAAAAGCGGCTTCTAAATTAGTTTATTAAATGTTGTTTGTTCGGGACATCCCTTACATTCCATATAATATTTTATATGAAATATTTGACTGAACTCAACGTTATTCTCAGCAGTAAAGAAAATGCGATGTTATGAGAAGTATTCAGGAATTTGCTACACTAAACTACACTCCGTGGCGCAAAAATCCGGACGACTAATATTTTAATTAAATTAGATAAATAAATTTTGTAATCTTTGACGATTTTTTTAGGACAATGTAAATTAATTCATCAATATTATCACCCGTCTTTGCTATTGTGAAAAAAAACTTCCTGCAGCTGCTATAGTGGTAGCAGCAACGTCATTTTTGGTGATCTAACTTCAAGAATCTCTTTAGATAAATTAAGCAACTTAAGTTCAAGCGGTATCAATTCCCAACTGTTTTGTTTTTGATTTATCCAAATATCTGAACATTTGTAAAAGATGCAACTTTACAAGTAGGTACAACTTTGCAATTTCAGCATTAACCGAATTAGATCTGAGGCAGCTAACTGTAGATTTGTTTTCTGTTGTGCAGCATACAGGGTAATTAGTGCCCTGGATAGGACAGCAGATCCGTGCAATGATTTCTACCAGTTTGCGTGCGGCGGGTGGATAAAGAAGAACCCGCTTCCGGAATGGACATCGTCATGGAATCAGCTGGCGAAGGTAAAGGAGTCCTTGGCGCAGGATATGCGACAATTACTGGAGTCAGGGGAGCAATTTCAAATAGAGAAAAACTACACCGAACCGGTTGCAGTCGGAAAGGCAAGATCCTTTTACAGGACCTGCATGAACGAAACAGGTAATCCACACCACACCAAAAGAACGACCACCCTTTTTTACAATCACGAATTACGGTATACACTGACAACGATAAAAAAACTGAAAACCTGCCTAAAACTGAAGACGTAGGTATATTAAACTATCTATTGATACTCTATTGGGACAGCGTGTATAATAGAAAATGTATTATGCCATAAAAAAAATAAAGTGATATAATAAAATAGTGGGGGTGCTGTTCCAGAAATTCTTTTGTCATTGTTTAAAAAATATTGTGTAAAACGAAAAAGAAAACGTATAAAAACTAAATTTATTCAATGAAATGGATTTCTTA
The DNA here is from genome assembly GCA_963966075.1 of Aphodius sticticus. Classification (NCBI taxonomy): domain Eukaryota; kingdom Metazoa; phylum Arthropoda; class Insecta; order Coleoptera; family Scarabaeidae; genus Aphodius; species Aphodius sticticus. Next base: position 12,181,617 of record OZ014515.1, on the reverse strand, counting down.
TTTACTTTGACCTAAATTGCTACAGTTACATTCATTAATAAATGTATGTAAAAGATACATTTTCTAAAAACCACGCTTTAAAAAAATTCAGTAAAAATTAAAAATGTTCAAAAATTTTCTTTTGTTTCATGCATTGTCACCAGAAATAGTCTACATGAAAAAATTGAACTCGATTGGACAATGGGAAGTAGCTAAAATATCGATTACAAGATTTAAATGTAGCAAACAAACAAGTGAAGTTAAGATAATCGTAGTAAAAATTAAATCCAATCTTCATGTTTTAATTTGCGCGAAAATATCAATAATTTTATCCTTGGTCTCTGGATGAAAACTGAGGATTTTTCTCTCCATTGAAAGCACTGTAACTGTTGTAAAATACGTATCGAGTTTTGATATGCCATCTGCAGTTTGTAAAAGTACTTTCCACCATCACGACAGGGTCGGCACTGCGGGAACAACAGTGCTCTCTCTATCCATAACAGGCCGCTGCCTCGCGTGCTGCTTCCTATGTGCGCATGCGCAGAAGAGCCAATCACAACCCAATATTATTTTCATTTATACAGGACGTTGCGTTGAAACGTTTAGGTTATACCGGTGCAGAAGTATTCAATTTATTGTTTTTCAAAAAGTTGGCCTTTGTATATGTGACCCGCTCGTAAGAAAGGGGTCTTCTGCTAAAATCAAGTTTTCAAGAAATACGGGTCATGTGCGAGACATGTGTTAGACTCATAACTAGGGATGTTCGATACGATACGATATTTTGAAGTACCGGTACTTTGCCTTCCGATACCCGATATTTTGTACCGGTACTATAGCATGCAATACGGTACGATACGATACGTTTTTTGCCGATATTGTATCGTGCTATCACATGTACTTACATTGGTTATATTTATGCGGCATTTGGTGTTGCCGACTACTGGCCTACTCTAGCGGCAACCAATATTAAGTTTATTTTACAACTGACACTGATCCCAACGAAGGAATCTGTGATTGCTTATGGGTCTTGTTGTTTACAGTGTCGGTAAATGATCGGGGCATTTCGACTATAATTTAAGTAAGTTAACCTCACTTTGGTGTGTCATTACAAATCTGTGTCATTACATTCATTTGCCATAGTGCTTTTTATAAGATAAGCAAAATACACACAAACATGCCAAGTTATTCGAGTAGTGTATGGAAAGTGTTCATTAAACCTAAGTAGGGTGGAAAGTGCAAACATTTTTTTGCTAATCCCGAATAGTCTAGGAGCCTTCCGTAAAAATTCCAGCCGATAAACTTACAGCGTGAAATGTGTGTAAATTGTTACTACAGACAATAAGATGCGTTTTAGGTGCCTGAGAGCAACCTGTCCTAACCATCTTGTATCTATTTTAAATTAGTTTTGAAAAGTAATAAAAAAAATATATATAAAATATTAAAATTATCATCAAAAGGGATAATTGCTTGAAATAAATTTGAGTGCCTTACCAAGTCCTATCCGATACTTGTGGAAATTGAACTTTTTTTATTGTTTTCCGTTGTTCCTGTACCTACCCACAGACTTAAGAGACATTTGATGTTGATGCTACAGCTAGATGTGAAGGATAAAATACAGATTTTTCTTTAATGGAACATTTATATTATTTTCTGGCTGTGTCATTTTGAACTAATTTGATGAAGCATTAACTTGTAGATCGATTGGTACACTTAATGATGGAACAACATTAGAAAAAAGTTGGAAAGTGCTCGATGAGGCACCCAAATTTAAATTTTTATATTTATGTGTATTTGCAGCAACCTTTTTTTATTAGGGATTACGTCGGTACCGGTACTTTATCCTCCGGTATGGTACAGAACCGGTACATTCGATACGATACAAAACGATACACGATACCGGTACAGCAAGGTGTAAAGAGGCATCCGATTTCTGCAGTTTTAACTGTTGTAACTTAACACTCGCTTTTCCCATTTTTTTCTTTTAAACATCCTACTGCAAAAATGTCGCATTGACCGAGTAAAATTTGGAGATTCTGTCTATTGATTGGCAGTTATGTTTTCATGTTTTTATGTAATTATGGTTGTAAACAATCGGATACGATTATTTTACTTCAAGTTTAAACCTAAAAGGAAAGCTGGTTAATCGACGGTGAGATATATGAGGAGAAAAGTATAAACTGACGGAATTGCCCGACAAATACTTTTCTCTTTAAACCTAAAAGCAAACAATTTTGATAGTTACACATGGTATATAGAAATGTTTCAGGACTATAACGCTCTTTATATGATTTTTTTTTCGTTAAGTCGTTTCAGAGTTATGACCATCTTGAGGTGATGTTTGAGTATATTTTAAGGCACAATTCACGCACCTAATCAAGTCAAGTGCTCTGACACATGTTCCGCTGCTGTTTATAGACTACAAAATTATAAGATTTCTGAGTATGAAACCGTCAAAAGTTCAAAATTAATTGTTTAATAGTAAGACCACCTTTGACGGCAAAAATTAAGTTTTTGAGCCGCGTCTCATCGTGTATGGTCGTTTGGCTTTGAGACCGCTTGTCTCTGAGACCTGTGCCTCGCCGCATGCCGCGTGGCACAGGTCTCAGCGACAGATCTCACCGTTAATGGTGCTGCATCACAGTCTCTGACTCTTTTTTGTTTTAAATTTAAAATATCACAGGAAACTAATCAAAATAGCTACATGACATTCCTAATATATATTTGTTTATTACGCGACAAAGTTGTAAGACAATGTCTGAAAAATATGGTGTTCATATGTATTTAAAAAAACACCCCCCACTACATTATCTTAAAAAAACAAACGCATATATCTCAGAAACTATTTACTTTGCAAAATTTCAACCGGATACAGTTGAAAAGACATTTTCAGTATTCGTAGAGCGTTAAAATAAACAGGCGTTTCAAAACAAACCATGTTTGTATAAAGCATTTTTACATTTCTCGTAACACAACGGAAATATGCCGCCCTATGCCACATTAATGAATCACCCTGTATAAACTGTCGGAAGGCCGATGTTGCCGTTTCCGTCATTCTCCTTGAATCCTTATTCCAAATTTTTACAAGAAAACATATTAAGACAAAAAACTTAAAACAGATAATTTTAAAATTAAAATGTTATGCTATAAAATCTTTTAAAAGCATTTTCATTCTGTTCGGTTTTCGTAACCGACAGAGAAAAAGGCGGAAATATCTTCTCGGTTGGCGAACTAAAAACACTTTTTTTATATCACATTCATACTTTAGTTAGCGACCGTCTATAATTAATTAATCTTCTGCCGGGTGGTTTTAAAAACATTGCCCGCTGAAAGGAGGCTGAACGGCGCTGCCAAGAAAAACATCCCCGTCTCGTCCTTATGTGTTCTATCATTTTCCACCCCTAATTACTTAACGCGTTTTGTACACGTTTTACGCCAGGGGTCCATTGTTGCCCGAATGCCTTTGTAATTAAACCGAATTAATGCTGGAAACCTTTCACCACTTGTTTCCCTTTGAAACATTTTTAAGACCAAGACACCCCATGAACCCACTCTGGCCACTACTAAAATTGAATTTATTATCATTCTACATCCCTTTGTAGCGCTGATGCATAATATCATCATCTGCACACAAATTCTCGCGAATATAAATGTCATTAAATAAAGAATTTAAAATATGCTAATTAGAAATAAAAATGTTTAACGGCACAATTTGTCAAATTAATATTTATAGGTTAATAAAAAATTAAAAATTAAAAAGTTTAAATTTAAAATTTACATCCCGCCTGTATGTCACCATATTATTAACCTATGCTAATTAGGTTATACGTTCAATCTTAATATTATAAATAAATTGTTTTTATTATTTTTTAAGCAACAAAGCTACGTATCCAAAAAATCCCATGACAAGTATTATATAGTAGTATTGACAACAACTACACAAAAGAATCAGCAAAATCAGTCCAGAAGTTTCCGAAATATTTCTGACACCGACATGGAGGAGATGGATTCATAAAATGCGCGTTTGTGTGGCATCGTACACCTTATAGCGTTTTTTAAACATTCACTAAAAACTACAGATTAAACTAACGATAACACTGTGTTACAGTGAAACTATACTTTTCACGAGACATAGTCTAAGTTGTTGAGCTGGTAGAACTGAACATAATGGCATATACGAAATTTTCCAAACACTTCCAAAATCCCGATTTTTTTTTCAAATTAACTGTTTTTGGGTACTTGCATGTTTATAAAAATGCAGAACTCCGTCATTTTCCATTCGATTTCCAAAATAAAAGATGCAATTGAAAGAGAGAACACAGACCATTAGAACGATGTACTGTTTGCTTAGTTCCAAAAAGTCGAAAAGTTATGAACGTTCAAATTCAGAAATTTCCCATTATATTCAGATTTTCTGAACTTTATCGACAGTTTGATGACCTATTTCAATCCATAATATTTTATTTCTATTCTTTTTATTGATAGCCCATTTAAATGTGCGTTTAACACGAGTTTGTTTATTAGAATCGGTTGAAATTTGACTGAGTTTTCGATGTTTAATCACCGTCTTGACATTCACACTAGGCAGGAATATACCTACGACCCGACCGTAATAATTTCTTCTCCGTAGTGTGATGTGTCTAGCCGGTCAATAAAATTTGATAATTCAGGTCATCAAATTGTTGTTAAAGTTGAAAAAATCTGAAAATAATTGGAAACTTCTGAACTTGAACGTCCGTAACTTTTCGATTTGTCATTGGATCTGACCGAACAGTACATCTTTATAATGGTCTATGCTTCCTCTTTCATTTACATTTTTTATTTTTTGAAATCGAATAGAAAATGGCGGAGTTATGAATTTGTATACACGTGCAAGTACCTAAAAACGTTTTTTTTTTTTTAATCGATATTTTGGAGATGTTTGGAAAATTTCAGCTATGCCAATATATTCAACACAGTGTAATTGTTTATTAAAAATATGAATGCATGTCTCATAGTCCAACTCATGGAGTATATTTTCTGAAAATTTGAACAAAAAATATTTAAATGGCGTAGATAGAAGCAATCTAATGAGCCATTCTTAAGAGGGCGGAGAAATATTCTTTAAACATAGTACCATCCACGATCCACCACGGTCTGCTCACGCGCATCGGCCCCGCCTACAAGTGACGTCAGTGCGAGAAGGAAGCAGAAGTAGCGTTAATATGGCGTTAATTTCATGGCTGCCTGAGTAGCCAAACATTGTTGTCACGGTTGTAATGACATTTATGCGCTGACATCATTGCGAGAAGTAGCGTTAGTTGCAACCGTAGCTAATATGTGGCTGTGACGTTCAGGCCTTTTGACAATTATAGCGTTGGCATGGTTGTCAACTTGTCAATCTAAATCACCTACAAACGTAAAAAACTAAGGATGTATTTGGTTGACTAGGTGTCCGTGTCAACAGCCTTCTCGCAGTGACGTCATGCACAGAAATGAACGAATTTGAGACACGAAGTGATCAGACCGTTGTAGTGAACCGTGGTACTATCGAAAAAAATGTATAATTTAAGTTTGACAGCTGGTAGTAACCTCAAATACTATTTTAAAATTATTTAAAATTCTTTTTTGAAAGAAATAGTAACTGAAAAACTGGTCAAGATAGTGTATTCGCTTTCAAACGGATTGTTATTGATTTTCTGCCACCGCGTCGCAATGAAAAGAATAATCGAATCTGATTATTGGGGAGAACACACTTGATAGGACTGGATAACTGTTTCTTATACATCGATGAACGCACGTAGGTTGCGAGGATGCTGCGAACTGACAAGTACAATATAACGACAATAGGGGTCGGGGTGGTAGGCATCGGCCTGGGATGCTGCCTCCGAAATACATCAAATTAGCAATGGCATATTTGGAAAAAAAATGTATACCAGTGACATTCTGAATCCAATGACAAATGACAGGATCTGTTAACATGATTGATGGGCGCAGTGCCGCATGGCCGGCTCAAGAATATTTCGATGGGCCACGTGCCCGGCATACCAATGCAATATCCGGGGGGTCCCTTATCAGCGGTAATGCCATAAACTATCCCTTCTTCTGGAGAGATGTGTATTTTTTTAATAAAATCGAGACGTGGAAGGAAACGCCCTAAATCTAAATGATGATGGTTTTGTTTTATAGGGTTAAATGATACAAATGTTTTCTCAGTGAGGACATTTTTATGTCCGTATAACCGTAAATAATACTGCGGAAATTGACAAAAAATATTAAGAATTTGTTGCTTTTTTATTTATATAGGTACAGTGTCCGACACTAACTTGGACACAAAAGCGAAAAAAATTGTATTATCAATTGTTTAGAAAATTTTATTTCAGTAAAAAGTTTCTGTATTGTCTTAGACCTAAAATGCAAACCTCAAGATATAATTATCTGCTTGCGTATACGGGTGTTACAAAATTAAGAAAATACTAAGGAGTAAAGTACCTTTATTTTTAAAGATACGCAAAAATTTTATTTAAAAAAGGTATTTAGAAACATCAGAAGGTATCAAATACGAAATTAGAAACACTTTCGTAAGATTTTTTTAATCACAAGCTAACATTTTTATCACGATTTTAAAAATTAAAAAAAATCTTATGTGGCCAGGCATATGACTTTATCATACTGTATATAAAATTAATAGTTTAGCTGTATGAGATTCTATAGATCGAGATCGTTCGTGTCTGCATTAAAATAAAACTTGTTAGCCAGGATTGACAGATATGTTGATTCTATTGACAGTAGGTGTAGGTATTGTCAAAACCATCAGCGTTTGACACTACCTACTGCCATTAGAATGAAAATTTTTGTCAAATCCTGGCTAACTAGATTTTACATGAATGCAGACACGACCGATCTCGATCAAATAGAATTTGCTCCTGCAGCTAAACTATTACTTTTACCAAAAAATTCCATACTCATAAATTATACAAAATTTCATCTACATTAATTTATTATTTAACTATTTTGACGAAATTACAGAAATGGCGGCTCATTTGGAAAATCGATAAAAAATGCTAAGAGTAAACATCCAGTTTCTTTGGACCCTTTTGACCCAAAAGATTTTTAGCTCTAAGTTTAGTCCTGAAACTTCTAAATATGAACTTTCGTCCCAAAACCTTTACTAGTTTCTCCGGAATCGTCGCCACAAAAACTGGTACACACATATTTCCGCTAAAATCTCAAATTATTTTTCCGGCACGATTGCAATACTTTATCATACTGCGTATGATAAAGTAAAAATAACTATTAGAAAACTAACTAAACAACACACTTTAAAATTTTATTTTTATGACTGTCAACAGAAAGAAATAAAAACGAACGAGAAAAAACAACAAAAACGGGAATTTATTTTTTAAAATATTAAAAAGATAACTAACACATTCTAACATTTTGTTTTAATGAATAAAGAATTGGGGAAAAAACACTAAAAGTAATAAAAAAAATCTGATGTGGCCAGGCACATGACTTTATCATACTATATAAAATTAATAGTTTGGCTGCATGAAATTCTATTTGATCGAGATCGGCTATGTCTGCATTAAAATAAAACTAGTAGATCTAGACAGACATGTCGATTAAAGCACCATTCGGATATTGTACTCCGTTGACGCCGGGTACAGCGTCCAAATGACACTTACGTGTTATTGGGTGTAAAAAGTGTAACGGTGTACAATATACGAACGCAGCTTATATTGACAGTAGGTATTGTCAAAACATTCGCGTTTGACACTGGCATTAGAATTAGAATTTATTTTTTAAAATATTAAAAAGATAACTAACACATTCTAACATTTTGTTTTAATGAATAAAGAATTGGGGAAAAAACACTAAAAGTAATTAAAAAAATCTGATGTGGCCAGGTACATGACTTTATCATACTATATCAAATTAATAGTTTGGCTGCATGAGATTCAATTTGATCGAGATCGGCTATGTCTGCATCAAAATAAAACTAGTAGATCTAGACAGATATATCGATTAAAGCAGCATTCGGGTATTGTACTCCGTTGACGCCCGGTACAGCGTCCAAATGACACTTACGTGTTATTGGGTGTAAAAAGTGTAATGGTGTACAATATACGAACGCAACTTATATTGACAGTAGGTATTGTCAAAACATTAGCGTTTGACACTGGCATTAGAATCAACATATCTGACATATCCTGGCTACTAGTTTTAATGCAGCACGACCGATCTCGATGAAATAGAATTTGCTCATGCGGCTAAGCTAATGAATGTACCAAAAAATTTCATAGTCGTAAATTATTCAGAATTTCCTCTACTTTAATTTATTATTTAACTATTTCGACGAAATTCCAGAAATGGCGGCTTATTTGCAAAATCTTTCAAAAATGGTAAGACTAAACTTCCAGTTCCTTTGGACCCTTTTCAACAGAAAGCTTTTCAGCTCTAAGTTTGGTTATGAAACTTCTAAATATGAAGTTTCGCCCCGATACCTTTAGTAGTTTCGCCGGAATCGTCGCCACAAAAACGGGTACACACACAGACATACACACACACAGACATTTTTTGTACCTTGGTCAAAAATGTTCAGGGGACCCAAAAAGACATATTTCCGCTAAAATTTCAAAAATTTTTTTGGCACGATTACAATACTTTACATACTACGTATGATAAAGTAAAACACAAAGTTTGTCTATCTTGTAATGTATGAACAAAACGGGGCCTGTATGCTTTAAAATTTTTTCTTTTTAAGATTCTCTTAATGTAACGTTCTGATATTACTGTTGTTTCTTGTCTATGAGATAGAGACATTCTTAGAGCTACCGCGACGGACAAAAGAACATTCCGGGAATTTTCTTCATTTGTTGCACTTCTTCTGCGCGATACGTTTTTCCTTTTCTCAATAGACAATTCCACAATTAACACAATTTCAATTCTTTCTTGCAAACTCAGTACCATTGACAGTTCTCAAATTCTACACGCTGCAACTAGCGAAGCTATTATTGGTTATGTCAAACTAACAATTGTGGTCTTGTTGACGTTGCTAAGAAACACTAGTCAAGTTACACATTTGATACCCTTTTACGTGTCAAAATTACTGTCCTCAGGTCGCAATCTGTTTAACATACGTTTAAAAATGCATCCAAAACATCAACCCTTGAAATGATCCGAAATGTCCATGCGGAGATAAACAGATTTTGGTATTATGCAATGAAAATGAAAGGCACAACATGGAGTAAAATGTTAGATTGTTTTGTAAATGTTTTGATAATAAATTCCTGTTTGTAATACTATTAGTATTTTTGATTTTGCTTTTTCTCTTGGTCAGTTATGTTTAAATGAATGAAATGTTAAACTCTGTAGTTACTTTTGATATTGTTTTTATTTTTTAGTTTATAAAATTGATAAAAATGTAAGCTCGTGATTAAAAAAAATCTTACGATGGTGTTTCTCAGTTCGTATTTGATACCTCATAATGTTTCTAAACACCTTTTTCAAATACAATTTTTGCGTATCTGTAAAAATAAATGTACTTTACTCTTTAGTAATTCTCTTAATTTTGTAACACCCGGTATACGCAAGCAGATAATTATATCTTGATGTTTGCATTTTAAGTTTAAGACTATACAGAAACTTTTTACTGAAATAAAATTCTCTAAAAAATTGATAATAAAAAATTTTCCCATTTGTGTCCAAGTTAGTGCCGGACACTGTATGTAGTTAAAGACAATAAGAAGAAACAAACAAGAATGGTTGTTTGATATAGGAGGAGAGAAGGGTGTAATTTTAGGTTACTTTTATTTAAAACGGACGGAATATATTGAACAGTTGGATACCCTTATAATCGCCGGATTACCGCCAGCAAAATTTATTGTATAAGCAACATTTAATCCAGAAATTTTGATAATACAGCCAAATTTATTGATCCTGCGGGGGCGTCCTTTCGGATAAAATCGCTCAGATAACTTTTTTAATTTGAACGCGATTTGTCATTTTTATGCCGCTCTTTGTCATTTAGATATAACTTTGATTACAATGGGAACGTATTTCCATCCGACCGCCCCACCGCTGATTAAAAGTTTTATCAAAGTGTAGATACTTCCCAAAAGTCAGTTTCATTTTATTTTATCGGTTTACGAAATGTTCAATTTTACTCAAACTTTCCAAAATTTATTCAGAATGGTTTCTTCAACCCTTCCAATTATACGCCGATATCGGTTTGGCATTGTTTGGTCGTCAGATTTCGAACACAAAAGAAAACATGTTAACACGTGTTAATGCGTCACGTGTGACTAATGTGTCCGTAGCATTAAACGATCATTGGCAATTAAAACAAAGAGATAATAAGTCACCTGTTTAACAGTACATACAGTGTAGTGACATAATTATTTTTTAAATATAATAAAGAAATAATCTCAATACATACCTGTAGTATTCTTCATAATCTACTTGGGTGTCGAGGTTATGTATACGTCTTCCTTTTCTATCCATTGCTTATAGCTCTCGTATGCCACTCTATGTATCAGCCGTGGGGCCATTTAACTGAAATTTTTTTCAATAAATAATAGGAATGTACATACTCTCTTTAATAAAGTAAAAGTCATGTAAACATATGAAGAGTTAAAGTAAATAATGAATTAAGTGCCGCTTGCTTAAACCCAAAAAACTTTTATTTGAAGCATTTTTGAAACTATTTACGGTTGGGGAATTATTTAGGTGTTAATTTTGACTAATTTGGATATACCGGGTGGTCTTTTTAACTTGAGACTCCTAAATATCTCGAGAAATATGCATGGTACGACAAAAGTATCGTACCTAGTAGAACTTAGAGGGGGAAATGAAATGACGATATCAGTTTCAGTGTAGATGGCGCTGCAATCTGTGAAAATTTAGCTAACTTCATTTTTTTAAATGGGAATACCCAATTTTTTTATCAAATTATCATTTTAAACTAAATAAAAATACTCTTTTGTCTGAAATTTTTTTTCGTACGATGCATTTTTTTCGTGCGTAAACAAACCCTATGCGCATGACGAGGCACCGCGCGAGATACCAAAACGTGTCCCCGTTAGGCACATTAGTACATACCTACCTACGTTGTACCATAAGTGTCTACTCAGTCGTCGCTTTGACTGCCAGACGGCGAGCGCATCCCATGCAGTGGCAGCGGTCGTAACTACCGCAGACGCCACAAACTTCCATCGTCAATAACTTTTGATAGATGCATCGTACGAAAAGAATGTTCAGACAAAAGATTGTTTTTATTTAGCGTAAAATCTTAATTTTATAAAAAAAAAAAGTTGGGTATTCCCATTTAAAAAAAGAAGTTAACCTCATTTTCACCGATTGCAGCGCCATCTCATTTCCACCTTTGCGTCCTACGAGTTTATTTAAGACACTTTTGTCGTATCATGTATATTTCTCGAGATATTGAGGAGTCTCAAGTTAAAAAGACCACCCGGTATAAATTTTGTATACTTTTAACTCAAAAATGATGGATTTTATAAAAAAAATGATTCCTATAAACTATTCTTAGAATTAAGCTTAGAATTAAAAAATGTAAAAATATACAAGGTCTATTTGAAAAAGAGGAAAAGTTACCAAATTTCCATAATACAATATATTTAAGCGATAGCTTGTTTAAAGCCAAAAAGAAGTTTTGTTTGATTTTTTTTTTATCTTTACGGCTGGTGATTTATTTGCGTGTTCTGGTAATTTTATTATTACCTACAAAAAAGTAGTTATTTCTGTTTTTTATTTTAGAATTACATTTTATTTTGATTTTTAATAAAAAGAAAATGTACGATATTGTTAGTATCAATAGTGTGATACCTTGCGTAGTTTGTGAAAAAAAATATTAAAGCTTGTTTTTGTTTTTTCTAAAATAATAATTCAAAATAAAAGGAAAACGTTGAGTGGATTTTGATTACTGGTCCTTACTTTTTCTGAAGGAAGTTACTAAAATAAGTCATTTTCAATGTAACTTTTATATAAACATCTTTAGATTAGAAATATTGCACAAAAAACAACAGTTTTTCAGTACATTTGCCAAATAACAAAGAAAAGCATTTTTAAAGAAAATTAATGACTATAAAATTGAGCAGAACTATTAAATTTTGCATGGCTTCAGTAAACGAGGTCCCCATGTATTTTTTTGAACAACGGACACTCTGTATGCAGTTATACTTGGTCAAGCAACTTATTTTTATTAAGTTTTACTTTCTAGTATAAAAAAATATTAACTTAGCTTAAAATATGTATAAATAGATATTATGGTTTAGATTTGTTCTTGCGATGCAAGACCTCGGCAAAAAAGCAACACCAACATGTGATGTATAATCTGTTTAAATATACCCAAGAAAATTAGGGATGGCTTTCTATAAAACATGTATCTTGCTGTACACTATTTTCTAAATATCTCGGAATAATGTTTCTGGAACTTAGTTCGTTATTTACTTCAACTCTTCATATTGGGTGGTGTAGTTTTAATAGTAATGTTAACAAGAAACCAACTGATGACCCGCCCTATAATAATAACACCAAATAACATCTGTAAAGTCCATTTTAGTATTATTCAGATCACGAGTCAATCTCCTCGGCTGGTTGATATGAAAAACGAACAGCGCAAAAATGTAAACTGACAAGATATCAATTCCATATCACGTGCCGCATACACAATGCGCTACCAAGTTAATTAACTGTGTGTAGCTTTATTTATTCCTCGACTCGGTTCCGGATATGACGTTTATTCGATTATATCTACTTCACCAAAGCATAGATACTGTATGCATTGATCACGATGTTATAGGTTATATATCAGTTAATAGTTTATACGTGCAAGAAGTTGTGACGCGTTATTAATTATTAAGTTATTAATTACCCTCTGTATACATTTTTAGAGATTTCACGAGGAATGTGATAATGATATTCAAAAATCAGAAAACTGTAACCTACGGACAATCCCTGACAACAAAAATATCAAGTAATGTTTTCCTCATGTCCGTATTCCATGTATAAGATCAAAGCAACCACATTCCTATAATAAGCTTTACCTTTCTGTTATATCCGCAAAATAACAACACCAACAACAGTTTCACAACCTAACCACAACATTTCAACCCGTCAGAAAACTGGAGATTTCCTATACCACCGCGCGCAAACTGACAAACGCGTGCAAACTGGTTTCTGGTACCTTTTTTTGTGGAAACGCGTTGCTCAAATTTGACGCTATACCCACTAAATAATTAGGACTGATTTCAGGGCCAAAATCGTTTACAAAATAAATAATTTTCTGATTATTTTTAGTCAATATAATTTGAAATATCTCCAAATATCTTACCATAATTTAACTTATACAGTGTGTCCAGGAAAGTCCGCATCATATGGAAAAATTTTTTATTATCCATTTCTCAGAAAATTTTATTCTTTATAAAAGTTGGCGGTTTGTATGAAACCAAAACGGCTGCAGTCAAATATGTAAATTTTGCTGCCATATACCGAGCGATTTAGAATATATAAATTTGTACCTTTATTTTCATTATTATCGATAAACTCTATTTGGAAAGAAGAAGTAGAAGTAGAACTAGAAGTAGAAGTAAAAATTATATCCAAATATTAAGTCACAGCCACCTATCTTGAAATCTTTCCTTTTTTTGTTTTTTTTTAATATTTACTTTTATGACAAATATTAGTCAATGCCAGTGATCCTAAAAGGTCCATTGTAATCTATTTTTTAGATATTTGAATACATTTTTTACAATTTTTATTATTTTGGTATGATAACTAATGTTTATTTAGAACTAGCGCAAAATTACTCATTTTCTTGATGCGAAATTGATATTTTACCCTGTAGATAATAATAGATCATACAATAACTAATACAGGAGCGTGACTTCCCTTTAATTCAATTAATATTAATGACTTTGGATATGTTTATAATAGTAGTTATCCATCTACAGCAAGCGATTATCTCGATGTTGGTGATATGTTGAATGAAAGACACCCGGACAACCAAATTACCTATTCAACGATTTCTCGGATAATCAGAAAATTCAAGCAGACTGGGTCTGTTGAAAATCTCTTTAAGAAAAACCACAAAAAAATATATTGCCGAAAATAAGGAAGCAATTTTTCCAGTGTTGCAAGCGCTAATCGAGCATAGAACGACTTCGGTTCGACAAATTGCTTCTCACACCCAATGCAGTAAATCAACAACACATAACATACTAAAACTGAACAAATATCACCTTTAAAAAACATACGAAATTTATAAGCACACTGAAGGAAAGGCACTATGGCCTCAGTACAATACCTATAACATCAGACCTGATGCCATAGGTATGACTTCGCCATCTGGTTTGAGGGGGGAATGGAAGAAGCCAGAATTCTTTTGTTAATATTCTATGGACAGACGAGGCACCATTTACGTCAAATGGCAATGTTTCTTCAAAAAATAACCGTTGGTGGACACAAGAAAACCCGAAATTTACGATAGAATGGCGATATCAGTACCATTTTAAGACCAATGTACTGTGCGGTATTTTGAACAATCAAATATCTGGTCCCGTTTTTTCGTTAAAATTTAAATGTAGAATTTATATCTTCAGTTCCTGAAGATTTCCTTTTTTTTAAACACCGTCAAGAATGTTTTAAACCAGAAATTAGACCAACGTTGAATAAAAATCGGAATCGAGATGCTGGCCACCTAGATTCCTCCACACCTTCAGATTTATTTTTGTTACGTCAAGAAGAAAGTACACAAACAATGACCGTTTAGACTTAGAGGAAGCTATACAACATTGCATCGGAAGCGTTCCACGGAATTTTCTAAATAATGCTGCCTATGATTTTTCTCGAATAATGCGTTTATGCATAGAACGGGAGGGACACAACACAGAAACATGATGATGACGTAGATGACTTCGTACCAAGATAATGAGTAATGTTGCGATAATTCTAAATAAACATTACTTATACCAAAATCACAAAAAATATAAATAATTTAATCAAATTTCAATAAAATAGATCAAAAGGAAGCTTTTAGTACCCATCACTGGCATTTACTACTATTTATCACAAAAGTTTGAAAAAAAACTGAAAAAAAAAATTTCAAGATAGGTGCGTGTGACTTCAAATTTCAATATAAATTTTACCAGATGCCATAGTCTCTTGCCTTTAGTTTAGTTGTTATTTTGGTTTATAAAGGTGAAATTTGTTCAGTTTTTGTATGTGCTGTTGATTTACTGCATTGGGTGTGAGAAGCAACATTATTTTGGTGGTGTTTCTTAAAGAGATTTTCAACAGACCCAGTCCGCTTGAATTTTCTGATTATTCTAGAAATGGTTGAATGGGCAATTTGGTTGCCCGGGTGTCTTTTATTGAAAATATCACCAACATCGAGATAATCGCTTGCTATAGTGTAGATGGATAACTACTATTATAAACATATCCAATGTCATTAATATTAATTGAATTAAAGGTAAGTCACGCTCCTGTATTAGTTATTGTATGATGAATATGATGATCTATTATATCTACAAGGTGAAATATCAACTTCGCATCAAGAGAATGAGTAATTTTGCGCTAGCTCTAAATAAACATTAGTTATCATACCAAAATAATAAAAATTGTAAAAAATGTATTCAAATTTCTAAAAAATAGAGTACAATGGACCTTTTAGGATCACTGGCATTGACTAATATTTGTCACAAAAGTAAAAATTAAAAAAAAAGAAAAGAAAAATTTCAAGGTAGGTGGCAGTGACTTCATATTTAAATATAATTTTTACTTTTAAACAACATTTTCAAATAAAGTTTATCGATAATAATGAAAATAAAGGTACTTTACTGTTATCACAAATTCATATATTCTGAATCGCTCGGTATATGGCACCGAAATTTACATATTTGATGGTTGCAGTTTTGGTTTCATACAACCCGCCAAAAAAAAATGCGGTCTTTCCTGGACACACTGTAGAATAATTTTTAAACGTAATAGTATCAAAGGTCAAGCGGTGTTGGTCACATGCAGACACAAGAAGATAGATGTCGTACATTTGGCTTGCACGTTGTCGATTAAGGGCAAAATAACCAAATTGATTTGTTCCAGTTAATTAAGCTAATGAGCGGCTATCTTTTTCCTTTGTCCTGCCGTTGAAAAAAGCCGTTGTCTACTGCAAATGACCCCACACAAACTAAACACGCCATTATCTAGAAATGTTTCGTAAATGGCGGCAAGATCTCTTTTGTTTCATTCCGCGCGCTGTCCACGGATAAACCTTCTATTGCTTTATCTCTCAAACTAATGAAAACCATCGATATGCTTCGCAAAAATACTACAAACATTCATTGGGGCTAAAACACCAGTACTAGACTATTGTATTTTGCACGCGAGCTGTTCACCTTAATGGTTATAAATTAGTTACATTTCTAGCACTTACTGCTACACATGAAACCATTTTATTGAGTACATGCTTCAGCAAGGTATTTCACGTAACGCGCCTGAAACACAAAACAAGACCAATGAAAGGTTAATATACAGCTTGAGCTCGAGTATGTTCATGATGGGAAATTTATCAAGAATGGTTCAGCTGCTACGTTTATTTGTCATAAAACACAATTTCTCAAGTATCCATTTGCCAAAATTGCAGACAGTATAAAGTTATTAAAAAGAAAATTATCCACAAGCCCATTTCTACTATATGTATATCAGGAGAAACCTAATGGAAAATTTCTGAAAAATGACAACTATTCCACCTTTCTAGCTGAATTCATTTGTAATTTAATAAATAAGCTAGGATACTTTTTTAGAAAGTGTACAGGCCTAAATAATGCCAGTAAATAAGGCCCTAAATAAAGTTATTTGCCAATAACTATCAAAAATCAAATAGCTTTTCATGTTATTCATTTATTACGTCATTAAAAATTTGTGACATCATAACTAGAAAATTATGTCTAGCAACTGGCTGCCATTTTATTGGTGCACAAATGGTCCCTTTTTATTACCTACATTTTACATAAAAAATAGATATGTGTACAGGGTGAGTCATAAGAACCGCAGTGGTTGATATTTCCGTTATCTTAAAAATCTGAAATTCAATTACAAGTCATACACCTATTTTTAAGTGTTTGAGATATTTTCAATTTTAGAAAATAAAATGTAAATACATACTATAATATTGCTCTGTATACAGGGTGTTTTGTACTTTGATGTAAAATCTTTAAGGGATGGTACACACAGAAAAGTGATCTCTCGAACGAAGAGAGAATTACTTGGATGAAGTAGTTGGTAGGTTCATATATACGCGAGTGATTATTGACTTCAACCAAGACATTTTATTTCTTGGAATAATTACTAGACTTAAGAAAGTTGTTGCTCTGGCGAAGGAAGTAAACAGTCTTCAATGAAGTGTATATTTTTATTCTCGGTAAATATTTTTAGCTACTTAATGTAAGAATTTTTAAGATTTGGCACAAATACGTTTTCAATTGCTAATTAACAAGGTAGGTATGTTATATTTACTTACTCGTTCTAAAAAAACGTTTATTGTACACTAATCACAAGGCACATCCCCTACGGGTACTTCGTTGTTGTTTTCGTACTAGGTTTCGCTCCTTTACGGCGCCAGCGCTACGCGCGGGCGCGCGAGTCTTGACAAAATCACGATGCGCATATTTATGCCAGAGAAAGGGATAACTTGAAAGAAGTGAGAATCACTTCAGTTAAATAGTTGGTGGGTTTTTATTCAGTAAACAATACTTACTTATATTAAATGTCTTATATTTTCTTGGATCAAGTTAACTACGCACTTGGATGGATTTACTACTTCTTCGTTGGAGAAATTAACATTTTTGGGATGAAAAATTCAATTACGTCTTTCAAGACAATATTGGTTCTTATAAAGAAAGAATTTATTTGTCGACAGCATTTATCTGAGAAATTATTTTACTTAGATTGAGTATGTGGCATTTCTTGTATATACCTAACTTTCTACATCCAAGTAACTATGCATTTGAATCTAGTAAATAAATTCAAGAAACTATGTTTTCTCGTTCCAAATAATTATTTTTCCGTGTGTAGAAGACCAGAACACTTTTATATGAATTTTATAAGTATATTTTGCCAATTTTGCAATTGTATGACAAACCAACCTGGTGACCTAAAAGCTTGAAATCACTTTTACTTCATATTTTTTCTCCTAAACCGTATGAGATATCAAAAATTGCACGGCTACAAAAAATATCACACTCACATAGGTCTATCTTATAGAAAAGAAAATGTGTTCAAAATGTTCTAAGTACCTTGTTATAAAGAAGTCTATTAAATCATGGCACCCATGTTTTGCGGACTAATAAACTTCCTAATTTACTAATTATCATACAAAATTGAATGTAAACTTTGACGCAGTATAGCGAAGAAATTAAAAGGAATTTACTATTCTTGAATAAAAAATATCTTTTCCTTCGTAAAATATATTTAATGTCATAGGTACCGGTTTAGTTTTGTAACATTATCAGCATAAGGGTCGATTTATTCTCCTCCCGTTAAGTGTCTGATAGCTTAACTACCACATAAGTAATAGGGCTACCAATGGACATAATTAAAAACACCGGAAACAACGTAAACCGTGTGTGAAGAATAAAAAATTTTAAAATTATTGTACAGTGAATAGGAATAATGACTTTTGTGGAATTTCTAATTAATTGTTTAAGGCTCCCGGCTCAATTCCAATAACGAACTGGTAGCGAACTTCTCTCAAAAGCTTCAAAATAAAAAATCATTAGTTGTAGGCGTTACAATAACCATGTCTGGTTTTATTTCGAATTTATTACATTTGACGTATGGTATAACCTAAAGAAATAAATGTATTGTCTTCTATTTGTACAAATATTCAAGCTGGACTGTGTTTGAGTTTTCTAGTCGATGATATAGCACTTTCACCGTAGTTGCTATTGTAAACATTATTTCCAACTCACTAAAAAACGCACTACAATACTCCAGAATGCACCTCTAGAGAAGTTCAGAATAAAATAACTTGTGCTCTTATAATTAACATTTAATTATATTTTATAATGTATTACAGCAGACGCAACTGCCATCGGAAAGCATTTCTGTATTTCTGTATGTCTACATCCAAATTTGCATAAATAATTTTCATAAATATTGAAATTCCTTTCCGTTGGCAGTTACATAAGGACCTTCAGAATCGAATGGTAGCGAGCATTTCACGGTTAGCGCAATAATTATGACGTGGGTTATTTTCGCGTTTTGGGGGTCGGAGACGGGAGCCTTAACAAAGTGATATTGTGGTTTCTTTTATGTTTTTCTATTTCAAGCTGTTCTAATAAGTCTAATTTGTGGTTGTTATTGCATTTGTGAAGAAGTGCGGCTCACTGTATTTTATGCAATGACCTGTTGAAAATTTATGTTGATAAATGTTTGTAAAGGGGGTTATAGTAGGTACCGCAGTTAAAAGGTATTGCCTATAGATAAGTTGGGTTAAATCATCTTATTTTCGTCCCGAAAGGTTGTGGTTTAGCCAGGCCCATCGAATTACGGGACATCCTATATGTAAATAAACAATAATAAAGCTAAGTATTTCGTAAAATATGCTTAGTCGAACTGATTTTCACTGATTTAAATCTATTTAATACCGTTTAACGAATCAGGGATAATTCCATCAAAAGTAACTTCACGGAGAATCCGGTGCGGTGCTAATGGCGATAATCGTGAATAAAATTTTCACGCGGCGAATAAGACAATTACCTTTAATCGGGCTATACGCGGAATCCTATTAATTAATTAATTAATTAATTAAAGAAAACCTTGAGACTTAATATCCACATTTGAATTAGAACTGACGAAGTTTCAGGGTACACAACAGTCTGAAATTAATCGGATTAAAGGCGTTGGAACTCGCACTAGGGAGAGAGTGGCCGCAAATGCAGGGAGGCTACTGGCTCCTCGCTCCATCCTCCCCAACATTCGTGAGCAAACATTTAGTTGAAATGCGATACACGTTATTAGTCAATTATTAATAACAACTATTAATCAGGACGGGCCATTAAACAATTGCCACAGTCCGCGGCGATTAGTTCCGCCCGTGAACGTCGCCCGCCACTATAAACCGTTTTGCTTTATTTGCCAGAAATCGGGGACGACGCCTATGTCGACCATTTGCGCAGAGTCATGGATTCTATTGGCCTACCAGCAGACCCATACAACATCACTACCCTCGACTGGCTCTACATCATCGCCAATATCAAAAGATCTTTCGGCTTCGATGTACTCGTATCATTCGCCGTCTCCGTCGATGTACGAAACTCCTCTTTGAACAAAATGACAGTAAGTACTTGACTTTAATTTATTTCTGGGCAAAGAACATCCCAATCTATTCTCCAAGTTTCTAAGGTTCCAACTCCTCTCTCCAGTCTTCTGCCTCTCCATCATGTTCCTCTTTCGGTATACAACTAGAAGCATCACTAAAGGCGCTCCCACACGCAGTGCCAACGTCTCGCCAACGTTGGTGATGTGACACGCTGCGCGTAGTGCGCGCATTCACTTCGCCAACATGTTGGCATTGGGCGCAAGGTATTTCGTAGAAGGCTCGTAGCATTCCGTAGAGAATGAAAAATGGACAGTGAAGACGATATCATTGCTGTTGCCGCAGCTTCCATTATTTTAAGCAGCGCATTGTTGCTTAGAATAAGAAAAGAGATCGTCGAAAGAGGACACTGTTTAATAGGGTCGTTAAATTATTAAACATGTTTTTCAGTCATTATTTATACAGTACGTTCGAGAATATTAAATACATTAAGAAATACAAATATACAGCCACACAGGAAACAAAATTATTTAGTTTTTTATATTTGCCACGTGACATTAAAAATATCTCCATTTTTTTTTCTTTTCTTTTTGTTTCAAGCAACAAATGCGGAATAAGATGGGATAAGATCTGAACACTGAGTGGTCTATATTTTTATGCAGGGCCCTGTTAATTTGTATCGTTTCTTTATATAAATATGTCATTTAAGTCAAATCGATGGATTCATAATTTTGATTTAAAATAAAATAATTTATATAATAAAATTGAAGTTATTTATAATAAGATACAACGAAGAATTGAGAACAGCTACAAACACGGAGTTTTAATATATATGTAGATATATTTTATTGTCAACCCAATACTTTTAGTACCAGATATACTATTTGTTATTTTTCTGATAAACAAAATAAAGAAAAGCATCCAGTATTGTTTTTAAACTTTGTTGAATACATTAAATACATCAGATTATTTAAATTTGTAGCTTAAAACTAATCTATAAATTGTTATAAGTTAATTATATAAAAGCAACTTTGATTGTAGTCTTACTTTTCATCATACTCTATAATAAAGAATAACGTGGTATGTCTGTCTGTTCAGGTTCCCTAGGGAAGAGGGTAGACCGCAGTCCTTGGACCCCTATATCTCCATCGTGTGTAGATTCATATTCCGCTTCCCTCCAACTTCTCACCTTCCCCACCCCACCCTAACGAATAAGGTTGACCGCAATCCCAGAACCGAAATACCGTATCACTCCCCATTGTGTGCGAATTAATTTTTAAAATTTTAATGATTACGTCATTTCCGGAAAACCCGGAAGTCATACTAACCTCAAGACATCCCATAAATTGGCATTTTCTGTCTATTAGCACAACGTTCATACCTTCAGCGTCATAAACACAAAAAGAAATAAACGAACGTACCTACGCCGTGGGTCACCCGGTATAACGACTTCAATATTGTCTTCAGAATATTATTTTATTGCTTGTTAATTTATTGTAGTTGTAAGGTTAATAATGCTTATAAGAACCTTAATTGTTGTGAATAAATTTACAAAATATTAAAAAAGTTTTCATGTTTTTACATTTGGGCAATCAGGCATTTGGGCAAATAATAAATCATCATTGTCCTTAAAGTACGTACAAACATATGTAGTATATATGATAAAACATAGATCGATAACTAAACTTTTCATCGGTAGTACATACAATGCTAAAACAGAATGAAATAAAGCGGACAAGGTCGACATATAGGCGATGTGCATTGACACAGTTGAGTCTCGCTACGCGAAGCACTCCGATGGCCAATGATGGCCCCGTTGGTACTGCGTGTGGGAGCACCTTTAGGCCGCTCCTCACGATGCGATGGGTACGCTCCGAGCCTACTACGATACACAGAATTACCTTGCGCCCAATGCCAACATGTTGGCGAAGTGAATGGCCGCACTACGCGAAGCTTGGCAAAGTGAATGCGCGCACTACGCGCAACGTTCGCCAACGTTGGCGAGACGTTGGCACTGCGTGTGGAAGCGCCCCCAGACGATGCGCTGTTTGCCACATACTTTGGTCATCGGAGTGGCGCGACACAGCTTAACTGTATCAATGTTTGGCGAAGTCGGTGCGCGGAGTCGGGTTTTTGCTATGGGCGTAGCACTCCGATGACCAAAGTATATGACAGACATCGTATCGTGTGAAAGTTCTTTAACGCCAAACATTCAAAACACGGCCAACTTCGGCAACTGAGGTCCCCATTTCCCCAATCAGAGCCATACCTGCAACTAGTTTAATATTGAGGTTCCTTGGCCTCATGAGGTTCCTTTTAAATGTGTAAATTGTGGCCATCTTCTGCAATGGGAAGATTACTATTAGTAGCTTACTACGGTAAGCTACTGGTGCGAGATTTTCCTCGAACTACGCTCTCATTAACGCTAGAGTGGAGTTGTTTGTTTCTAGATTGATTAGTCCAGACTAAGTTTTTTTTATAGATCCGACAGACAGCGCCTGGCTTCTCGGAGAAGTACCTGCTGAACAGGCGACAGTTCGAGCACGAGATCAAGCATTACAAGGCCTTCATAACGAGAACCGTGGGGACGTACATGAACAAGACCATCGACGAAAGCTTCGCGGAAGACGTCGTAGAGCTAAGCACTCAATTGGCTAAGGTGAGACAGGATGTAACTATAAAAGAATTAATCACTATCGGATTGGTATTAGCGCATCCGAGTGTTGGTTCCTTTTTTTACGCCACTACCCCCGGCGCTTGTTCCCCGCTGTCGAATAGTGCCCACCGATGTGCGCCGACGGCACAGCAGCGCGGAATGATGCAAATTTGCTCAAACCGATAAATCATCGGAACTGTATGTAAAAGTAGGCGGATGAACACATTGTAAATCAGGGTTATGTTTAGGCCATGACCCCGACTGAAATACGGACCAGCGGCAAACACAAATTCCACGAAGTCACGTTGCACCAGCTCGCCAGAGGGCAAGACATCAACAGCACCACATGGAGAACGGTAAATGCAAACATTTTCACTATTTACTATTACCACCTCCCCCTTAACACCAAATATTTGTTTTGTGTTGTTTTCTTTTTCAATTAACACCTCTTTTAATTCTTCTGAAATGCAAACTTTGTCGCTCCACTTATGTTGGGTATTACACTAGCCAAATTTTAGTTAAAATAATTTTAAGTAAGTACGTAGGCTTTCACGGCCAGAATCATTTAGAAAATAAACTGCTTCCTGGTTATGCCGTGTCAACATTTGTTACTGCTGACGTTTCGCGAACCCTGTTGCTCGCTTCTTCAGAGCTAACTGAATACTGAAGACCTACCAAAGAAATCTCCCTTATATGTATACCTAAATTTACACCTCACTGCGCACATCTGGAGCTACCGCTCCCATGTGCTTTTTCCACCTGACCGCGTTAGGATCGATTTCCAGACCCTACTAATGTCAGTGCCGTCCTCGCGATTGATGTTGTCAGGATGTTTGTAAATTTCGATGGCTTCTCTAATACGCCTTCGAAGTGTTATTAACACTTTGTTCAACAGAGCCGAGAAGGCATGCGACTCCAGCACCTTGGACGACGAACGGAAACACTTGGAGTGGGCCCTACCTCAGAATGGATGTACAAAGTCTGACATACGGGGTGTCACACAAAGAAAACCGCAAGTCTCAGAGGAACCGCAAGAGTCAAATGGGCTCGGTTGCTTACCATACGTAAGTGGGGTATCAGAAAGAATCGGTAGATTACTGAAGAAATCGGGCATCACGGTAAGGTACAGAACACCAGCAAAGGTAAAGGATCTTTTGCCTAACCCAAAGGATATCACACCACCCTGAGGAACGAAGGGGTATACAAGATAACATGTGAGTGTGGAACATGCTATGTAGGACAGACAGGACGAAGCATCGACTGTCGAGTCAAGGAGCACAGTAGAGACCCTCGGCTGCGGAAGATTCAACAGTCCGCTGTTGCTCAACCTGCCACGGGTCGGGACACACACTGAATTTCGATGACGTGAAGATGTTCGCAAGGGTGGGTAATTATCATCGAAGGCTTATTAGAGAAGCCATCGAAATTTACAAGAATCCTGACAACATCAATCGCGAGGACGGCACTGACATTAGTAGGGTCTGGAAATCGATCTCAACGCGGTCAGGTGTAAAAGCACATGGGAGCGGTAGCTCCAGATGTGCGCAGTGAGGTGTAAATTTGGGTACATAAGGGAGATTTTCTTGGTAGGTCTTCAGTATTCAATTAGCTTTGATAAAGCGAGCAACATGGTTCGCGAATCGTCAGCATTTACAAATCTTGGCACACGGCATAACTCGGAAGCAGTTTATTTTCTAATCGATTAAGGTGATTTTCTCTTTCTTCTGGTTTACAACGTACTGAATCAGAATCGCAGTTAAAAGATCGAACAGATCGAAACATGTTATTGGCAAAATTTACAGAAACTCTAGATGTCAGATATTAAGGTCCAACAAGAAAATCAATTCAAGCAAAAGTAGATTAGTGCAGTTTCGGCTAGACCTGCAGAGTATTAAGCAGTTTCTTTTTATAAAAATGTGATGATAAATTTAAGAGTTCACACTAACACTAACACTAATTAATAAATTTGTTTTAACCAAGTTTACATTTATCAATATTGAGATGATTTCTTTGCGAGTGGCCCTTTTTAAGAGTATTGTAGGTAGCAATCTGTTTTTGTCGATGTAACTGACGTCAGTGTAGTACCTTTAGAGAGGGGTTGGTCGTGGGAAAACAAAAGAGAATTAATGGAAGAGGAATAAATCACGGGTACAATAAAAAGGTCAAAACCGCGCTTTTCAAAATATTTTTCTAATACTTTTGTTGTGCTTTCGAAAACGGCAAAAGCGAGGATCGAGCGCGCTCCCTAATTGGCTATATATTAAATATCACGGAGGGTTCACATAAATTACGAGCTGTAGGACCCTTCATCAAGTGCACACACAGCAGCAAGTGGCGCGCGGGCGCTGTTTGAAGAAATTTCAAAAATATCCCCGGACAGCCCCTGATGGACGGACGGCACTGTTTGCCTTTATTTTCGAATAACAACCCCGCAGAGGCAATCCGTTCGTGCAATCAGGTGCGCATTAGCCGAAGATTCTGTTTCACCATCGCCCATACACCGCTCTGCAAATTACCACCATCTCTCTCTATAAACAACGAAATACCTGCGTTTCAATTTAACTCGCAAATTACAATACCAGATTGCCCGCTACTGATCACACCGCCAACGACCAATCCCTATACTCGTCGCATAAATATGCGAACTCCATTCTAACATGTTACACCTAATTGGTATGTTTATTACATTTTAATTATTGGGGGATGAGAACGAAATACATTCAGTGTCATTTCACGACGTTAACATATAAATTCAATTCTATAGACTAATCTATATTATCGACCCTTTACGGCAAAAGCTCTTCTTCTAGAAAGAAGGAACCCCAAATAGTATTTCCAAGTAGTCAGTCCCAGAAATGCAAAAAGAACAAAAGCTATATTCACCATTACAGAACCTGCCCATGACTTTCCTCTTTTTGGTTTTAACGTTAAATGTTAAAGCTACATTTCAACTATCCATAATGCAACGACCTCTTTTGGGCGGTTTACCATGAATGTACCAAATCAAAATTACAAATTAAAATTTTTTCATTGTCAGTACAAAGAAAAAATAAATCAGCGATTATATCAACTGAAAAAAACATATAGTACAACACTACAAACTTAATTTGAAACTACTTTTATGTCCGAAACTAACTTTTCCTGCCTTTTTATCGGCGAATTCTTTACTAAGATTAGTAAGAGCAGAAAATTCGAGATTTTTAGCGAGTTCCTAAATAGTACATTTAAATTAACAAAAAGTAGAGGAGAAAGTGTTGGATTTCAATACCTATGGCGCCCGGAAATTTTATTAGAGCCTGGAATCCACCCCTAACTCATCCTTCACGTGCACGTTCGCGGATCTTCGCATTTACCGCAAAACGGTCACGATTTCGTGATCTTAGCTCCCGAACAATGATATTGTTTATAAAATTCTGCACTCCCATTATTTTCTCACTGATTTTGGTACATCATTTAATTGTCTATAGTAGCTTTTGTGAATTGAATATTAAATTGCGTTTTTTGTAGAATTAACTGCCCTGAAAACGAATCTGGACTCCAAAATTTTCTATCGCGCAAGGTTTTCGAAAAAGGTGGGGTCAAAGTTTAAAACACACTATTTTGGTAATTTATACAAATTTATACCAGTTGAAACGATTATCCTAGAAACCTCAAAATGGTCTCATAGTAAACCTTAATCTTTGCACTTTTACCAGCAATCCCAAATGTTTGTTCCCAAATGTTCCTTGAGCAATCCTTGACGTACGTACGGCTCCATAAAAGAATTCAATCGAAAACGCCTATTCAGTTTCCATAAACAAACAGAAGTTATCAATATTACCCTAATTGACTTTTTCTCCAAAATTTTCTTATGCATGGCGATACATTTTGTGAATTACCTTTAAAACAAATTAAGACAGATCTATAAATACCAGTGCAAAAAATATGGGGTTGCCGTGTCGATGATGTCAAAAGTCGAAAACAATTAAAGATCGGAAATTAAATTTAATGTTAATATGTATATTATGATAATTAAAAATCGACGTGATTTTGCCATGTTATATACTTAATGCGCTCACTGTAGTTTGGTTCTTAAACTGGAAACTCCTGTATTGGGGCACTTGCAATTTAAGATCCAATGCATTTAGAAAATGTAGAAAATACCTTTATTGTGCAGAATTTTATAAGAACGTTACTTTTAGGAGTTCAAGGCTCTAATAAAATTTGCGGACAGTATAGAATATTGAAACTCAACACTTTCCGCACCGGATACAAAGGGGTAATAGCGTGGCAGTAGAAGATTTGCTACTGCCACGGGTAATAGTATTGGATTTTTTTCTTCATAGGCCAGATTTCGGTCTAATTTAACTATACTAAAACCTGACTCAAACTCGAAAGTCAGTCTTGCCACATTGTAGATCATAAATATGTTTTTATTAGTGTAAGGGCGGGCGCGAAGCGTGATAAGCGCCCAGCGCTTTAGTAATTATTTGATTTTGTAGTAAATTTTAGTTTTTTACTATGTTGCTATCATAAAAGTGTTTCTTAAAATAAATATCTGTCGATCTGCCTCTTAAAAAATTTTAATGGGGCGCTATTTATTGAATTTTTCCACAGGTAACAAAAAATGTCTTCAATACTTGTACAAAATGTAGAGCGCCACTGGCGCCCCAACTCACCTGGCGCCGTCGGGTGGTGACCGACCTCGCCCCCCTTAAAGCCGGCACTGAGTGTACCAATACGTGATACTACTTATCGAGCGGCTGGCTACGTTTTTAAGCACAGAGTGCTGCAAAAGTTGCATCAGATTGTAAATGGCCCACTCTGTATAACATTACTTGGAATTAACCTTACAACTACAACTACCTTGCAGGAAATTTGATACATTTGCTTCATAAGGTTAACTTTAACATACATAGTTTCAGTTTAACGTTTAATGGCTAAATGCAAAGATCAATCAGATCTTACCTCAATGACGGTGTCATAATCAATGAGTGGCTTAAATGTAAAGTCAATCTATCAATGTTTGCTACTTGTTACAGCGCAGCATTCAGTAGAATGTTGGCGTGTACCTTTCGCTGAAATATCTGAATAGTTCCATTCTGAAATTTATACAATTCCTGGTTAATTTCTAGTTAAATTGGACAAGATATATGGATCTGCTATTCGAGCACACCAACGTAACTCTGGACCACATGAACGACACGGTGCTGGTGTTGGACGAGCCATACCTGAAAAAGCTGAGCGTCATCCTGAAAGACGTAAACGCGACAAAACTTGGTATACATATGCTATATATAACACGGCGGCGGACTCCGCCCTTTTGTTCGAGTCTCTGGGGCTTGCATTAAAATATTGCCGAAGTTTGAGCAATTTAATATAAGCGGCTTATTGTCCGTTAGTTAATAGCTAAACGTTGTAATTATTCTAGGAAGATTCCTGTGGTGGAGCACCCTCTCGAAACTGCCCGTCCTCACTCCACGCTTCCAAGAAGCCACTTTCGAATTTTTCGAGAAACTATACGGAATACAGCAGAAACCACCGAAGTGGAAGGTATGCACTTACGCAGTGAACAATCATTTTGGATTCGCCGTTAGTTATTTATACATTAGGAACCATTTTGATGACAAGCATAAAGCGCGGGTAAGCCTCATCGCTTGAGAGTTGGGAGAACATCGAGCTTCTTTCTTTCTTATTTTCTCACCTCAGTATTTAATATTTAGGCTTTAGAAATGCTGGAAGATATAAAGCACGCGTTTGAGGCAAGCGTGCAAGGCCTAAATTGGATGGACGTGATAACCAGAGAGAAAACCTTAATAAAACTGCACGCAATGAGGGCTTTTGTTGGATACCCTGGGTGGGTGATGAACACAACGCAGCTCGACTACCACTACAAAGACGTGAGTATTAATTATTAATTATGTGATATAATTGTCACCCGGTGGGCAACCGTCGACAGAGCAACCCTCATTATCGACGCCGCCGCACCCCCTTTCTCCATTAATTGCCCGCCTCCTTTCGTCTTTGCATTGTTAAAGTTAAAATTCCCATTTTATTGTCTACTGTAACATACACTGGTAAAGTTACTTCTTAATCACGTGGTTGCAAAAGATTTCCAAACAAATAATTACAATGAACGGTTAAAAATAGTGTCAAGGTCATCGTCGAAAACAGCGCATCCTTAAGGCTCCCGTCTCCGACCCCAAAAATGCGAAAATAACCCACGAAAATAACCCACCATAATTATTGCGCCAATCGTGAAATGTTCGCTACAATTCGATTCCGAAGGTCCTTATGCAATTGCCATCGGAAAGGAATTTCAATATTTATGAAAATTATTTATGCAAATTAATTTTGGCGTGGACTACAAATATAGATTAATGCTTTCCGGTGGCAGTTGCGTCTGATTATTGTCTGCTGTACAACATTATAAAATATAATTAAATGTTAACTATAAGATCACATGTTATTTTCTTCTGAACTTCTCTAGACTTGCACTCTGGAGTATTCTTGTGCGTGTTTGTAATAAGTTGGCAACCATGTTTACAATAGCGACGATTGTGAGTGAAACTACTATATCAGCGACTAGAAAACTCAAACACAGTCCAGCTTGAATATTTGTACAAATAGAAAACAATACATTAATTTCTCTGGGTTATACCTGTGCTTTTTTTATTTCAAAGCTTTGTAGAGAATTTGCTACAGTTCGCTATTTGAATTGAGACGGGAGCCTTAATGTTCGTTTACCGAACCATAACTAAATGAAATCATAGCATTTTTTGGTCTGAAAGCTTTTTTACGTACCTTCAACATCTCAACGAGCTGTTTTAATGTGAAATGAAAGTTCCACGTGGCATAGACAAAAACTAGTTAGTTTGGCTCTGTCGGCAATGTGCACCACTTGATTGATGGGGTAATTTCACCCGCTCACTCCGAGTATTCCATGTTTACCCAGAGGGCAAAACATTGTACGTGTTACTTTATAGAACTGTTCCTACTGCTAACTGTACAATTATCGATTTCCCTTCCTAAAGCAAATTTCTACAAAATTTTTCTATCTAGCTAGTCTTAAGGCGCTCCCACACCATGTGACGTATGTAACCAATGTTGGTCATTGGTGATGCTACGCGTAAGCCAACTCCGTCTATTTACTATTCACTAACATTGGTCACATAAGCCACGTCGTGCGGGAAAGCCTTTGCATTATAGTATAGCATAGGTGTACTTAGAAAAAAACTACAGTTAAATGTGTTTCAGGTTGGTTTCAGGCCAACGAAAGTACAATAAATTCAATTATCTTAACTGACTTATGCGCATGATAATTTTGTCATGCAAATGGCGGACAGCGTGAGCGCGTTAGAGCGCGCAAAGGTGAATTTCCTGAAAGAAAACCGCAATAAATCATTTAACTTTTAGCTGAACGTGACAGTCGGAGATATGCTGGCGACCTACCTGAATCTATGGAAGGTGCGGGCGCGGGTGCATTTGGAAAACACGCGGAGGAACGCGAACCGCAACAAGTATGGTACATAGGGCACGTCAGCATCAACGAAAATATAAAATCCTTTTTTTTACAGATGGATGCCGCCAGCCACAGTAAACGCGTTCTACTCCTCCGCCCTGAACTCAGTCAGTAAGTCCCATTCATCTCGCTAATGCAAATTTTTAAATAGACCCCTTTTTCCAGTATTTCCTGCTGGCATCCTGCAGACGCCCTTTTTTGACAATGGAATACAGTACGTATTATACTCCCTTTACCATCCGATTCTGTAATTACAATATTTGCGCCAGACGAAACTTTGTTTCTTCTAAGCGTAGGTCTTGTTTTACCTTTCCAACCTAAAAACATCGACCTCTTTTAGCAAACATGACGTCCACTGGCGGCTCGTGCTCTAAAAAAATGGGGGTTTTTATAGATCCACTGGGGGCGTGGTCCGGTAGGTCTTGGTGTGCGGTATATTTGCAACCTAGCCAGAGGAAACGAACCGGTCGGCATGGACTTAGTTCGCGCGCTAGCGGGTTAGCATGCAGGCGTCGATACGCACTGTAGAGGTAGCAGACGGTTGCGGCCTCGCTGCAACTCCGTATAGCCGGCTTGCGCTCTTCACACTATTATTACATACAATTAAACTCTTTTCGTTTCCTTAATATATTTGAGGGTTGCGCAAAATTTGCAAAGCGATGCACGAGTCGCTACTGATGAAGTTACAGGCGCTCGAGAACCGTCAAATTAATTATTGTTATTTATTCGTGTGTTTTTTTCAGCGCCATAGATTATGGAGCAATAGGAAGTATAATGGGACATGAGATAACCCACGGATTTGATGATCAAGGTAAAGTGGCGTGGAAACGCCCCAAAAAAAAAAACAATGACCGTGCCAATTTGCTATATGAAACGGTGGAAACGAGCGAGATTTTGATAATGTTCTGTAATGTTTAGGCCGAAGGTATGACGAAAATGGTAATTTAAAACAATGGTGGTCACCCGCAACGCTCGCGCACTACCAGGAGAGGGTCCAGTGTATAATTAACCAATATAACAATTATTGGATGCCCGATTTGGGTCCGTCGTTTAAAGTAAGTTAAATTACGATACACGTTATTGAAATACTTGCGCAGCATACACATTGTGCCCCGCTTTATAACCGCGAACAAAGGACGATCGCTTTATCGACAAACATTAATTTATGGTCACAAATAATCAATTACCCCACAATATAAAACTAATTAATGAAGAGAGACTGCCAAATAGGCGCACATAATTAGTGCAGTGTTGACAAAAACCTCAAACCAGCGACACAAATACCATAATAGCTAACGTTTTAAATAGTTTTGAGTATTTTTGATGATTTTAACACAGAAGATTCAGTGTTATTCATCAGGATTGCTCTAACAAGCCAAAGGTGAACCTTGGCCTGTTCCAAGGTCTCACATACTCAAAAAGTCTTAAGCTATGGACACACTATTCACATGTGACGTGTTAGCACGGGTGTCACGGGTGAATAATGTGTTCGTAGCTTTAGTAGTATTTTCTTGAACGCCTGAGCACGGTAGCCGAGGCTAAAACGCATAAAACCAGTGGCGGACTGGCCAGGTGGTGCCAGGTTGCCCGATGGCAAGTGGGCCCCCCCTTAAGTGCCCCCCCCCCCTTAAGGCAATATGTTGAAAATATTAATAATATATTTATTTATACTGAAACTTGCACGAGACCGCCTTCAGAATTTATTTTTATGTTTGGCAATAAATAAGAACCAATAAGAAAATTGCATGGTGAGTTTTAGGAAACCCACTTTGGGAAACGATAAAAATTCTCCAAACGGCCTTTGTTAAGAGAACTTATTAAAATGTATTACTATTTGAACTTGAAACTTTTTACTGGACGTTTATCTTTCATAAAAAACAAGTTTGTTTTTAAAATTTGGTTGACCGGGTTCTAGCAAAAATTTTATTCATCCGAAATTGAAATACCAATACGCCACAAAGTACAGAATTGTTAAAGCATGACGTGGTAGTTTTTACCAAGAAAAATTAAAAATAAAAACGCAATGCTATGATGTACAAAATTAAAACTTAAATCAGATAATTGATATACAGGAAAACATTGTGGAATATTTGCTGAACATATGAAATAAATCAAAATAAATCAAATAAATAAAATTTGTCTTGGGTACAAAAATGAATCACTTATACAGAATGTTCTTTTGTACATGCAATAAAAATAAAATTCAATTTATTTATAGAATAAAACATGTAAATTAAAAAAAAAAATACAAAAAAAAGTTAGAAACAAAGTTGCGCATTTTTTTGTGTTGCTCAATGATATAAAAAGTAATATACCTTTTTCACTTTCGAAGATATCATAAAATTGATGTACAGGGTGTTATAAGAGATAGATAATCATTCGCCCTACAGCCAGAAAATATTTTCATGTTTACAGGATGTCCCACAACAACGTACAAAAAACTTATGTTTGTTTAAATTGATAAAGACTTTTAGCCTAATTGTCTTGACTTCAACTTGTATTAGGCTATTATCAACTGTGTCTGAGATATTGTGAAAGGATTGTCAAAAATGAGCATTTTCAAACATATTATTCTAATGTAACTAACAAGAATAAAGAAATAAAAGAACTCAGTTTAGATAGTAAAAGAATCGCATCTTTTTACAGTTATTATTCATTTGCTAAATAAATTAAATTCTAATATGACTTATCCGGAATAACTGGAGATTTGCTAAATGTCAAATAACAAGAATTTTAAATGGAACACCCTGTATATCTTGACATACTTCGAAAGATCGATAAATCAACTTTCCTAAAATGTCTAAGTCGATAGGTCTATCGTCAACAGCTAAAAAGTTATTAAGCATCTACTTAACATTTATACGCATACAAAAAATATTGCATAAATTAATATAACATATCTAGTTGCCAGGATGAAATTTAGCAATCGCACAAATATAATGATTCTTCTGCAGCAACATTTAGTCATTGCAAACTGCTACTATGAGTTACTGAAGCGAGCAATTTATGATCATCCAAGAATTAGTTTTATTAGTACCAGCCGAAACTTATTTAAAATTTTTATTTATTTACAGAATGTACTAAACTATTTAAAGAATTTTAATAGATCCTTGGGTTGGTTGTAGTGGTCTAACGCCTTAGCCAACTAAATCGCCAATTTAATTTATTTATTTCGGGACATGTTAAGGAATAAGTTTATGTTCCAGTTACTACTGATAGCAAAAACAAGGAGTGCTTTGGTAGCAATGTGGTGTTCTTCAGAAATCCTAACATTTCTGTACTCTCATAAAGAATAAATAATTATATAAATGGATAATTGTAAACTGAATAAATAATTATTATTTCAGTACGATTGTCAAGAGTGCACATATCAACCCTGTCAGGTCAATGCGTTTCAGTCTTGCTTCACATTCTCGGTGGAAATATTACATTTTCCATGGTTTCCCCACAAATATTTTGATGCCTCCTTCTTCATGTTCGCTATAGTAGTTGTAATATTCCCATAAATTTTTTGCTCAATATGTCTACAGAGTAACAAATCAAACTCGATTAAATCAGGCGATCTAGTTTTTCAAATCGTTGAACCACCATGAACAATTTAATGTCATTGATACATATTATTTAAACAATTTTAGATTGATATATAAATTACTAATTCTTTGATGAAAATAAATATCACAAATTATACATTTGTATAAATCAAAATTGCAGAATGCTATTACTAAAAGCTGCTGCATGAAAAGAAGAATTATTCT
Source organism: Aphodius sticticus (assembly GCA_963966075.1). Taxonomy (NCBI): domain Eukaryota; kingdom Metazoa; phylum Arthropoda; class Insecta; order Coleoptera; family Scarabaeidae; genus Aphodius; species Aphodius sticticus. The sequence goes on along the minus strand of OZ014515.1, from coordinate 12,147,412 downwards.
CATTGAGAGATTGTTGAATTTTGTCGAACAATATGGATATTTAATATTAATTTATAAATATTGTGCATAAGTTACAAATGTCACATTAGATGCTTAATAACTTTGTAGCTGTTGACGATAGACCACCGAGTTAGACATTTTGGGAAAGCTGTTTTATCGATCTTATATAATATATATTGTATTTATTCGTGCTATTTCTTATTTTTAATATTCTATTTCATAATATTTTTGTGTTTTTCTTTGTAACTCTTTCATTTTTAATTTTTTTCATTTCGAATTTTTCTTCCGTATAGTAAATGAGATACTGAGTAAAACGTTATTATCGACTTATTATTTTTTTCAATTTATGACAAAGTTACAACCGTTTGAGTTATTAACAACATTTATTAACCGTATTTTAACCGGCGCCAATTTCTTAAGCAATTGAGAAAACCAATAAGTCCATATGATACTTTTTACTCAAAATGATATTTGTTTTATAGAAAAAAGATTAATAAAAAGCTTCATATAAATTTTTTTGTTCATTTCCTAATTCAATTTATGTTGATTTTGTTTTAAATATTTTTATTTAAATTTTGTATTTTCTGTAATTGTAATGTGTAGTGGGTGTGTTCAAATTTTTCAAGGAATTGAGAAAACAAATAAGTCCTCATAAAAAATTTATTCAGAATGACATTTGCTTTCTAAAAATAATTTTCGGGGAAAAAAGTGGGACACCTGGCAGCATAAACAAAAAAATGGTGGGCCCCCCTTAGCTTCCTGGCAACCAATATTTTTGGACCCAGTCCGCCACTGGGTAAAACAGCTCGAAATTCTTAGGACGCACACTCTAGCAATAATAAATTGTTCAGATATTTCTGATTAGTGAATTTAAAAATATGTTGGTTTGCGTACGCGATATTGGCATGTGTACACCACAGTGTACACACTGTACACCAGACGACCGTGTCATTTACGTTTACCAATCATTTATTGACGCCAGCTGACGTTGTACAACTACAGTAATTTGATTAAAAAACATCGTTTTGATTGACGATATTTGAGATCAAAATCCATGGTGAAATAGGTCGCTGTGGTGCTACGTTGGATCTGTCAAGTCCAGTAATTGATATTCATGTTCATAGTGTGTACGACCGGAAGTGGGCCGCGCAAAAACGCAAATACCCGATCAATAACCGACACAACACAACTACCCGCTAATCTAAACGGAATAGGACCCTTATATCTCCGCGAATCAACAATTCTCAGAAATATTAAATAAAGCCGATTACCAAAGTAGAATGTACTTATATAAAAATGAGTCGTAAAGGGCTTATATACGTACTTATATGCTCTTCAAGTTATAACGATCACAAGACAGAACGTAAGGGGGGGACATATTCGGGGAATGCTAGCTACTAAATACCATTCCAACTTTTGAAACATACAAGAAAAACAAGATAACTTACAAGAGTTATTAAAATGTATATATATATATATATATAGATATATATAGGAAAGATGGTTAATCGACGGTAAGATATAAAGGAGAAAGGTATTTGTCGGGCAAATCTTCGATCTTCGTATGACGGAATTGCCCGACAAATACCTTTCTCCTTAGGAGGGTATATATATATATATATATATATATATATATATATATATATATATATATATATAAAGGAGAAAGGTATTTGTCGGGCAATTCCGTCATACGAACATCACAGATCGAAGAAGCAACCGTAGACACGTGTACCTTTCTCCTTTCTATCTCACCGTCGATTAACCAGCTTTCCTTTATATATATATATATATATGGATCATTAATATTTAAAACGGTTGGTGAGTAACGCTTGTCTGTTTCCTGATATTGCTAGTATACTGTTAGAATGGCATCCGACATTTCCTGCTATAGTAAGTGATTTTTCTTTTCGCGGCTTTGCTTATAACTATGAGAAACGATGTAGGATGTAAATGTTGTTTGTTTCGAAGGTCAATGGGATAAATACGAGGGGAGAGAATATAGCGGATAACGGTGGTCTGAGGACAGCATTCGAGGGATACAAATACAGAAAGGGAAAGTCAGGGATGGCTATTAATCAAAGCCTGCCAGGACTATCGAACGTCACCACTGACCAGCTATTTTTCCTCGGCTACGCACAGGTTTGGCTTCCATAACTTTTATTTATGCGCAGATCGTTTCTAAAGCTGGGGGTGTTTTCTTTTCGCAGAACTGGTGCGGGAATTCGACACTTGGGGCGCTAAAGAGCAGCCTGGTCGGTGGCGTGCACAGCCCGAACAGGATAAGAGTTCTGGGGACCTTGGCCAATTCGGCCGAATTCGCGGAAGCCTGGAATTGTCCCACCGGGAGCCCCATGAATCCCATAAACAAATGCGTCTTGTGGTGAATTTATCTAATTCGTTCCGGTCGCGCTATATAAATTAGAAAAGTTTTAAAACTTCCTTCCTTCGCGGCGCCACTACTTCCGCTCCATCTGCTGGGACATTAATTCGTATACGTGTACTACAACAGAGACCATTTGTTATAAGCACCAGTTACAGAATGTGATATAGTTGTACACCAAAAATAAAGACATAAATTATCTTTGTGTCACCATTTAGGAGTAATAAATAACTTTACGTACTTTCTGAGTTTTATTTTACTAACCCAACCACGACATTAGCAACTTAACGATTCCAACAGTACCTAATGGTGCGGCCAGACAAGCCACCGCGTTTGTGCTATGAGGTGTTGCGACCATCACTTATAGCAACGTCGCAAACATTGCGTACACCGCTGCCTGTCTAGCCGCACCATAAGACTGCACCTTAAGAAGGTGACTTATTTCTGGCTTATTCAAAATAACTAAATTTGCACAGTCGTGAAAGAAAATTAAGCTTGGAGCTCTGCGATGAATCTCAAAGGAACAAGGGGAGAATACAACAAGACTTATACAGAAGAATTCAAATTTTCTAAAAAAATCTTCAAATTTTCAGATTTATTTGGTGGCTTGATTATGTATCAACATTTTTCAAATCAAACTATGTCGGTCGAAGTTGAATTTTAAAATTATTATGAAATCAATATTGAGATATTTCATCAACAATAGCTATACATCCATATGAGATAGATCGATTAACTAGTGGTTTCGAATTAATAAACAATAAATACTAAAATCACACCAATGGTGGATTTTATTTATTAAAGTTATTAAACTAATAAATCAGTGCGGCGACACAGTGGTAGGACCAGAGGAGGGGGCGGGGGTGGGGAATTTATGGGACCGTTTAAAAACACGTATCAGTTGTAACGTGCACGAGGTCCGGCGAACGGAAAATAAATAATATATCATTAGGAGAGCAGAGTGCTGTCATTTTTCGAAAATTTACAGTTCGCATTAGCATAGGAGCAGCGCTGGTGGCCGTTTGCGGTCTCGGAATGATGCCACGATACGTTACGTCAGTCTTTTGTCAACCACCGTGTAAAGAAAGTGTCAATCGATATAGTGAGCGCTTCCTAACGGCTCCGCGACACGCCAGATGCATAAAAATATCGACATTAACAAATATTCAAAAGCGATGCACCACCGATGTTGACAAGGTTACACTATTTTTAACCTAAATCCGTCATTTCCCCTAGCAACAGAAGTGCATCACCACACAACTATCCTACATTCCAGGTACGTATTTGAATTTGATCAATCGTGTCCCCAACTCTTACGTCGAGGTCTTCTTATTACTCCAAAAAACAAACCTATATAAACGCGCAATGAAACCAACACATCTCACATCACACCATCTCACTTTTCACCACGCTTTATGACAATGTCTACACATGACACAAACTAGTTTTGCGGTTGTCCATGTAGTTAGCCAGGAGTTTAGTCCATGTAGTTGTCCACTCAGTGTAAGGTTTTAGGATAGTGTTAGGAAACACATAAAGGCTTTGCATCCTTCAGGCGAAAGTCCAAATCTGTCTGGGAGGGTACCAGGGCATGAAGGAATGAAACAAGGACTACACTGATGAATGGAGGTTAGAAGTAACATGTTAAGAACCAGGAAAAGAGCCAGTTTCTATTGTTTAGTACCAGGTAACCAAATGACAATGGAACAATAAACTTTCTGGGGGCCAGACACTCCCCACTATTGTGGCTAGGTGGCAAGGTCCTCCGGAAGAAGGAATACCCAATATATGTGATTTGATGACTTTCGACCAGATTCGACCTATAAGGAAGTCCGGGCGTATACTTTAAATATGGCATTCTGATCTGAGGCTGTTCCACCAGTTCTGACAAGAGTTTTATACAAGAGAAGGAAGCCATCCGGCCCTGGTTGGAGTTTTCTACAGGGAATCCAAAGACAATGGAACCATAAACTTTCTGGGTGCCACACTCTCCCCACTATTGTGACTAGGTGACAAGGTCCTCTGGAAGAACGAAAAGCCAATCTATGTGATTTGATGACTTTCGACCAGATTCGACCTATAAGGTAGTCCGGGCGCATACTTTAAATATGGCATTCTGATCTTAGGCTGTTCCACCAGTTCTGACAGGGGTTTTATACAAGAGAAGGAAGCCATCCGGCACTGGTTGGAGTTTTCTACAGGGAATCCAATGACAATGGAACCATTAACAATGACAATGGAACCATTAACTTTCTAGGTGCCAGACTCTCCCCACTATTGTGACTAGGTGACAAGGTCCTCTGCAAGAACGAAAAGCCAATATATGTGATTTGATGACTTTCGACCAGATTCGACCTATAAGGTAATCCGGACGCATACTTTAAATATGGCATTCTGATCTGGGGCTGTTGCACCAGTTCTGACAAGGGTTTTATATAAGAGAAGGAAGCCATCCGGCCCTGGCTTAAGTTTTCTACAGGGAATCCAATGACAATGGAACCATAAACTGTCTGGGTGCCAGACTCTCCCCACTATTGTGGCTAGGTGGCAAGGTCCTTTGGAAGAAGGAAAAGCCAATATATGTGATTTGATGACTTTCGACCAGATTCGACCTAGAAGATAGTCCGGACGCATACTTTAAATATTGCATTCTGGTCTGAGGCTGTTCCACCAGTTCTGACAAGGATTTTATACAAGAGAAGGAAGTCATCCGGCCCTGGTTGGAGTTTTCTACAGGGAATCCAATGACAATGGAACCAAAAACTTTCTGGGTGCCAGACTCTCCTCACTATTGTAGCTAGGTGACAAGGTCCTCTGGAAGAACGAAGAGCGAATATATGTGATTTGATGACTTTCGACCAGATTCGACCTATAAGGTAGTCCGGGCGTATACTTTAAATATGGCATTCTGATCTGAGGCTGTTCCATCAGTTCTGACAAGGGTTTTATACAAGAGAAGGAAGCCATCCGGCCCTGGTTCGAGTTTTCAACAGGGAATCCAATGACAATGGAACCATAAACTTTCTGTGTGCCAGACTCTCCCCACTATTGTGACTAGGTGACAAGGTCCTCTGGAAGAACGAAAAGCCAATATAAGTGATTTAATGACTTTGGGCCAGATTCGACCTATCAGGTGGTACTCCGGACGCATACTTTAAATATGGCATTCTGATCTGGGGCTGTTACACCAGTTCTAACAGGGGTTTTATACAAGAGAAGGAAGCAGATAAGAGAAGAAGAATCAGAAGCATACTTAGACCTTAGAACATGTTGAACATGATGTTATCTTATCAAGCAATCACTGAAAACTCTCAGTGTTGTAATTCCTGAATGAAAATGGACAGGCTAGACATAATAGGTAAATAAAAAAAAAGACTAACTTCCAGGTTTGGAAGATGACAGTTCAAGAGGAGATCCGCTGCTGAAGTGGGGAGATAAGTATCCAAAGGGTAAATTGGTCGTTAAATTGATATTCCTTAAATGAAAATTAACGGAGCGGACAGAAAATCCATAAACTGTTAATTATGTTAAAAGCAATCACCGGTTACGATGATAACCGTTAAATCATCGCGCTGAATAGATGCAGTTTCGATAAAGACGGCGGCTCAACTTTAATTAATTGGAAACTCTAAAAATGGAAGATCAATGGTGAAAGCAGTAGTCGAAGAAGTAGATGAAGAAGAGTGGCCGGACGGCGACCGGGACAGGCTCGTTGCAGTGAAGGGCTGTCAGAATGCCGTCTCGGTCGCAAATCGTCCAAAAAGGCAACTTTAATTACCCCACCTCCATTAAACATTTTACCAGGCGACGGATAAGAAGTAAGTTTGTGTGTCATTTTCAAATGCACCACGAGCGCTTCTAGGCACGAGACGCGCCTGCGCCCGCCGGATGTGCTTTACCCAGCGAGCTTCGACAGCGGAAGCTGGTGACAGTTGCTATCTTAACTGTTTCAAAATCAACACGGCCCATGCGGCTTCCCCCGCACAGCCATAAACCATAAACCAAAAGTTACGTACTTCCTTGGTAAGTCCACAAGGATAACGACCAGCACCCACAAGCACATTTTCGCTTCATCACACTAAACTTTTTACTGACCGCACTGTAGCATATAATTAGAAAAATATACGTAATATAGCGCATTATTTTCCTTGAATTTTAATGACAAACATCGTAGAGATTCTTGCTGAAACGGGAAAGAGGACCTCCATAAGAAATCAATGCGGTTAGTACGGTGTATACCTACGAGGGTAGATTGAAAAGTCTCTGAAATGATAGGTCGTCGTTTGATGTCATCAAAATAGCTGACCAGTGTTGAGTTTTTCTTGAAGTAAAATGTCCAACCCTACTTTCAATTATCAAAGATTGTAAAATATCGCAAATTATTCGACACATCACTGGATAGGGAATCTTCAAAGTTTCAGCCATTATTTTTATATAAATTTAGAAATTGCTGTTAGGATATGATAGCCGTAACCATGATTACGATTTCGCAATGAAACCCGCCCATTATCATGTGTCAATGTGTTTATTATAAAACCAAAATACGTTACTTACAGTCAAAAAATTAGATTCGTCTATTTTCACACAAGAACTTGATGAACAATATTCTCAAATTTACAACAGAATATAATTTTGCAGATACTTTAATAATATCGATTTAAGTTCAAAATATTTTTGATCGAATAATTCATTATGTGACATATTCTAGTATCTAAAAAACCCATTTTTCAATGTCCGAAGAAAAGAGAGAAACTGACAAACCTTAATACAAAGGTATAAAAATATTTGAAATGTTAACAAACCAGTTGGAGTGATTTGGAAAAGTTTTCAATCGACCCTCGTACAATATATTTAGTCAGAAGTTTATGTCGTCGTTATATAAATTAAGGAAGACCGTGTCTTGGTACGGACTGTGGAGACGATCCGGCCACGCAAATATAATAACCTGATTGTAGGCATGATATATGGCGGCGGGGTTAGAATAGTTGGGTTAAATTGCCGCATTCGGGCAAAAAGTTTTGTGGGGGGGCGCGCGGCGCCTGGCCACAAAGCAGGCCGTTAAGTTTATTTTCTTAATTAACAAGCCGCCCCCTTTGTCGAATTAACTAATTAATTATTAAACGCGCCGCGTCAACATGTTACATTTGCATTTAAATAATTAACTCGTACAAATTGATGGGCTGAATTATACGGGGGACATGAAAGCGGACCTTCACACAAATTGAATACATGAAATCCCTCCGCTGGTAATGAATTTACTCATTAATCGACCCCGCCGCGCGACTACTACACCACTAATAGTTCACGGATCTCCTTAACAGTTATTTACCGCAAATTTGTACGTAAATTTGTACGGAATCTTTCCTGAAAGGTTCGGGGATTTCCTGAACTGTTTACGGCGAATCGTAGTTCGAAAACATGGCCACCAACGATTTGTCGCCAAGATTCCATCTTGGCACCACCATCAAATGAGTAGCCTAGTACCAATTTTTTTTATTTTGTTCAAACACAGAGTGTTTGTGGCATAACACCTAGTCAATGACTAACAAGTTATTTTCACTTAACCTAAACTGATAAAATAGCCGACGCACTGTTGTCTGTTCTCCAGCTGTTGTCAACAGCTGGGTGGCTTCAATGTGGTGGAGTAGACGATCCTCGTGCTGCTTAGCTAATTTTGATATTTCGCTAGTTACCATCTCCATGCGCAGGTCCAGATGAAGATTGGTGTTTTTGATGTACCATGGTGCACCAACAATGGCCGCTAGAACTTTATTTTAGAACCTCTGAATGAGGTTGATATTGGAATGCTTAGTGTATCCCCATAACTGTATTCCATACACCCATACTGGCTTTAATAATTGTAGTAGGAGCTTATTTTGCATTGACAGGGCTGACCTCCGTCCCATTAACCAATACATTTTACTGAAATTTAGGTCGAGTTCGTCCCGCTTTTTCTTGACATGTATTGTATCAAATGCAGCAATTAAAAAATGTGGTTTTGCGCAAAATATCTTCGCTTGTAAACTTATTGAGTGAAGTAACACTTTTAAGAGGAAGTTCATTCAAGTTATATCTGCCTTCGCCATGACATGAGCTAAAAGGGCCATCAGCCCTGTTAGGAATTGTTACATCTTTTAGTTACTTCTAAGTTACACTTAAAAATGTAAATTAATAACGCAAAACAGAATGGAAAAAATGTCAAGTATGCTTTGAATTCACGTATGAAAGTCTACTAAAGATGACAAATGAATTCAGTTGTCAATTTTCGTTGATAGAAACGTCATTAGAAGTAAAATGAGCTATCTTAATGAAGTGCAACTTGCTCGTGCTGTCACTCTATTCGACATGTTAGCAGGGACCTTCGAGTTTCCCCTTCTGTTATTCAGCGTTTATGGAATCGGTTTTGGAAGACTGGCAAACATGTTAGAAGAGCTGGACAAGGTCAAAATCGAAAAAGTACTCAAAATCAAGAAGACCGATTTCTTGTCCTTTCCTCTCTACGTCAGTGTACTGCCACAGCACGAGACCTCCTAAACGACCTAAGACGAGCACATGGAATAGAAATTTCTGATCAAACTGTTAGAAACAGATTAAAAGAAGCGAATTTGAAACCAAGAAGACCTGTCCGCGCACCACGCCTTTACGCAGCATCACAAAGCAGCGCGAATGAGGTTTGCTCTGGATCACAGAAATCGGCATCTTCGTCACTGGACGCCTGTACTGTTTACAGACGAGTCCAGATTTCGTTTAACTCGTTGCAGCGGTCGAGTACGTGTATATAGACGTCCTGGTGAACGCTACGCAGCCGCTACTATACAGGAAGTGGATAGATTTGGTCGTGGATCTGTGATGGTTTGAGCTGGAATCAGTATAGACAACAGAACTGATCTTGTTGTAGTTCCTGGTAGACTAAATGCCATGAATTACATCGAAAACATTTTGGAGGACCATGTGGTGCCTGCTGCATAGGGCGTCGGTCAAAATTTCATCCTAATGCAGGACAATGCAATGCCACATACCGCCGGCATCACCAGAAACGTTTTTTACAAGAACGTGGACTTCAGGTCATGGAATGGCCGGCGTTAAGTCCTGACCTGGATCCTATTGAACAGGTGTGGGATCAGCTTGACCGACGTGTTCGCAAGCACCCGAATCCACCACTAACCATACAGGAACTGACACAAGATGATTGAGGAATGGGAAAGCATACCCCAAGAATCCCTTCGCAGACTAGTGCGAAGAGATTCGTGGAGATACTATGACAGTCATTTCCATTTTGTTTTGCGTTATTAATTTACATTTTTAAGTGTAACTTAGAAGTAACTAAGAGTTGTAGCATTGTTTTTGTAATTTTCTTTAGTCAAATATATACCGTTGAAATATGCCAAATTTGATTTGCCTAGAACTATTATTTAAAAAGTTACAGGTTTCGAAAAAAGTGTTCCTCTAATTTTTTTACTATCATTTTTAATCATAAGAAAATAAACCATTATCTTATCGAAAGAAAATATTTTGGCCCCGCGCAAAACCTTCAGCCGGCTCTGGCTAGGTATGTGTGTTGGAACGTCACAATTGAATGTTGACAGAGGTAAAAAAACGCCAGTACAACACGTTTAAAACGTTATTAGGGTGGCGGACAAAGGGTCAAACAGGTGAAATTGTTTCAACAAATGCGACATTCCTCCCTCATAAAGGGGTGTTTTTTCGTCGACACCCGTGCTAAAGTGCTAAAGGTCGCATAACAAAATAATACACCTCTTTGTTGATTGTATTGATATTTCTTTTTTTTGCCTCTCTTTCCCACTGTCTAGGCAGCATATCAAAATACCCTTAGCAACACTTTTATTTAAAACTGGTACAACATTGCCATGGCTTTTCATTGACAGACTTTATTTATTGGTTGGAAAACTAAAACCATCATATTTGGCGGATTCACTCTGATACACACACTTCTTAGTTCACTACACACACATTTTTAAAAGTTTGATTGCGCATTATTGCTTTGCATTGATATTGTCAAACATTAACTAGCTACTTTGTTTCCGCAATAAAAGTTTTGTGTTGAAACAGGCAATTTTCGTGAAAATTCAACACGAAAAGCACAGAGAAATATAAATTGCCGAGCTTTTCAGTAATCGGATGAAACGAATTGAATTGATTGATAGTATTTATCAATAACACATTCGAACTGTAGTTTTTAATTGTTGTCGCATGGGGTGTTAATGCAGGTTGTTGTGGCAGCTATATATCATTTGTTTCGGAGCGTACGCGGGCGTAAAGCGGTAAAATTGTACCCCAAAATTTACTAATAATAAATCATAAAACGCGCCGGCAAAAAGCGCAACGTGACACCATCAATATAAAATTCCATTACGCCGGTGACATTTCACCTGTGACGGGCGAAAAAGCGTCCAGAAACAAAGAAGCGTCCAGCAAGATACAGCATCCAGAAGAGTTGGCCGATGCAGACACAAATGTCGACAGGTCATACGCGGCATGTCACAGTTCGCATGTCAACTCTAGATATTGTAGTTAATCATGCGTTTAACAATGGACCGGTTCGGATGGGTAATGCGACAAAGGCCTGACAATGCATGTTTGCGGCCAGTTCGGCTGGCTTCGACAATTTGTTATCGTTTTAAGATATGGTTGATTGAAACCGCGGCCGCATTGTCCGCGTCAACTATTTTAAACGATTCGTTTTGTCCGACTGATAGATTGCTTTAAAACACTCCGCATAATGGTTCTGAAAGCTTCATAAAGCTTCTATTTACATCATTTGTTGATCAATTTGAGCAGATTAACGCTCCATTTCACGCTTCAAAATGCACGCAAAAATGATTGCACTGCGACCGGAAATGTTTACCCCACTCCGGTTGCCATCACGTTGACGATCGATAAATATAAAAAGGCTATTGCAATGTTGGAAGAAATTGAATTCTAAATTAATGTCGGAAAAACTACACGTGGCGATGTTCTTCGCAAAATTCTGAGTGGGAAAACTAAAATATAAAATATTGAACCTTGCTTCCTCCTTCCCCACCAGGTCCTTAGGAGAGTATCCATATACCTGTTAAGCCGGGGCTACACATTCCTATACTTGCCAAATAACAAATATTTGCCAAGTATATGAATATTTGTCAAGAAAAAAAAACCTGCTCTTTTCAATTCGTAGCGAGTCCACCTCTAAAATAAATGTATATTATCGACGGTCGGCTGTGCGGACGAGTTTTTTTACGCCATATACTTGGTATTTGCAATACCCAGTTGAAGTGGGTATAGCAAATGCAAAGGCGACAAATACTGGTGCATTTATTTGTACTCGATGATCATTTTAGTACGCTATTTAATTTTTCCATTTTTTAATTTCGCTATACGAAGATTGACAAAACCGCATAAAATTGTAATTTTGTGAAACCGTCAGACAGACAGTTTTCCGGAAACCGTCAGACAGAAATTAGAAAAAAAATTTTGTTTTTGCCTGTCCACATAAATGCAACGCTGTTTCTTTCTAAGAAAAACGTACACCATATAGAGAGTGTATCCTAAGTTGATGCTTTATAGATGATACTCATTTATGAGCTTTCAAAATATAACTTTTTTGTTAAATAAAAAAGCTACACAAAATTGTCTCTACTATTAAAATATTTTTAATCATTTTCTTTTCTCTTCAAGTAATAAACATCATAAAAATTTTATAGACAGCATTTCTATAAAATAATTTATTTGGAAAATTATACTTTATTTGCTTGTATTTATTTATTTGTCGATTTCTATGATGTTTATTATTTGAAGAGAAACGAAAGCGGTTAAAAATATTTTAATAGTAGAGACAATTTTGTGGAGCTTTTTATTCACCAAAAAGGAAATGAATTTTGAAAGCTCATTTGTTTCAATTTTTGTTTCAGAAGCTAATTGATCTGTATTTCAGACAATATTAGGACATATTTATACAACGAACCTAGTAGTTCAATTGGATTTAGTAGAACTGTAAAAAAAGAAGAAACCATATCTAACATTTCTTTTATGGGCAATATCTTCCTTAATTAAAATAAAAAAATATATATTTTTTCTCATTAAAATAATAATTTATTTAAACTAGCTCACATCAAATGACCAATTGTATTGTTTTACAGTTGTTAAAATTAGATGCTGCGAACTAATAATACAGAAAGCTGATGAATTAAACAATAAATCATTAAAATGAAACAAACAGTTTCGTGAAGATTTGTTTTGTAAATTTCTATCAGAATGCCATTGTTAGTACGCAGTGAATTCTGCACTTATGTAATTAGAAATATGTCGGCATTATGAAATAAAACCTTGCTTGTTCGTAATCAAATTATCAGTTTGATTTGAAAAAGCTAATGTGCAAATAAGGCGAACTAATAAAAAAAATAGCTAGTGCCCATTCGGTACGCACATGTGGCAAGTCCTCAAAGAAGATTTTCACGTATTAGAAAATGCTATGTGGCGATGCATCAATGTCCGATGCATTTACTGTTGCAGTGCAACTCTAACGGTCCGAAATCACAAACGAATATTGTTCAAATTTGTTGGTATGTCACAGATTTTTTTGAGTTTTATAAAAATCAGCCGGTAATCAAGGATGGATGAAAATTATTCGGTGAACAAACTTAAAAGGAAAAATAAAACACTCATGGCATCGTTTAGACCAATCAATAAAAACAAATTTTCCATTTGCGTGGCAAATATATTTACCAAATATTTAACATGTAGCAAATATTTGATATTTGGCAAGTATACGAATATGTAGCCCCGGCTTTACATGCAAAATACGGGCACATAAAAAGCAGATCGGAGTCGAAGCTATTGCACTGATGTGTAAAAGTAAGGTACTGTTGGAATGTAATATAAAATTACATATAAAATTAAATATAAAATTCAACCGCGCTTGCTTTAATCATCAACTTAATTAGAGAAAAGAAGCACAATATATTGGTTCATTTAATATGCTTTCATGGTGATTAAGCCAATAGTATTAATCCCGGAACAGGAGCTAGTTTATGGGTGACATTTTAAGACATAGCTCTTTAAAACTGACCCAGCCGTTGTCAAGTTGATCTGCTTTTTATGCAATTGTGTCGAATTACTACAAACTGTCACCGCGGAGCTCTGTAAAGAAGGTTTCTGTAATCAAGACGACAGACCGAGACACGGGAGAAGAGTACCAAAAGCTCAGATCAATAACAACTAACAGTTGACAACAACTACAGTAGCTGCCTATTGGCAAAAGGCAGAAATCGGCTGAACAAATTAATTAAGTATGTTTGTTTATACACAACGACTTGAGTACAACGGTTCGCCGTTAGATGGAACTACATCCTGGGCGTACTACAGACTCAAGGCCGACGTCGATCTCACTAGCATAAACGCCCCTCTTAAAGTCTTGATAGCCGATTTCACAATTGGTGTTATTATTTGAAATCTATTGATGGAGAACACGAATAAAGAACAATATTGAAGCTTTTTTGAAGATGTTATCTTTCTACCTAAAAAGTTTGTTATATATTTCGGGTTTTTGTTAACTTTGTCATAAAAATACATTGGGTAACATTGTAGAACAATAACCATAATTTTGGCATCTGTTACTTTTTACAGTTGCATAATCGAATTAAGTAATATGACTTGTTTGTGCTGATAGAAAAGTGAACGCTGGTCGACAAAGGTGAATGCGCACAGTACATTTGGAAGAACAAATTTTCGACGCAACGCATGAAGATCCCTCCGTTAATACCCGGCAACAATACTGTTCATTTGGTTTTACAAGAAAACCTTCTTCATCCATATCATACTTCCAAAGGTCAGCCCCTCTATGAAAATCATAACATTCCCCGGTTAAGTTTTTGCACCACAATGTTAAATAGAATTTGTGATGAGGCAGACTTCTTGAGACGTATTCTTTGGAGCGATGAGTGCACGTTCTCAAGAGATTGCGCATTTAATACTCACCATATTCACCATTGGACTGGTGAAAGCCCGCGTGAATTTGATAATATGGTCATCAAAAAAGGTTAATTCGGTTAATGTTTGGCTGGGCATAATAAATCACAGGGTTGTTGGGCCAATTTATGTACCAAATCGTCTTGATGCCGATGAACACCTTAATCTTTTAGGACAGGTTATTGATGACAATTCATTGAACATGAGACCCTATATGATGTACATGCATGATGGAGCTTCTGCCATAATGCTCGGAATGTAAGGCATTGGTTAGAGGAACACTTCCGAAACAAATGGATTGGTCAAGGCGGTAACTTTTTATGTCCCGCAAGATCACCCCGATCTCAACCCCTTAGATTTTTTTGTTTGGGGTTTGAAAGAAAAAGTGTATGCTACGCCTCCATAAAACATTGATAATGTTAAGAACCAGATTAACGCGATAGCATCAGAAAGATTGGAACGAGTCATACAAGCGATTCCGCAAATGTTGCATCAGTGTATAAAAACAGACGGTTTCAATTTGAACATTTAAGGTGAATGCTCATTTCGTATGGAAAAAGTTCATTAGAAATGCTTAGTTTTAAAATGTTAAAAAATATATATGTAGTAGTTCAAGTTGGTCCATTTCGTAAAGAAAATGAAAGGAAAAAGGGCAAATATTAGTCAAAGAGTAATTGATTGTTTTTCATTCAGGGTAGTGCGACAATGGAACTGCCCCAGGTGGATAGACGAATGGAATATTTAGGAACGTTCGTACAAAAGACGCTCAAGCTCAAGCCGGAAAAGTGGTCTAGGATGATGACAATAGAAGACCATAAAGCCGTTGTTATGAAATTTTTAGAAAGGCCGCTACCCATTCTATTAGTTATCATACTGACACCATCCGCACAACTGCAGGCGAGCAATTCCTTCCCGGTCGCTCTGAAGAGCAAAGGTAATGTCGGTAAATCTAAAAGTTTATAGCGGACCACCACTTTCCACCCTTAGGTGTTTACTTCATAAAACGATCGCTGAGCGCAGTCGGTAAAGGAACACCCTCGCAGACTATCATTCAAGGCGATTTATCCTGCAAAATAATAGATCAATTAGCATCGTTAGTGGAGGAAGTATTGGTCCCACTACTATCCAACTCGACCAACCACGACAAATGGCCGACGGTTATAGCAAAAGACGTGCAGAAGCACGTCCATAGTCTGAAAAGCACCGTTTATCAGGTAAAGGGCCAAGTGAATGGACAAACAGTCCTCCCCATGCCAGTCGGTGTCGACAAAGTACACGACGTCGAAAAACTGCTCATCGAGAGCAACGGCGAGATATGCGACCTCTATTTAAAAAGTGCCATAGAGGGCGTTGTCATAAAATGGGCAGCGCAAATTAATGACGTACTCGCCAATGACTCATCTGAAAACGGCAGTGGACCTAACCCTGTACCATCAGTCGGTAAGTATCATATACCATAAAACCTCCGGTACTGGTGTTGAAAAAAAAGTAATGGTAAAAGTTGACATTGTAAGGACGAAGTAAATCCTGCATACATAGTATGATGACAACCTGCAAATAGCAATTCAACCAAACCGATTGCATTGGCTCATTGATACTGTTGTTTTTCAACTCCTCTACCACCACTGACCTTATTATACATGCCATTAAGCATGCCAGTATCAATTAGGATGATACTGGCATGCTCGTGCCATAGCCCGTGCTTTAACCGTGATCAGAACGTGTAGTCTGAACACGACTTAAATATTTGTAATCTCTGTATTTCACGTAATAAACCATATCACACTATTATACTACCCTAATAACCCACAATACTATTCCTTTGCCATTAGAAATTCAATTTTGGGGACAGCGATTGAAAAACTTACAATTCATCTATGAGCAGCTTAAAGAGCCAAGAGTACGAAGCATGGCTGTGATATTAGAGAAGACGAATAGCGCGTACTACTCTTGTTTCAAAATTTTGTTCAAAAACGTCGTGATGGGTCTCGCTGAGGCGAAAGATATTTGCCTGTATCTCCAACCATTAAAGAGACATATCGAAATGCTCCAAGAGACTGATTTCAGCGATAATTCCCCATTATTCGCACCGATAATTCATGTGATATGCTTAATCTGGTCGAATTCAAAGTATTACGACCAAGTGAAGATAATCGTTCTGCTGAAGCAAGTCTGCAACTTGTTGATACAAGAAGTAATAACAAAAATCTTAGATGAGCAAAAATACTAAGTGAATCTTTTAGGCTAAGAAGTTTTTGGATCCAACAACTTTATTCCACAGCGATACAGATGAAGCCATGCAACGAGTTGGCATATCCATCAAGCATCTAAAGAGGTTTCATGCTTTATTCACTGAATACAAAGACAACCTTCACAAATTTTACAAGGATCGACAACCCGAGCTATGGACGTTCCATCCAAATACAGTATTCGAAAGATTCTTTGCGTTCTTAGACAGACTGCAGACAATACAGTGGTTCTTCAACACCATATTGGAATTCTCAAAGTTAGAGAAGGTCGAAATTGGTGGTTTGAAAGGGCGGATTTTAAGTGCTAAAGTCGTCGGAGTTTTTGGAGAATTTCAGTCTTGCTTTTCAGTATTCTCCGGGAAATCTTACGACGTCCTCGATCCGGATGATAACTCGTTTATTGAGGACTTTGAAAATTTTAAAAATAAGATTTTTGAGATGGATCTCAAATTGGCTGCTATCTTGGTGCAAGCTTTTGAGGACTGTAATAATTTAGAAAGTATTTTTAAGGTAAGATTCTTAATTTGTTTATTATTACTATGAATGTTGATAATGCCCAATTTTGAAATGTAGATTTTATATCATAACAATAATTTGTATGCTGACCAATGTTGATTCAACTGTAATCCACATAAGAGTTAGTTTCTTTTTCATAATTTAAAGACAACATTTAAGCTGTAAAAAATTTTATTTTAAAAAATATTTGTGTTTATTTGTGTTTGAGTGCGTTTGTCAAGCCAACCGCAGATTTCCAATTTCTTGATTTCCAAAAAAAAACACAAAAATCGAAAACACAAAAATTTCCACTTAATATTATGGATAACATTGAATATAATGACCCTTTTTTCCTTTAATTTTTTCTTTATACTTGTACAAAGTATAATATCCTTAATCCTTAATGTCAGTAGCCATCCCCCAGTTTAAGAAAAAGATTCAAAAATCGTTGTATGGAACTGTGATCTGCACAGTTCCAGTAGGCGAGCTGTTTGGCTTTTCTGCGCATGCGCACACAACAGTTTTTAGAAAATAAAATTTTTATTCCCCAAATTCTTACGATTTTATCAAGTTTCTGAATAAATTTTCTATTTATACTTTTTACTTTATCATACGCAGTATGTAAAGTATTGTAATCGTGCCAAAAAAATTTTTTGAGATTTTAGCGGAAATATGTCTTTTTGGGTCCCCTGAACATTTTTGACCAAGGTACAAAAAATGTCTGTGTGTGTGTGTGTGTGTGTGTGTATGTGTGTGTGTGTGTGTGTGTGTGTGTGTGTGTGTGTGTGTGTGTGTGTATGTGTGTGTGTGTGTGTGTGTGTGTGTGTGTGTGTACCCGTTTTTTGTGGCGACGATTCCGGAGAAACTACTAAAGGTATCGGGACGAAACTTCATATTTAGAAGTTTCATAACCAAACTTAGAGCTGAAAAGCTTTCTGTTGAAAAGGGTCCAAAGGAACTGGAGGTTTAGTCTTAGCATTTTTAAAAGATTTTACAAATAAGCCGCCATTTCTGGAATTTCGTCGAAATAGTTAACTAATAAATTAAAAATGAGGAAATTCTGAATAATTTATGAATATGAAATTTTTTGATACAATCAATAGTTTAGCTGCATGAGCAAATTCTATTTTATCAAGATCGGTCGTACATTAAAACTAGTAGCCAGGATATGTCAGAAATTTTGATTCTAATGACAGTAATGACACTAATGACAACGCTAATGTTTTGACAATAACGTCTGTCAATATAAGCTGCGTTCGGATATTGTATTACACTTTTTACACCCAATAACACGTAAGTGTCATTTGGACGGTGTACCCGGTGTCAACGGAGTACAATATCCAAACGCAGCTTTAATCGGCATATCTGTCGAGTTCTACTAGTTTTATTTTAATGCAGACATGGCCGATCTCGATCAAATAGAATCTCATGCAGCTAAACTATTAATTTTATACATAGTATGATAAAGTCATGTGCCTGGCCACATCAGATTTTTTCCTTTAACACAATATTTTTTTAAAACAATGACAAAAACATTTCTGGAACAGCACCCCCACTAATATTAGCTACGAGCCGCCACTGCTGGGAATACCAATTATGTATTCTTATTTCGTACAATCTGAACCAGAAGATAGTGTGAATTGATTCTAGTTTTTGAGGAAAACAAATACAACATTTTTGGAACTTATGCATGTTCTGAAAGACAAGAGTAATTTTATGAACAGTTATTATTTGTTCGACAATTTTTGTTGTTGGAGAGTGTGGTATCTATACTCAAAATTATGTTATTTTAAAATTACTACTTCATACAATATATTTTTTAAAATGTTAAAACCTCCAAATATGATATTGAAATTATGAAAAAATACAGTAGTCATTACAGTTCTGTTTCTCATTATTGTTTTTTAGATTATACACTGGCGTACAAAAAAAATCGGCCCACTTAAAATGTATGTTAACTGTAAAGTTAAATAACTTTTGAACCAATTGTCCAATCATTATGAGTTTTTCGTTTAATTGAAGGATATTTCCTGGGTAGTAGACATTTCAGCACTAGATACTACATTACTACAAATTTCAGTTTTGAACAGTTTTGATCAGTTATGTGGCAGGCCTGCGCTCATTTCCTACGTTCCTTCGTTGATCAGTTTAAAATGGACAACTTTATCCCAATTTTGACCCACAAAAAAAAACGGTTAGTTAGTATCTTTGGAAATATTTTTTTGAGTTGTAATTACACTTAATAATAACAGTTGTAATTACATAAATTAAGTTTAAGAAAAAGAATCAACTTAGGGTATAGCGTGCACATTTCATATTTTATTCATTTAAACCATTCACCCCTCCTCCACTTCTTTCAAAAGCCTGGCTGCGTGGTTGGAATCTAAAGATGTTGCCTTGTTGGTTTTAGTTGATAAGTATTGCTGGGTCCGTGCTATACAGGCCTTTGATAAAGGACGAATTCACCAGTAAATACACGAGGATAGTGGATATGCTGGAGGAAGAAATAACGGTGGCCGAGGTAAAAGTTCAATTATTTTCTAATAAATAACGTGGCGTTCCGAAACCGTTGGGGGGTTGCATTTTCCCCGACCGTCGGATGGTAGGAAATAATTTTACGAAACGGTTGCAGTTTCTGTTGAGGGAGCAAACCAGTCATCGGGAAAAGCACGGGCAGTTCGTCCTCGACAAATACATGCCCCCCGTCGCAGGCAGTCTGCGATGGACACATAACCTACAGCACAGAATCGGCTCGCCCATAGAGCAATTTAAAACGCTGCAACATCCGTAAGTACCCGCCCCCCTGGTCCGCGACGAAACCCCCCCGATCTATATATTTGCCGTAGCATTACCCGCTGCGATAAAGCTCTCGAGCTAATAAAGAAATTCGACGACTTGGGCGACAGACTGCGCCATTTCGACAAAGACCTCTTCGCAGAATGGGCCTCCAAAGTGCCCGAGCAAATAGAAATCAATCTCAAACAAAGCCTCATCAAAAGAAACGTCAAAACTAAAGAGCTTCATTTGAATTTTAATCCAGAGGTAATTCATTAATTAGAATAACCCCGCGAGCCCTATGCCCAAGCCCTCTGTATTATTCTGCATGACATTAATAACGTTAACCGTTATTCGTTAACTGTTTATAAAAAAAATATATAGGTTATGTTGAGTGCCGATCTACCGGTGAGTATGCAACCCAAATAACTGCGGACGTTTTTTGCGGTTGCATATGTAAAAATTGCCTTAGAAACTTTTCAAACTAGGTACAGTGGTAACTAAAAGAACTACATTACGAGATACAATGCAGTTTTGAAAAATCGAATGCAATTTTATGACAATTTGTATACCATTTACATCTGTGCAACTTTAATAAATCGCATGGCTTGAACATGATTTGATTTTTATTTTTTGACAACAATAGTTGCTTTGGGTTGGTAGCAAACATAACCTCCATGCTTTGCTAATAATAATAATAATAATAATAATCTTTATTGATGTTATTACAAAGAAAATTGTTTACACAAGTCAGAATAAAAAAGAAAAACACTAAGCACTACTTACTTCTACGAAATTACAGTTAAAGTATTCATCGTAATTGAATATACATTTTTCCACCAAGTACTGTTTCATTACTGTCTTAAATCTGTTATTGGAGTAACACTTAATTGCTGGCGGCAGAACATTAAAAAATTTTAGAGCCCAGTAATTTGATGCGTTGCGCGACTTCTACAATCTCAGAAAAGGTTGGCGATACTGCTGATTCTCACGGGTGTTGTACGAGTGAATTGAATTCGCTGTCATGAAAGTACTGGCATTGACCTTAGCATACATTAAACATTCCAATATGTAGGCGGATGGTAGCGTCAGGACATTGAGATTTCGGAAGTGTTCACAATCTTCCCTCCAACCGACTCCAAGTACTACTCTTATGCATCGGCGTTGTAGAAAAAACAATTTGTTGCTGTGACCTGAATGGCCCCAGTTAAATATTGCATATGTCATCAAGGAGTGAAAAAAGGCGAAGTATGCAGCTCTGGGACATTTTATAGAGATCGATTCTTTCAGGATCCTCAGATAATGAATCACTCTCGCAAGATTTCTGGAAACATGTTCAACATGACTTTCCCACTTTAATTTAGAGTCAAGAATAACACCCAAGAATTTTACACACTCAATGTCACCCCCACCGGAATGCGCTTCATGTCGCAATGTCAACAATAACGATAAGCACTTATCCTGATTGATGCATAGCGCATTGAAGAAAACCATTCTTTAATACCCCTGTCACATAGATCAACTGTGTTAAGAAGCTGTTTATAATCATCACCTCCCTCAATTACCGTTGTGTCATCCGCAAAATAGAATAAGATCAGTTGCTTCAGAAGCACAATTAATGTCGTTGATATAAATTAAAAAGAGAATGGGACCCAAAATCGATCCTTGGGGTACCCCATACCTGCAAAGTCTGTTCGATGAAATTGAATTTTTCATTTTTACGTGTTGGTAACGATTACTCAGATATGACTCCAATAACTCAATACTCGATTTTTAAAAGTTATATTTCTTAAGTTTTTCTAAGAGAATATGATGTGTGACACAATCGAAAGCCTTCGAGAGGTCATAAAACGTGGCTACTGAATGGTATCCGCGCTCAAAGTTGGTTAAGACATTATTTATAAGGGCATTGATAGCTAGACTGGTTGATTTGCCTTGCCTAAATCCAAACTCACTAAACAAGTTGTTCCCTTCAAAATGTATGTATATTTGTTTTTTTAGTATTTTTTCGAATATTTTTGATACAATCGGTGTTAATGATATGGGTCTGTAGTTGTTACAGTCGCCCGTGTCATTTTTCTTATATATCGGTATCACTGTCGCAATTTTTAGACAATTCTGGAAACAACCTTGCTTAATGCCGTCATTAAAAAGGTGTGTAAGTGGATTAATAATGATATTTTTTTGACATTTTGATTATTCTTACACTGATACCATAGCAGTCCACACTTGTTGAGTTCTTCAATGAGTTTATTGTGTCTCTCATGTCATTAAATGAAACATGGTTAAAATTAGAGTTGCCAGATGTGGATTAATATCAGATTTGTAGATCATAAGGTATGCTTATCGTAATCGTAATCTAATAAATTGATTATGCTTTTTAAATCACAGCAAACAACAGTAGTTAACAAATAGCGAAATGCGGAATAGGTTATGTTTCGCGTCTATACACAGTGGTGCCAACAAATTTTCGTTTTAGACAAAATTCCTAGTTTGTTGCTATAAACGCACGCACTTACATATTTAGAACTGATCGAACTGATCTTAATTCCATGTAACCTGGTAATTTTAAAATGTTGTTTAAAACTTGCACGTAATGCCTATACAACCATTTGAAATATTTATTGATGATATTTCCGATTTAACGGACTTGAATTAACGGATGATGAATGTGGCGGAAGTTAGTCAGTCCGTTAATGGTTTTGAAAGTTAACTTAGAAGTTAATTCGTTAACGAAAAATTTAACCTCATTAACTAACGATTAACGAATTAACGCTTTTGTGCCCAGCTTTGTTACCAATACTTCAATATGATATAACTTACAGTTGTCGTCTATATTGCGGGAGGTGCACTACCTAAAGCAGATGAACATCGAAGGAATCCCAGAAGTTGCGTTGAAGATGGCTGAACGCAATGAAACGTTCAGGAAATTCATAGGAAACCTAAACAGTACAATAGAGTGGTATAACAAAATCAGAAGAACGAGCAAAGAGGTTGAATTTCAACTAATCGAAACCGAAATCGAAGAAATTGATAAACTGGTTCATCAGGGCCAAACAACACTCTGCTGGAATTCAGAAGGTCTATACCAGGATATTTGCAAAAACATAATCTGAACGAATCGAATTTTAGATCTTTGGGAATTTATGACAACACTTCACGATTTAGTGGGGAACTTGCAGTATCACTTGCAGAGAAGTCAGGAGAACTTGGCGGAAATAAAATCAATGCTAATTCCATTTGCTAGGCAACCTTTGTTTGAGAGGAAAGATGGGAAGAGAGATACGGTGTTGTGCATTGAAGAAAGAGAGCACAGAATTACAAAAAGATATGCAGAAATCAAGGAGACCACCGACAAAATTCTAGTTTTACTGAATCAAAACATGGAATTATTTGGTATGACTGACAAACAAGATAGTGTAAAATGGAATAAATACGTCGATTTCGTTGACCAAGTTGTCATAAGTTATCTCTACCAAACCGTGGGTTGCAGGTATTATCTAAATCTATTTATTACACCCCACAATACACACTGTTTCTTTAGTTTAAGCTACGTCAACGAACACATGGATTCCTCCAATTACCTAGCCCCTCTTTTTGAATCCCAAATTATACTTCAAGATCCAAACATCGTATTTGTGCCATCGTTAGAGGCACAAAATTCAGATAGTTTCCAAAACATAATAAACGTTCTCATCAACGATATATTGAATATATCATCAATAGTCAGAAGATTCTCCAAAACCACAAACCAATCGTACCTAGAAGAAATCAATGAAAATCCAGAAATAACAGAAATGAAGCAAGATATCTTACAAAACGTAGAGAGGGTAGTCCAAGAAGCCTTTGAATTCTGTGACAATTTCCAATCGTATTCCTATCTGTGGTTAGATGACCGTGATGATTACTTAAGGCAATTCTTAACTTATGGAAGGCAGTTGACTGGAGACGAAATGGAGTTATTGTACCTCAAGGACCCTCAAGCACCTACACCGTGTGCACCAAAAATGGATGCCTTTCGGGAAGAAATTGACCGATATGAGAATCTTTACATTGAACTAGAACAAATCCAAACCGAGAAAACCTTCTGCTCATGGTTTAAAGTTGATGTCAAACCATTCAAGCAGGCTTTGTTAAATACGGTCAGAAAATGGGGCAACATGTTCCGACAGCATCTTGTTGATGTTGTTACTCACAGCTTATCTGATTTAGGAGCTTTTATCAGGTCTGCGGATGAAGGCCTTCAACAACCAGTAGTGGAAGGTGATTACAAAGCTTTGGTCAATGTAATGGGATATTTGCTAAATGTCAAAGAAAGACAAGCCACAACTGATGATATGTTTGGACCATTGAGAGAAACTATTGAGCTCCTAACATTCTATGACCAAGACATACCCGAAGAAGTTAATGTTTGGTTACAAGAGTTGCCTGAGCAATGGAACAATACCAAGAAAATTGCAATCACTGTAAAGCAACAAGTAGCTCCCTTGCAAGCCGCTGAAGTCACATTTATCAGAAAGAAAATTGCAAATTTTGACAACAAAGTAACCTACTACAGAGAAATTTTCAAGAGATATCAGTTTTTCAGATATGACTGCCTGAATCCATATGAAATTATTGATAGAATCGACAAAGATCTCAATAGATTAGAAGCTGAAATGTCCGATATACACGCGTCTGGTTCATTATTCGAAGTAAACGTCCCGGATTTTAAACTCTTAAAGCAGTGTCGCAAAGAACTGAAGATGTTGAAAGTGCTTAGTTTTGCTTTACTCATATAAATAAGTATAATTTTGTTTGTTTGTAGCAACTTTGGGATTATATAAATATAGTCCACACGTGCGTGGATGATTGGAAGACAACCCCATGGAGGAAAATAGATGTGGAAAATATGGATATAGAATGCAAGAAGTTCGCAAAGGAAATAAGGATGTTAGATAAAGAGATGAGGACATGGGATACTTATCTAGGGTTGGAAGCAACAGTTAAAAATACTTTGACTTCTTTGAAAGCAGTAGGTGAACTTCAAAATTCCGCCATAAGAGAAAGGCATTGGGATCAACTCATGAACTCCACCAAGGTATACTTGTCAACAAACCCAGAAACTAAATGTTTTTTGATGTTGTACATACATAGGTTTTTGTATTCATTGTAAATAGCATTTTTTACACTTTTCTTGATGTTTTTTTTCCAGAATTTAGCCGCGTTACCCAAAGAATTAACAGTAAGTAACAAAGAAACACAGAACTATTTACTTATCACCATCATACATCACGACACTTACGTCAACCATATAAAAATTGCTTTGTAAATACGCTATTTCAAGACGATTTCCGAAATGACGGTAAGTATGCTTTCTAAGGCTTGAATAATATCATATTTAGCATTGTGACTGCACCAGATAAACCTTAATTTGTATATTTTTGTTGATGATATTCAATTTTTAGACCAAAATTGTTATGGATCACAATACTACATTAGCAGAACTCCTTGAGTTGAACCTTCACGAATGTGAAGATGAAGTTAAGAACATAGTCGATAAAGCCGTCAAAGAAATGTCTATGGAGAAGATTTTGCGCGATTTAAATACCACATGGTCGTCAATGAACTTCGAACAAGAAATACATCCAAGAACAAACTGCAAACTACTAAGGGCAAGCGAAGAATTGATAGAAACATTAGAAGAAAACCAAGTCCAGTTGCAGAATCTCATAACCTCGAAGTTCATAGCACACTTTTTAGAGGAAGTTTCATCATGGCAGCAAAAATTAGGATTAGCAGATTCAGTAATTACAATCTGGTTTGAAGTCCAAAGAACGTGGACGCATTTAGAATCAATATTTATGAGTTCTGATGACATCAGAAAACAATTGCCAGAAGATTCAGAAAGATTTATCCAAATCGATAAAGATTTCAAAGTGTTGATGGAAGAAATGGCGTTGGTGCCAAATGTGGTAGAATCCACCAACCGCCCAGGCCTCTTAGCAAGTTTGGAGACATTGCAAAGCAAATTAATCCTATGCGAAAAGGCCTTAGCTGTCTATTTAGAAACCAAGAGATTAGCTTTCCCAAGATTTTACTTTGTATCATCAGCCGATCTTTTGGATATCTTATCAAATGGAAACCAACCTGAGATGGTTTGCAAGCATTTGACCAAATTATTCGATTCAATAGCCAGATTAAACTTTGAAAAGCATGAAGATGGCACGTTAACTAACTGGATTCTAGGGATGTATGCCAAAGATGGAGAATACGTAGAATTTGAAACATCGTGTGAAAGCGATGGCGCTGTTGAGGTTTGGCTAAACAGAGTCCAAGCCGCCATGAGGACAACAATTCGCAAAGGCATAGGTGACGGCGTCCTATCATATGAAGAGAAACCACGTGACCATTGGTTGTTCGATTTTCCTGCACAAATCTCGTTATGCGGTACCCAAATTTGGTGGACAACTGAAGTAAACATAGCCTTTGCCCGATTGGAAGAAGGATATGATAACGCCCTAAGAGATTACTACAAGAAACAGGTGTCTCAATTGAGTACTTTAATCTCCTTATTGATTGGTGACCTGAGCAAACAAGACAGGCAAAAAATTATGACTATTTGTACTATAGATGTCCACTCACGAGATGTCGTCAGCAAAATGATTCAAATGAAAATAGACAGCGGCTTTGCGTTTCAATGGGTCTCTCAATTACGTCATAGATGGTGCGAAAAGGCCAATCATTGTTTTGCAAATATTTGCGATGCAGAATTTACGTACAGCTATGAATATTTGGGGAACACTCCTAGATTAGTTATTACACCTCTGACTGATCGGTGTTACATTACACTTACTCAATCCTTACATCTGGTTATGGGAGGCGGGCCTGCTGGACCGGCAGGAACAGGAAAAACAGAAACCACAAAAGATTTGGGGAGAGCTTTAGGAATCTCAGTATACGTATTCAATTGTTCCGAACAAATGGACTATAAGTCTTGCGGTAACATCTATAAAGGGTTAGCCCAAACTGGAGCATGGGGTTGTTTTGATGAATTCAACAGAATATCAGTGGAAGTATTATCAGTAGTAGCAGTACAAGTCAAATCAGTGCTTGATGCCATTAGATATAAGAAATCAATGTTTGACTTTATGGGCGAAAATATTGCCTTAGTACCAACCGTTGGAATTTTCATCACTATGAACCCAGGTTATGCCGGGCGTACAGAATTACCAGAAAATCTAAAAGCACAATTTAGGTAAACTTTCTTCAAAAATCAAAAAGAAAAATCTGTTTATTGGTTATTTGTTTTCCAGACCATGTGCTATGGTCGTTCCAGATTTCGAACTAATTTGTGAAATCATGTTGGTAGCAGAAGGTTTTCAAGAAGCCAGAATCTTGGCAAGAAAATTTATTACCCTGTATACATTATGCAAAGAATTGCTATCTAAGCAGGATCATTACGATTGGGGCCTTAGGGCCATAAAATCAGTCCTTGTGGTAGCAGGATCTTTAAAGGTTTAAAATAACCCTTATGTTAACATGTAATTGTCTCTTGACTATTATAGAGAGGTGATCCTGGGAGGCCAGAAGAAGAAGTACTCATGAGAGCTTTGCGTGATTTCAATGTGCCAAAAATAGTAACTGATGATACACCAGTTTTCATGGGTTTAATTGGAGATCTATTCCCAGCTTTAGAAGTACCTAGGAAGCGTGACGCAGACTTTGAAAGGACCGTCAAGCAAGCAGCTATAGATTTGTTGCTTCAACCAGAAGATAACTTCATCCTGAAAGTGGTCCAATTGGAGGAGTTGCTAGAGGTAAGGCATTCGGTCTTCATTGTTGGAAATGCCGGTACTGGTAAGACTCAAGTATGGAAGACTCTATTTAAAACTTATCAAAACATGAAAAGAAAGCCGATATTCAACGACCTCAATCCAAAGGCTGTCACAAATGACGAATTATTTGGTATTATTAATCCAGCTACTAGAGAATGGAAAGATGGGTTATTTTCTGTGCTTATGCGTGATCAGGCCAATTTAGCCGGGGAACACCCAAAATGGATAATCCTTGATGGAGATATTGATCCAATGTGGATTGAATCACTGAATACAGTTATGGATGACAATAAAGTGTTGACCTTAGCTAGTAATGAGAGAATAGCGCTAACCCCGACCATGAGACTGATTTTCGAAATTTCGAACTTACGAACAGCAACACCAGCCACAGTATCTCGAGCTGGTATTCTCTACATCAATCCTCAAGATTTAGGATGGAACCCGTAAGTTTTTAGGTTAATTTTGTGTGGTACTAATCTCACTTTCTAGGTATGTCACGAGTTGGTTGGAGACTAGAACAAATCAAGCTGAAAAGTCGAATTTGATCATGCTTTTTGACAAATACATTCCGATTTGTTTGGAGAATGTTAGAACCAGGTTTAAGAAAATCACGCCAATTGTGGAAACTGCCCATATAGAGATGCTTTGCCACCTTCTTGATTGCTTGCTTACTATCGCCAATACACCACCAGAATGTCCTAAAGAATGGTATGAATTGTACTTCGTTTTCAGCAGTATTTGGGCCTTTGGATCGGCCATGTTTCAGGAGCAAGTATGTATGTTCGTTCAAATCAACCAATGCACCAATATAGTTAAGGCGTGATAATATTAATTAGTACAAGTATAGAAGTTTTTTGCTATAGAATGCCAGCATTCCAGCAAAATTACATGGCGTGACAAATTGAGAGAAATTGTTTCTAACATTGATCAAAATAACTATGTTTGACTAAACTAGACCTGTTGATCACGAAAACAACGTTTCTATCACGTCTTGTCTTCGAAAAAAATGCGGTAAAAATGCGGAAAACACGTGATTTTTGCAATGTTTACGAATTCATAGCAGCTGAACCCAATGTCCCAGAAGATTCAAGAGGATCTCAAACAAAACCGCAAACTGTGCTTTTTACATGTAACTTTCAAAGTTAGATCACTAATGGGCTTGACCTACTGACCAAGTTTGTTGATGGGTCAGCGGGCAACAAACAAGCTGCTGTTCATATATTGGTCACAGTCCACATGGGTGCATACACGATTGAAACGATATCATTACGTAACAAATTTGTTGATAATATATAATTTTTTTTCATTTCCCTGCCCGGCAGAAAGTTGGAAACTAATGGAATTTCTTTTTATTATTAACCTTTAAAAAAATAGTTTTTACAGCTTTTGAATTGTCTTCAACTTAAAATACAAAGTTAGGTAGCTGTGATATTATTCTCCATAATAAATTTTAGTTTTAAACTGTCTTTCCAAATAGCAATTTTTGAAATTATACAGTCAATTCGCGCTCACAAGGGCCTCTCGGGTAAGTTGTGGAGAAGTTTAATTTCTTCCTTTTTATGTTTTTTTGGCTTTATTAATCATAATCTGAGGTTTCCTAACAAAATTTCGTGACATTGAAGAAAATGCAAAAAAAAATATTCATTTTTTTGCTTATAACTCGAAAACTATCAATTTTTCCTAAATAACCTCTCATTCAATTTCCTACAAACTTCACTTTTTGGGTTTGTTCTTCGACAAACCGTTCGGGTCAAGCGATAGTTGTTTTTGTTTTTGGTGTATTTTATGTTTGCGCAAAACCCTCATATTCCTCTCTAATTTATTTTTAAATGCAATCAATTAGTGAATTTCTCCCAGTTCTCTGCACATACCTTATTGAGATCGGATATCTTTACATATCTTTCAAGTCATTTAATAAAGACCGAAA
This sequence comes from Aphodius sticticus, assembly GCA_963966075.1. Classification (NCBI taxonomy): domain Eukaryota; kingdom Metazoa; phylum Arthropoda; class Insecta; order Coleoptera; family Scarabaeidae; genus Aphodius; species Aphodius sticticus. Next base: position 12,117,802 of record OZ014515.1, on the reverse strand, counting down.
TTGTACAAATTCAGTAGCAAAAAAAATTAAATTCCAACGAAAAATTTTGATAACATACGTCAATTGAAACTATCGCTTGAGGGCGGACAATTTGTGGGAGAAAAACTTAAATAGTGAAGATTGTAGGAAATTTTATGTACTTTCATTTTCAATTGTGAAATTATTTACGAAAAGTTGATAGTTTCCGAGTTATAAGCCAAAAATTAAAATGGTTACCATTTTTTGTGTTTTCCTCAATGTTGCGTCACGAAACTTTGTTAGCAAATCTCAGATTTGGATTCACCACCCCAAAAAAAAAGGGGAATATATATCGGCCCGACAAATTAGGTATTCTCAACGACAATTTGTGCACGACAAAATATGTACTCAGCACGACAAATTTGGTATTCCCCATTGTTAACACGACAGAATATGTATTCAGCACGACAAATTAGGGATTCTTAACGACAGTTTAATTGTCTAGCACGATATATTATGTAGTTTGACTTTTTTAAGCTGTTTGCAAAAAATATTGATTATTTTGATTTTAGTTTTGAATTATATAATTATGGTTTTATAAAACTTAATTAACAGCTGAAGCAGGGCCGTGCCGTGCTATGATACACAGAGGCGGTCGCATCAGGCGACATCGCAAAGGGGGCGGCATAAGCAGCGAAATCAAAATACATTTTCGTGAAACAACGCAACATTTGGTTCAGCCTGACAACAGAAACTAACGGAAACAAGGACGTTTTATGTGCCGTGCAAATTCCGCCCATAGAATATTTCTAGTTGGTTACTTTTGTTTCTATTGTACAATAAACTTTACACTTTAGCTGATTCTCCAAGGAGTTAGGAAGTGCTAAAAAATCTATCATATCACCATATCATCGCAATTAGAGGGAGCGTGACGGGCTTTGTTTGTGGCCAAAGATAATAAGGTCGAAAGTCGTATATTTTCTCGTTCCCAATGTAACGCACCAATGAGCGGTCAGATTAAACTGGCGGCTATATGTCAAATTTGAATTAGTTAGTCGCGTATGGCCTGAAAGGTAACCTCACAAAATAAAAATCCTTTTCTGTTTTTGAATGTACATACATTTGTAGTACCTGTTATAATTGTGACATTGTTAAAAAAGCAATTAAACCATCCAAGAGCAATTAATTCGCTATTCCAGTTCTCTGCAAAAATCTTTTTGAGTGACGTTTGTTCAACTTTTATATAGTAACAACAGAATCCATTTTTTTATAGGTTTGGACAAAATGTATTCTCGCGTGTAAGATTTTATTTGTTTCTGTATAGCTTGACCAGCGAGTAGTTGCATCGAGAGCATTGCGCAGTACTCACGTCACGTACTCATTATATTTACGCTCTGCGCACCGCTGTCGAGTCAAGTTTAAGTTGGTTGTACTATACATGATTTGTTTATTTTCTTTAATAGGAATATGGGTAATAAACTACAAGCAAAATACAACTTATAATAGGAAAATATTTTATTTGAACATAATTTAACTACTGCTTTTTAAACAAAATGGTCTTGGTGTAAGAACTTCGAACTCTTTTTTCTGATTCTAATAACATGGTTTTACACAAATAATGCTCCATTAATGTTGATAAATTGCACACTTTTTGTCTTAATCGCATGTTGTAACGAGACAATTGGCGAATTCGAGCAATTTTCTTGCTTATGGTAGTTCTTGCTAATGCTAAAACTGCCCGTGCTTGAGGAGACGAAGATAAGTCTGAAGTATGTACGTCACCCACATATCGAGGATTGTACCTACAATAAAATAACGTTAAAATATACCTAAAACAAAGTTACATATTACATAAATTTTCTCCTTTTTCTTGGCAGTGCTGAAGGATGTTCCGTTGGTGTTGCGCTGTGTGGCACTTTCAAAGCTCGTAGCCGTGGCAGTGATTGTTGACTCTGTGTGTCCACTAGTGTCTGCTACAACTGCATCGCTCATACTATCTGTGTCCGTATTTTCATTTGGTAGATCACTCGTAACAAAAATACTTGGCACCGCACTACGGGAGAGTTATGGTCTTCCGTCCTTTCCCAGTTTATAATCGCTATTAGAAAAGTGTCTTGAACACAACACAGTTGTTTTAAAACCCCGACTTTTTATAGGTATACCTTCAATCCGAGCTTGTTTTGAGTCTTGAACTGTTGGAAATCTACGAGAAGGTATATGTTATAATTTAATATTACTGTATTGCGGTAATAAAGGTCATACCTGTGACACGTTATATTTTTTGATGCTGCCTTTTTACAAAAGCAGCAGTTTCGCCCCATTGTTACCTCTTAACCATCCAAGGTACCATCTACATGCAGTCATGCATCTACATAGATAAACAAACTCATAACCTCGATGTAAACATATGTTCAAAATAATGGCGGTATCTAGCATATGTGCGCATGCGCGAACAATGTGCACGAGAATCTACACGAAATTCGACGGTATGTTGGGCCAAAACAAGCGAATGCATTGGGATAGGCCGTACTCCGTCTAGTTATAGATGGTCTAAGATAATAACCATACTTTTAACGGTATAGCACACTGTATGAGTATGGAATAAGTTTTGTACGTCTGGGCCAGCGGCGCTGCTTGTCAAACTGCTGTCATTTATGGTCTTTGAGGTTAAATCACATAGTTTTCTGATTTTATCGTTGAAATACAAATATTGTCGTTCATTTACATTTTTTGACGTTAAAACATATATTATGTCGTTTGTTTACATTTTCTGTCGTTAAAACACATATTTTGTCGTTCAAATGCAGATTTTGTCGTTAAGATACCGAAATTTGTCGTGCGAACCCCTAATTTGTCGGGCCGAAAAATGCCACCCAAAAAAAGTACCATCTGGCATATAGAATGAAAGACATAAAAACGAACCCACAACTTTCCTGGTAAAAACACAATTTGAATGGATTAAATGTAAATGTACGTAAATTAATAGTTTCAGAACTGCTTCGTAAATGGTACACCAATTAAACAATTTTAAGCTGTAGAAGCGGATTTTCTGTGACATTATTAAGTAAAATAGAACTATTCCATTTGTTGCACATTTTCTGGGACACGTTGTAAATTCTAGAATAAACGTCTCCAAATGGTAAATATCGGTTAAGGTCGTGACCTTCAAGTATGCAACACAATTACAGTGACCAATCAATGACAGCATGATGTTTTTGGTTGGTCGCCGACCCTCAAACAAACGTCATCTGTACTTCAAAGCCACTTGTGGGCAAACTCTAGGATTTTAAATAATAAGTACATCCTTCAAAGACTAGTTTGAGACCCTTTTCAAATTTCAATATTATTGGGTTATGTCGCAATAAATGCGCAAGCTTTGCAAAAATCACGCCTTTTTGGGGTTTTGACACCGTTTAACTCAAAAACGTGACGTGATGGCACCCTGTTGCCCATGACAAAAATACTAGGTACCTAATATGTTACCCTTCGAAATCAATAATAACGATTCATGTTAGAAAATCTTGTCACAGCTGTTACCACATCGATAGAGAAATAGAAAAACATCCTACCTTATTTCAACAATTTTCTGTCTTCTACTTCTTTCTATTTAGACGAAAATGATTAAAATGTCAACGGGAACATCACAACACCAAATTTCACACATTTGTCAAGTTTATACGTATAAACCGCGAAACCGATAACTTTGCAAGCAAACATCGAAAAAACACGCTAGAATTGGATGACGCCAAAACGTTCCCAAAGCAACAGGGTCTGCAGCTGTATTCGTTGATACGCATAGATAGGAGGGAGGTGGATTAGCGACTAGCGAGTGCGTTCTAGAATAATTACGTGAAGCTAGACACAAATTTATTTTTATTACATACTATAAATTCGTAGTAATAATATATGTATTGTTGGTGTTAGTTTTAGTTTTCGTATTACAATTATTTTATGGTTGAATTGAGTTACCCGTTGCTTATAAAATATTTTTTCGCAATTTAATAATTAGATCGTTTATTATCTTGTCTACGGTTTAAATTAACAAACCAGATTTTTTTGGGTTGTCTTACAAGTTGTTTCATATTAATTTTGGTTTATTTTTAACGACTTGTGATTATTTACCTTGTTTAAGTTATTGCTTTATTTCTTAAGTACGTTACTTTATTTCAAGTCAAGATTGTTATATTATATTACTAAATGATGCAAAAAGTACTAAGTGCAATAATGGGACAAGTCGAGTACCAATACTGCCGTGTTGCATCAACAAAATATCATTCCATCTTATGATTTGGTCGGATAAAGTTAAGTGGAGTAGGTCGGTTGTTTTCGAAAATTGTAAGTAGATGTTTGATTGCAAATATCGATTAAAATCAATCATCATTCAAAATCAATTTGACTAAATAAGAAACTCAATCTGCATTTTAATAAAACTTAAAAATCGTTTGTAATAGATTTGACAACATCGTATATATGGATGATGGGTGGTGTTTTTGTTACAATTTAGTACAGAAAAATGCTTATAAATGCCTATGTTATACAAGGATGCGATCAATAAGTCTTCTGCATTTCTCAAGCATTGGTTGAATCCACGGTTTTATTCTATATGGTAAAGTTCACGACTCCTGCTTTACTTCTTGACGTTAGGGGTTGAACTATAATATAAACAAACCTTTATACGGGTTTGATGTGATAACTATGTAGATGTAGGAAAACTATATTCGTTGAGATACCTATCTAGAGTTTTGCTCTTTGGGTTGATGTTCATGTGGTTTGTTGTCCGTATGTTTTAGGCAACGGACTATAGAGACAATTTGATTAAATGGAAAACTCAATCTTCATTTTAATAACACTTACGAAATCGTTTGTAATAGATTTGACAACATCATTATATGTAGATGGATGATGGGTGGTGCCTTTGTTACATTTTCGTACACAAAAATGCTTATAGATGCCTATCTTATACAAGGATGCGATCAATGAGTCCCCTGCATTTCTCAAGCATTGGTTGAATTCACTGTTTTATTCTATATGGTAAAGTTCACGACTCCTGCTTTACTTCTTGACGTTAAGGGTTGAACTATAAACAAACCTTTATACGGGTTAGATGTGATAACTATGTAGATGTAGGAAAAATATATTCGTATCTAGAGATACCTATCTAGAGTTTTGCTCTTTAGGTTGATGTTTATGTAGTTTGTTGTCCGTATGTTTTAGGCAACGGACTATAGAGTTGAATTTACAAAATGGTGGGTGAACGAGTTCAAGAGTGTAAAGTTCCCCGCAGGAGGTACAGTATTCGATTATTACATCGACCAGGAGTCTAAGCAGTTCGTTCCCTGGTCGGAAAGTTTGGGGAGATTTGAGCTGGATCCGGATTTGCCGCTTCAGGTACTGAATTGCCTTGCAGCGGGCGTAAATAAAAGCTCTACTTTCAGGCGGTGTTAGTACACACGGCGGAATCGATAAGAGTTCGTTACTTCCTGAACTTGCTGATGGAGAAGAAGCACCCGGTCATGTTGGTCGGTACGGCCGGATGCGGAAAGACAGTACTGGTGAGCGAGAAATTAACATCGTTATCGGAGAATTATGCCGTGACGAACGTCTCCTTTAATTTCTACACGACGTCGGAGATGCTGCAGAAGATCCTCGAGCGGTCGTTGGAGAAAAAGGCCGGAAGAAATTACGGTCCGCCCGGCAACAAAACTTTAATTTATTTCCTCGACGACATGAATATGCCCGAGGTTGACACTTACGGAACCGTCCAACCGCATACGTTGATCAGACAGCACCTGGATTATAACCATTGGTACGATAGGAACAAACTGTCGTTGAAGGACATCCATAATTGTCAGTACGTATCGTGTATGAACCCGACAGCGGGAAGCTTCACGATCAATCCGAGATTGCAGCGCCATTTCTACGTGTTCGCGATCAGTTTCCCCGGAAGCGATGCCTTAACCACAATCTATCACGCCATACTCAGCCAACACCTAAGCAACCCCGAGCTCAAATTCCAACCCACCCTCCTCAAATTCGCAGACAATGTCGTCGCATCGGCAGTTGTACTGCACCACAAGATCTCACAAATCTTCCTGCCGACTGCCATTAAATTTCACTACATCTTTAACCTAAGAGATATCTCCAATGTCTTCCAGGTAAGGTCTCATTTTCTTACATTACGACTAGTAAGAAAATTATCTTCAGCCGTGCTGAAGTTAAAAATCACCCCGCCGTAAAAAAAAAGAAAAAAAAACAGAACGTGAACCGATTTTGCCCATTCACGAACTTGTCCTTACTTTTTAAGAGATAAGCTTGTAAACCAAATTTCAAGTCAATTACTTCAAAATTACGGCAGTTATCGTGTACACAGACAGACATAGCTAAATCGATTCAGTTTTCAATGCTGATCAAATACATAGATAAGTCTATATCTGCCACGCCTCCTTAAGGGTGTTACAAATGTTGTGGAAAACTCAATATACCCTCACCACAGTATATGTGGTGAGGTTTATTATTGATAATTTCAAGTTCCATAAACACCCATCTCGTAATTTGATTTTTTATTCAGATTTTTACGTTGGTTTCAATTAATACTGTTATCTCAGTATTGCTTATTACTATGTTATTAACAATTATTGTTAATGTCTTTTTTATTGCATTGTAAATTAGGTTTTTACAAAATTTTATTTGACTTTCATTATTACTGTTGTTCTTACATTATTTATTACCATATTAATGATTATTATTACATTGGTGCTAGTGCATGGGAATACAAACAGTTCTCATAATTAATCAAATATCAACAAAAGCTCGGATTGTATGCTGGAAAAATATTGAATATATTTTTTATACGACCGCGGAACATTTAAAAACCACGCAAATATTTTGCGATGGGGATTGCAACACAATGGAAAATGCCGTACAAATAACAATAACCAGCTAAATTTGATCAATAAACCGCTAGTACCCTTTTTTGTTAAAATACTATCGCCATTATGTATTGGGTATTTGTTTTATGCATTTTATTTTTCACAATTTTGTGAACAATAATGCACACCTGACATCAGCCAACGCACGTTTTTGCCAAAACTAAAAAATAACCTGTTAACGAATACTGTCGTACGTTTTGTACGAAATTTGTTTTTATTCTTGTGTTGTTAGAATTATCAAAACTGTCAGTATTAAGCTTAAATTAATAGGATCCTCGAATGGAAAAGGCTTTCCAAACAGAAAGGGCATCAATTTTCGTCCACAAGATAAATAAAAGCGAGTTCGAAAGATCGTGGTTTGTTTCTTTTTTTTCGGCCCACGACCCTCATCAAAACAGTTCAAATGGGCGTAGGTAGAGGCAGAGCTAATTAGGAGGCACCGAAACCAATCAGTGTTTTGTTTTATTTTGACATTGCTTCCGACTTTTTCTCAGGGGGGAATTCTTGCGCTTCGACACTACCACGTTCGCGGAAGACAAACAGAACTTGAATCGATAGCGGCAGCAGACATCTTAAAACAAACACTTTCCACACTTTTTCAGGGTCTACTCTTCAGCTCGAACGACTGCATCAATGAACCTTGCGATCTCGTCCGGCTTTGGGTCCACGAATGCCATCGAGTTTACGGGGATAAACTGATAGAGGAGAAGGATATTGACGGATTTAATAAACTCCTACACGACGTCTTCAAAAAGAATTTTGAGGTAATCTCTTCAAAATTAACCCTCCTGTTATCATAATTTTTCTGATTATAATTAATTTAAAGGAAATCGACGAGTCATTCGTGTTTGAAAAGCCAAACATATATTGCCACTTCGCTGGTGGAATTGGTGAACCTAAATACATGCCAATTGAAAAATGGGAGGCTTTACACAAGCTTCTCACGGAAGCAATGGTCAGCTACAATGATCTCGTGGCGGCCATGAACTTGGTCTTGTTTGAAGACGCTATGATGCACGTGTGTAGGTGGGTAGAACGCCCAGTATACCATCCAGTGATAAAATCAATAACTGTGTTTCTTTTTTCAGAATTAATAGAATTTTGGAATCCCCAAGGGGAAGCGCGCTGCTCGTCGGTGTCGGGGGTAGTGGCAAACAATCCCTCTCGAGGCTGGCGGCTTTCATATCTTCCTTGGAAGTCGTACAAATCCAGCTCAAAAAAGGATATGGGGTCGTCGATCTAAAAAACGAAGTATCCGGATTGTACCTAAAGTCCGGTCTGAAAAACGTCGGTATAATGTTTTTAATGACGGACGCTCAGGTCGCCAACGAACAATTTTTGGTTTTTATCAACGACATGCTTGCCTCAGGCGAGGTCCCAGATATGTTTCCGGATGACGAAATAGAAAACATTATTGGCGGTGTAAGGAACGAAGTAAAAGGGGCAGGTCTCGTTGACACTCGAGAAACATGCTGGAAGTTCTTTATCGACAGGGTGAGGCGGCAATTAAAAATTGTCTTATGCTTTTCACCAGTTGGCTCCACCCTTCGCGTACGATCCAGAAAATTCCCAGCCATTATAAACTGCACGCAAATCAACTGGTTTCACGAATGGCCTCAAGAAGCTCTCGTCTCGGTCTCCTTGAGATTCCTGGAAGAGCTTGATGTCCTCCCTGAATCTCTGCGAGATCAAGTCGCTCAATTCATGGCCTATGTCCACACCTCAGTAAACACAACATCCAAGCAATTCCTCCAAAACGAAAGACGATACAACTACACAACACCAAAATCCTACCTCGAGCAAATAAACTTATACTCCAAACTCCTCCGGCAAAAGGCAGTAGAACTTACCGGGAAAATCCAAAGATTGGAAAACGGTTTAGATAAACTTAAAAGCACCGCATGTCAGGTCGACCAATTAAAGGTCAAATTAGCCGTGCAAGAAGTTGAGTTAAAAGAAAAAAACGAAGCTGCAGATGCCTTGATAGAAATGGTCAAAGTTGAAACTGAGAAAGTATCAATTGAGAAAAACACCGCCGATGAAGAGGAGAAAAAGGTAGCCATCATCGCAGAGGAAGTAACCAAAAAGCAAAAGGATTGCGAAGAAGATTTAGTCAAAGCTGAACCCGCCTTACTTGCTGCCCAAGAAGCTTTAAACACCCTAAATAAAGCCAATTTGACAGAATTAAAATCGTTCGGATCTCCACCAGGCGCTGTCACCAACGTAACCTCAGCTGTGATGGTTCTCTTAGCACCTGGTGGGAAAATCCCAAAAGATAGAAGCTGGAAAGCAGCTAAAGTATAAATTTCATAAACACCATTCCACAACATCCTCCAAATGTTCTTTCATTCTAGATTGTCATGGCCAAAGTTGATGGTTTCTTGGACGCCTTAATAAACTACGACAAGGAAAATATACATCCAGACGTCATAAAAGCTATTGAGCCTTATCTCAAGGACCCTGAGTTCGATCCAGACTTCATCCGCTCCAAATCAGCAGCAGCTGCAGGTCTCAGCGCTTGGGTAATCAACATCATAAAGTTTTTTGAGGTGTTCTGCGATGTTGAACCTAAGAGGAAGGCTTTGGCGCAGGCCAATGCTGAATTAGCAGCTGCACAGGATAAATTAAGTTGCATAAAAAGGAAAGTCGCTGTAAGTTCGATTTAATATTTCTTAATCAGGTGAATTTAATGATTGTTGTAGTCTTTGGAAGAACAATTGGCGAAGTTGACGTCAGATTTCGAGCAAGCCATCACTGAGAAGATGCTCTGCCAACAACAAGCAGATGCCACTAATGCTACCATTTCATTGGCAAATCGCTTAGTTGGTGGGTTGGCTAGTGAAAACGTCAGATGGGCTGAGGCTGTCAATAAGTACTTATTCCATGAAGTTTAGGTGAAGAACATATTCATACTTGGTTTCTTTTCAGTTTTATGCAACAAGGAACCATGCTTCCTGGAGATGTTCTCCTAATCACGGCTTTTATCTCGTACGTCGGATGCTTCACCAAACAGTACAGATTGGATTTATTGCACAAGATGTGGATGCCATTTGTCAAAAATTTAGATGTAAGTTGAAGATTGGTTTCAATTTACTCTAGAAGAAATAAATGAATAAAAATATTGGGTACAAACAAAATTGGGATTTATATAGAAGGGTTCAAAGGTTTATTAGAAACCGTCCAAATATGTATGTACGCAATTGTAAAATATACATGCATTTACAGTAATCTTTATCTTCACACCATGGCTCGAGTCGGATTTACAGCGAAAACGGCGCTTGAGCAGTGGGTTGATTATAACAGATTTCTATCTAAATTAAATTCAAAAAGTTTCCAAGCTTATTAACTTATTTATAGCCGGCGATCCCGATTACGGAAAATCTGGACCCGCTGTCGCTGCTGACTGACGACACTCAGATAGCTAAATGGCAGAACGAAGGGCTGCCGAGCGATCGAATGTCAACTGAGAACGCGACCATCTTATCAAATTCTGATAGATGGCCCTTAATGATCGATCCGCAGGTATTGAATTCGAATGCGACGGCCACCAGCTGCTTGGGTAAAAAATTAACCGGATTTTCTTTCAGTTGCAAGGTGTCAAGTGGATCAAGCAAAAGTATGGCGATGACCTCCAGGTGATCCGGCTAGGTCAGAAGGGCTTCCTTGACATAGTCGAGAAATCCATAACGGTCGGTGCAACTGTCCTAGTGGAGAACATTGGCGAAAATCTCGACCCGGTTCTGGACACCCTTCTAGGGAGGAACTTAATTAAAAAGGGAAAGTAAGCGTCTCGCCGGTAAATCCGTTCAACTAAACTAAAACAAACGATCATTCTGCAGGGCGATTAAAATCGGCGACAAGGAAATTGAATACAACCAGAGCTTCCGGTTGATATTACATACCAAATTGGCCAACCCTCATTACAAGCCGGAAATGCAAGCTCAAACGACTTTAATTAATTTTACCGTCACCAGAGACGGATTAGAGGATCAGCTACTGGCCGAAGTCGTCAAAGCTGAAAGACCAGACCTTGAGGAACTCAAAGTAATGCACCATTATTCAATAAACACCAAATATTAGTTTCTTTCCTTACACCAATTAATCCTCTAACAAAATGATAGACGAATATAGTTATTATGTGTGTACTTTTAGGCTGAGTTGACTAGGCAACAGAACGATTTTAAAATAATGTTAAAGTCGTTAGAAGACGACTTGTTGTCACGTCTGTCATCGGCAGGTGAGAATATACTGGGAGATACGAGCCTGGTGGAAAATTTAGAGACGACGAAGAAGACGGCAGCAGAAATTGAGAAAAAGGTCGCTGAGGCAAAGATTACATCCGTTCAAATTGACCAAGCTAGGGAGCATTATAGGCCGGCAGCGGCAAGGGCAAGTCTGCTGTATTTCATATTAAACGAATTAAATACAATCAACCCGATTTATCAATTCTCATTAAAAGTATGTGCGAACAACTGATCGCACCCGGTGCACAGAGTTCTAATTATAATAATTTCAGGCTTTCAGCGTTGTATTTCAAAAGGCTATAGCAAAGGCGGACCCAGCGGACACAGTGCCTCACCGAGTAAATAATTTAATAGATTGCATATCATTTTCTGTTTTTCAGTACACCACTAGGGGCCTCTTTGAGTGCGACAAATTAATATTTGCCTCCCAGATGACCTTTCAAGTACTGTTTTAAAATTTTGCTTCCGTTAACTTTTTTACTCGCCTCGGTTCCCTTTCAGATACTTTTAATGAATGAAGAGATCGCCCCGGCGGATCTTGACTTCCTACTGAGATTTCCTATAAAGCCGCACGTAACCAGTCCGGTCGACTTCCTATCAAATTCCAGCTGGGGCGGTATCTGCAGCCTCTCGGCCAAAGAAGAATTCCGAAACTTAGACCGCGACATAGAAAGTTCCCCAAAACGTTGGAAAAAACTTGTCGAATGCGACTGCCCCGAACGAGAAAAGTTCCCCACCGAGTGGAAAAACAAGACTGCTCTCCAAAGGTTATGCATGATGAGAGCGTTAAGACCAGATAGGATGATCTACGCCGTAATGGCTTTCATCGAAGAGAAACTCGGCGTCAAATACGTCGAAAATAAAACAGTAGATTTTGAACAATCTTACGAAGAAACCAGTCCATCTACGCCCATATTTTTTATCTTGTCACCTGGAGTAAACCCTTTGAAAGACGTCGAAGCCCTTGGAGAGAAACTTGGCTTCACAGCAGATAAACAAAACTTCCACAACGTGTCTTTAGGGCAAGGCCAAGAAGTCGTAGCGGAAACAGCTATGGATATAGGAGCTAAAGGTGGCCACTGGGTGATCCTCCAAAACATCCATCTCGTCAAAAAGTGGTTACCATCTTTAGAGAAGACCTTAGAGCGCTATAGCGAAGGTTCTCATCCATCTTACAGGGTATTCGTGAGCGCAGAACCAGCTGCTTCTGCGGCAGCTCACATAATTCCTCAAGGCATCTTGGAATCGTCGATAAAAATAACCAATGAACCTCCAACCGGCATGCAAGCCAACATCCATAAGGCCCTATCAAATTTCAATCAAGAAACTTTGGAACAATGCGGCAAAGAAGCAGAATTTAAAGTCATTCTATTCGCGTTATGTTACTTCCATGCTGTTGTGGCCGAACGAAGAAAATTCGGTCCTCAAGGTTGGAATAAAATCTATCCTTTTAACGTCGGTGATCTCACCATCAGCGTTTTCGTTTTATACAATTACCTAGAGAATAATTCAAAAGTTCCATGGGAGGATCTAAGATATCTCTTCGGGGAAATCATGTATGGTGGACATATCACAGATGACTGGGACCGAAAACTATGCATTTCGTATCTAGAAGAGTATCTCCAACCAGATTTAGTCGATGGGGAGTTATTACTAGCGCCAGCATTTGCAGCCCCTCCCAACACCGATTACGGTGGTTACCACCAATACATTGACGACATACTTCCGCCGGAATCTCCATATCTTTATGGTCTTCATCCAAATGCTGAAATAGGCTTCCTAACGACCACAGCTGATAACTTATTCCGGACAGTTTTCGAGATGCAACCCAGAGATGCTGGAGCTGGTGGAGGTGCTACCATTTCCAGAGAAGACAAGGTGAAGCAAATGATCGATGAAATGGTCGAAAAACTGCCTGAAGACTTCAATATGATTGAGATTATGGGAAAGGTCGAGGAGAGGACTCCGTACGTCATCGTTGCCTTTCAGGAATGCGAAAGGATGAATTATTTAACAAGCGAAATTAAGAGATCGTTGAAAGAACTTGATTTAGGTTTAAAAGGGGAACTGACCATAACCTCGGATATGGAGGATTTGGAAAATTCTTTGTTTTTAGATCAAGTTCCACCAACTTGGACAGCAAGGGCTTACCCTTCTCTTAATGGACTGACTGGTTGGTTTGTTGATTTATTGTTAAGACTGAGAGAATTGGAGACTTGGTCCACTGATTTTGTGGTAAGACCTTAAGTGTTTTTTTTTAGTGTTTAAAACCAAAATAATGATTCTAGCTTCCTTCATCGGTATGGTTAGGTGGATTTTTCAATCCACAATCCCTCTTGACGGCAATAATGCAGAGTACGGCACGGAAGAATGAACTGCCCTTGGATAAAATGTGTCTACAGTGTGACGTTACGAAGAAACAGAAGGAGGAATTCACGTACGAACCATGAGATATTAATCTGGAAAAAAGTTAACTTATCATTTTAGGAGTGCCCCAAGAGACGGGGCCTACGTTCATGGGTTATTCATGGAGGGGGCGCGGTGGGACACACAAGCGGGTATGATCATGGATTCGCGATTAAAGGAATTGTTTCCTTCTATGCCCGTGATCAATATTCGGGCCATAACGCAAGACAAACAAGATTTGCGAAATGTTTACGAATGCCCCGTATACAAAACCAGAACCAGAGGACCTACCTATGTATGGACGTTTAATCTAAAGACGAAAGACAAACCAGCAAAATGGACGATGGCCGGCGTAGCTTTGTTATTACAAATATAAATATATACATAAATAAATAAATAAATACGTTGGCAAAGAAGAGGTTTTTAGATTTTAAATTCAAATACAACATTTAAGCATTTACTTTCGGTAGCCGTAGCGACATCTATGAAACGAATGCCGAACCATGTTAAACAGATGCTATGAGAATTACCTAACACAAATGAGAAATAGACTTGTGTACTTACAATTTTTTATTTTATACCTATATTACGAATGGTAACTTGTGTAATTCATACTATAAAGCAATTTCAATATCCCTCAATTATATTGTAATGTTGCATTTATGCGCTAATTTGGAAGGATAGTTTGAATTTGGTGGCTAATGCGCCTGCGCAGTTGACAGGTTGGCTGCATATAATAACCGGCGGACACCGCACGAAGGTCAAATATCTTCGCTCCCAAAGTTTTGTATATTAGCAAACCTTCATCTAATAACAACAAAATGACACAATATAAAATTGTTATGGTTCGTCATGGTGAGTCTGAGTGGAACGAGAAAAACCTCTTCTGCGGCTGGTTTGACGCGAACTTGAGTGCCAAAGGTAAGACACCTCTTTTCAAATTGTCCTTCAGTTGTCATTGCCTGTTTGACCGCGGAATTTAAATATTAAAAATTTTCGCAGGCCGACAAGAAGCTGAAAACGCTGGAAAAGCTCTGAAGGATGCTGGATACAAATTTGATATCGCTTACACTTCCGTCTTAACCAGAGCGCAAGTTACTTTGGATACAATCCTCAATGGCATCGGACAAACCGATATTCCAGTCGTCAAGACTTGGAGGTTAAACGAAAGGCACTACGGGGGTCTCACTGGCCTAAACAAAGCTGAAACCGCTGCTAAATACGGTGATGCTCAGGTATACTCTATATTTTTGTTCACAAAATTTTTTAGTACACGACAAAACGTGGCTGACTGGCTAACAAAACAATTGAGACTACAATTAATAATGTAATTATTGCTAATTCAAACATTTTCATTACAAAATATTTCTTAAATAAACTCGAAACAAGCAATACTAATTATTTAAATTCAATTTTTGGTAGGTTCAAATTTGGAGACGTAGTTTTGATGTTCCCCCTCCACCGATGGAGAAAGATCACGCTTACTACGATGTGATTGTAAACAACCCTCAAATGAAGGATGGTCCTTCACTTGAAGAATTCCCTAAATTCGAATCGCTCAAGTTAACAATTGAAAGAACGTTGCCGTTCTGGAATGATGTCATCGTTCCTAAAATTAAGGAAGGAAAGATGATTCTCATTGCAGCTCATGGTAACAGCTTGCGTGGTATCGTCAAGCATTTGGATAAATTGTCTGATGACGAGATCATGCTACTCAATCTACCCACTGGCATTCCATTTGTTTATACTCTGGACGAGAATTTGAACCCAATTGCAGATGGTGGAAGTCTGCAATTTTTGGGCGATGAAGAAACTGTCAAGAAGGCCATGGAAGCTGTCGCTGCCCAGGGCAAGTCAAAATGAGGAGACTGTTGGCTTGATCCATCTGTTATTTTCTATGTATTATATTACCTATTTATCAGTTTTTAATAATGTTCTTTTTTATAATATTTAATGTTGTCATGATATGAATACAAAATGTTGAAGACAGTCAACATTCAAGTCTTTTGTTTTATTTATGTTCTGTATATCAAGTTATTTTGACAACACTTTAAGTTATGTGAATTACAAGAAGAAGGTACTTTATTGTCCCTAACATCTGGTAATTTTCAGCTTTTTCAAAATTAGAATATCTACAAGTGCATCAGCATAGTGACTATAGGTCCAAAACCCGAGTTCGCAGAACAGCGTTATGAATCAAGGACGCATGGCAAAAAAATGAGACACTTGTAGCAAATTTCATAATAAATAAAACTGATAAACACAAGCTGACAACATAAACTAAAACATTGTAAGTACCTAAGTGGTGTAAAATTCTGTATGAAAAACTTTGTTTCAAGCATCCAAGCAGTATACATGGACATCAAGGTCTTATCAGTAAAATCAAATTTGGAAGCCAAATAATCAGCAACAATTTGATAAAATAACAAAAAATGAATGTTAGATTCTGTTGGATTATTTGGGCAAGAATTTGTTTTAACTATTTGTTATGTATAAACCATAAAAACTGTCTTTAATCCTTTGGTTAATTTTTATGCTTTACGCATACGGGCGATATTTAGAGAGATAGATAGCTTTATTCACGTACTATATACACGATACATGAAACGTCCAGACATAAAAGTAGAGTGTTATCAAATATTTTAAACTGTTCAATATGTTGTATTGAGCTTAAAAATTCACTTATGCTATAAGAACTCCGCCTCAATAGAAATTTATTGGCATTTTCTATTTTTAACAATTGATACCTAGAGTGTGGGTCCAAAATTAACACAAGCATTGTCTGCTGAGTAATAAACAACATTCTTCAACGTCCAACTTTTCTATTCAGTGTTTTAAATTTGAAATGATCGAGTTTGCGGTCTCATTTGCATTTTTAAAGACATAATTTAACACTTTCTGTAGGCACATTGTGAGAATCTAAAGACAGACTCATCCTTAAAATTGCAGGACATTAAGTCGTCCAGCGGAGGCCTTACGAAGGACGCGAAAAATGTAGGGCTGAATACAGGATGTCCTGCGAAATCCAGGACACCTGGCAACCCTAAGTGACTAGGGAATTCAAAATACAAATCAACAGAACATAAAGGAGTTTTATAAAACTAATGTTTAAAAAGCAATAGTTTTACTTTACAAGATAATCCTTATTATATACGTAACTGTATGTAAATAAACAATGCATTATGACCCTTTTAGGATTGGAAAATAAGACTTCTTGATAATTTAAACGAATTTATTTTTATACAAAAAGAAATTATCTTCAAATGAGTAATAATTTAATCGTTTTTAATTAATATACAAAATCTAAAGTTAAATAAATCCTAGAATTCGAGTTTTATATATATTTTTTATGTATATATTATTACATTTAGGTTGACCTCTTTTATAATATAATTGTTAGTGACTATCAACAACATTTTTAAACTTTTCATCAGTTATTTAACCCTCACCGTTAATTTATTTATATTTATAATTGTTACTTAAGTACACCGTTGAGCAATTATTTTAAATATCTTCACGTAATATATTAAAAGTTTCTATGTTTTCATTCTGTCGAGAGTCTATGTATATATATTTATATTAAAACAGTTAAAACTAAATAACATGATACAAATAGACGAAATAATAATATATATTACAACAATAATTATTGTCTGGCACTCAGTACGATGTTAGTACATTTTAAATAAAATAATAAAGTAAAAATTAACCAGTATATGTTCCCGATAATTTCATTATACATCGCAACCACTTGGAATATAAATTTAAATGGGTAATACTGTTCGATATTAGAAAGCTCTCACAATTATTTAAAATGTACCACACTGCCAAACAGAAACCCTTCGGAAATTTGTACAACCAATTCAACAATTCATGTAGAACGATATAAAATATACGTTTAACTATAAAAATTATCACGTTGCTGATATATTGGCAAAGGCATCTCTGGAGACAGATCTTCATCTTCCGCAAATGTTTGCTGTTCTTTCAAAGGCAAATTCGCCAATGCTTTAACTACAAACATAAATAAAACATTAGGAACAGAATAACATCAAGAATAAAATGCAATTTTTTACTTGAATATAAAAAATGTGAGACTTTTTGGAATAAACTAATGCAAAAACAAAACAAAAAAGCTGAAATAAAAATCATGCAGACACAGTACAAAAGTTCCCACATTTTTTACAATGTTCTTATTTATATAAGATAATATAACATTGTTAGTTTTAAAGCAAAAATCATTCAAACACACCTAAAACACATTCCAAGCCAAATCATTGTTCACTGGACTCTTTGGAACCTAAAGAAAATAAAAAAAAATCTAACAACGCAAAACAAGTGCAACATTAATACGTTTAAAACAAAACTTATAAAAAGGTGTAATGCAACTAAGACTGTCGTGCATTCCCAAAATACTCATGATCAGTTACCTGCTACAATTTTACTCATTTCCATGACCTGCTTGGCTAAGATTTGATTCAGTTGGAGCAGATGCTCCCGTTGTTTTTTCTCCTCAATCATTTTTGTCGTAGCTTTATTGACTATACTAGAGGATGGTACTTCTGATTTTGAATCATCTAAAATAAATATGAGAAAGAATAACATACATACTTATTATAAAGTTTTTCAGATGTGTTTACCTGTAGCCAAGTTCGGAGAGCTAGTACTTATAATCGTAGTATCAGACAACATCTTCTTAATTGACTCAACTTTACGTAACCTATGTTCCTGTTCCTCGGCGGACAGTTTAGGCACCTGTTCCGGAACATATCGTTCCGGTATGTTAATCTTATTAGGCGTTCCTAAAATATTATCGATGGTGTTCTCGTTATACTTAAGCTCCTTGTTGCTCAATGTTGATCGCACTACATCGGGTGCATCAATCCTCTGACGCAGTGCCCTCTCCATATCCAGATCATCCCTAGCTCTACGTTCATTAATCTTATCAAAACTATCATCGGTAGGCAACTGGTTTAAGCTCTTCATTATTAAATTATTATTAGGCGCTGTGTAATGTCTTCGTTTCTCCTTAGGGACAGCCCTACGGTTCAACTGTTTCGGGGTTTCCTGACTCATCTCCGTTATTATTTGTCTTGCGGCTTCGCTCTTAAAGACCGGAGATAATTCCGGGGACTTATCCATGCTTGCTTCACTGGAGGTCGCACGGATATCAGAATAAGACCCTTGGGGTAAACTAGGACTAGAAAGCGAGCTCTGACGGCTCAAAATTCCGCTACTTGTCTTATCCGTCTCAAAACTCGGAGACAAGGGTGCGATATTTGTAGTGCTCTGCGTCTTTTGCACTGGGGCTGGCCGGAATAAAATACTGGAGCTTTGAGAGGAAGCTGTATCCTCTTCTAGTAGAGGATCCCATTTTCCTGTTGCAGTCTTTTCGCGATCTCTCTGCCTACGTTCCGATTCCCTCTTAACGATTCTGACCGTCTTTATTTCCGCACGCTCCTGCGGCATAATTCCGGAGTTTTGCATCGTATCCTCGCTGGTGGAATCGCTTGTTTTTAACCTAAGATTGTAAAATTCTAAATCCGCATTTTGCTTCAAGTCTGTGTTAATGTACAACGGAGTTGTCGGAGCTGAGTTTAACGAACTCGTCGAATTCTCCCACGATTCTCCGTGGTCTACGATGTTCATCGTATCTAAATCAGTCTCGCGCCATAATGAATGCATCCTCTTCTTATTTCCTACAGAACAGTTACACTATTAGAAATATAGAACAATGAGGAGAAAATCACCATCACCAATTTGAGTAAATGTTACTTCACAACTAAATAACTAAAAAGCAGGCTGTCTGGCTATGAGCCGGCCCTGCTAAAAAGGATATTAGTTATATTATACCTTGTAGGTTAACTGAGGAATTAGCTGAAAGAGGTTTTATTTGTTGTTGGAGGTTGTTAGACCTGTCAGTAAGTTGCCGGACTTGCATACTCAACTCTTGCCGTTGCCTCTGAAGGTCACCCACCTTCTGCTGAACCCTTTGAAGGTCCGACTCGAGCATTGCGCTCGTACCAACCACACACGGTAAACTATCACCTAAAACAAATATTTTCTATACCTTTACCTACAAAACAATAAATAAATAAATACTAACCAGCATTAGAAAACTGCGGCGAACTCCTCTGCTGCCTAGAAATCTGTAATTTTTGTTTCAATACAAGCAACTCCTGCTCCAATCGAGCATTTCCAGCAACTGTTTCTTCTAATTTCTTTGAATTTTTGGCCAACATCAAATGTACCCGACTCAACTCATTCTCTAAGATGGCTTGTTGCTTCATGGCCTGTTCAACTTCAGCGGGATCCTTGAATCCTTTATGAAGTCTATGCCTCAACCCACCCAAAGCCCGTTCGATTTCCTCTTTATCGTGTTGCAACCCTTGCAAAGTTCCAGATTCTTCGTGGATCAGTCTATCGAGCTGATACAATTGCTGCACTTTTTCCTGCAGTTGCATATGACTGGGGTTTAAACGATTCCAATCGCGTCTTTCTTCAGCCAAAAGTCTCCGTTCTTGGATTTGTTGGTTGAATTCTAAACGATCTCGAACGTAAGGGTTTATATTGCGGTCGTTTGGAGTTCGGTATAGCGACCCCAACTTTACCATGTTATCCACCAAATTTACTAAAGGCTTTCCTTTCTCGTACTAAAAAGTTGATTATTAAAATAGGGAAAAATTTGTGAAATATTATCAAAAATACCTGTTGCTCTAGTTCGAGTAGATGTTGCTTTATTTGTTCTAGTTTTTGTAAATTCTCTAATTGTTTAGCAGGATCCATTCTATGCAATTGTCCCTGTAAAATGTAATGATGAAAGATATGTTCGTTTATTGTTGATCGGTGATGCAGCAGATTGTAATGATCAAAAAATATAAAACAAATCAAGAAACAAAACTAAAACAAACCTGAATAGTGTCTATTTCATTGTAACATGCTTCTATTGCGTTGTATGTGTTGGTGCTCTGCCTACGTAACTGAATTAACAACAAAACAAGTTCCTCGTGTGTTCTCCCCAAAAGTTCACCCGCAGAAACATTCATTCTTTCACCCCATTGCCAATTTCCCTATTTAATAAATAATAAATAAAAAGAAAATAAATAAAAAACCAAAAACAATAACATAATACTCTAAACTGTACCTGTCTTGGAGTACTGGTTTGGATGTTACTTGAGTTTAAGTCATGGTGCTTGTGCGCCTGTTCCATATAATGTGCTTGGCGGTCAGATCTATAAGAAAATGATATTAGTAATAAGCAAATAATAAAAATTAAGATGTCAACTCACAGAGAATATTCACTATCGTGTTCTCTTGAAAGGTTTGTTATTGATCTCGATTGTACAGACTGCGAATTGGGTGTCCAAATTCGTTTGGCTGATATTGCTCTGGGAAATGTATCCCTACTATTGATACATATTGATCCAGAAGCTACAAATTCAATGAGATGAGTCGCCGTTCCAGCTCACAAACTAATTTGTGTATATTATAGAAACAGTACTTTTTACATAATTGTTTTGTTTTTTACATAGAGACAAACAAGAAAGTGTGTATATTATATACATTTTATACAGTACCTAATATCTTTCAAAATTCAAATTTGTACCTTGGTCTTGAGTGGTGCATTGCTCGTGTGCTGTCGAAATGTCATCCCCTACATCTACCACTACATTACTAACTCTCACCCCCTGTTGGCTTTGAGTGTCCGATGGGGCACTGGACATTAAGTCCCACTGTCGCAATTTTTCCCGATCAATTATAAAATTATTTTCTTTACTCTTCGTACTGTCCAACTGTTTCTGGTTATCCAGCTCCTTCTGTTGTTTAAATTGCAAGGGCATGTTATATACATTATCATTCACGTATGTTACTCCTCTGATTATACCCCTGGGTTGCTTCTTCTGCTTCTCTTGCCTAGTTTCTCCAATACAATCCAAATCGTCCAATGACTTTGTGTGTCTTTGGCTAGCTGTTCTTAACCGTTCCCGCCAGATCGCATCTTCTTCCCATAAATAACTACCCTCAGCTATTGCATTTCTATCTCCATCATCAACTCTAGCATCTTCTTGACGATCATTACCGCCATCATTCTCACTCAAAACATTTTCAAGCAAACCTTCCAACGAATGGGACCTCCTCACATGAGAATCGGCAATCTCGATATCATTAAACTTCTCATTAGGGACAGTTGGATAGAGATTCCTAGTTTCCGGATTTGACTGTAAGCTGGTAATCGAATCCATGGCTTTAAGCCTCTTCAAAGTATCAGACTCGTAAATGTTCTTCTTATCAATTTGCCCGGACTTGTCTGTTAAATTTAGAAAATCCACGGATACCGATCTAGCTTCAGCTGCCAGCTTGAATGTGTTGTCTATTAGATTCTGCCTAGAATTCCGTCCGTTGCGAGAATTCCTCGACGACCTACTATTTCTAATTGGATTTACAATATGAGTTATATCTCTCTTGTTGATCATACCGCTTCTTTGATTGTTTAAGGTTAAAATGGTGGATGTGCTATCAGTATGTGAGGTATTCATGGATAGATCAGAGTAGTAGTAAGGCGCTGATCTGCTCATTGTGCTTTTCTTGTTC
The DNA here is from genome assembly GCA_963966075.1 of Aphodius sticticus. Classification (NCBI taxonomy): domain Eukaryota; kingdom Metazoa; phylum Arthropoda; class Insecta; order Coleoptera; family Scarabaeidae; genus Aphodius; species Aphodius sticticus. The sequence continues at coordinate 12,095,673 of OZ014515.1, read as the reverse complement.
TCCTGGAAGAAAATAGCTTCGTGCGCGCTTACCGAGCTTTCTGGTCTTATACTAGGAGTTGATATTCTGGAACTTTGTAAGAACCCGCTAAGTTCCATTGCTGTAGATCCTGTACTATCAGGTCGAGCCCTATGTATAAAATCAGGCGTTAACGGCGATCTACAGTTACTATCGTGGGTATCCCGGCTATTCTGCCGACTATGAGAATTAGCAGAAAGAGTTGAAACGCTACTTTTGCTAATCACAGTTTCCCTACTACTTTGCCTTACATGTGATGTATTCAGATTTCCAAGGATCTGTCCGGTTTTACTCTGACTTATAACAAACATATTTTCGTAATCATGGTCAACGTTTGACACTTGCAATTCTTGTAAATACTTGTCTAAATCCACGCTATCGATGGTCTCATTATACCTACTATCTAACGATTCTAATTCGTCGCAAAAGTCTTCAGAAACAGGCCTCCTTTTCAACATTCTCTCATAAGCTGAATTTCTACTAGCGTGCGTTCTAAGCTCAACATCCGAGTCGCTATTGTGCGACAATCTACTACCAAATCTCTCTAAATCAGTCGTCACGCTACATAATGAAGAACTATCTCCATCTCTACCTAAAGAAAATGACCGCTTCATATCTTTGTTGTAGATATTATTATGCGAAAAGTGAAAATCTTTCTTCTCGTCCGTTAGGTTAAAGTCTTGCGTTGATTCGTTAAGCTCATCCAAAGGTGGGGGAGATCTTGGTATTGGAGGTGGCGACACCAATTCGCTATCTGAGCTATCTTGGAGCTCTGGTGCTGATTGCGTTGCACCCAAATAGTAAGAAGCAGGCCTAAACGAATCGGAAAGGCTAAATCTCGGATGGCTGGGCGTATCTAAAGAATCTAAATCTTTTGAAGCTTCATCATCGGCGTCCGAACTATCAGATTTCGAGGATTTTGCTTTGTCGCTTTTGTTTAACATGAGTATATCAGGAAGTTTTGTTTTTGAATCATCCAAGATATTTTCGGAAGGCGTCAACTCCATGTAAACTGGCTCAGTTTTTGTGTGTCCAAAGCAAACCATTTCGTATGTTTGTTGTTCGTAATGGTTCGGGTTCAATAGAGACATATTGGAACCCTGCGTCATTTCAACGTAAGGGTTTTCTTCAGTTTCCAAAGTCAAATGTCTGACTACCGCTTCGCTTGATGTAGTAGGGTCAAGGATATTCTTTTTTGGGGTCATTGTCATATAGTTTTCTTCGATTATATTCTCGACGTCTCTCGTTGGTGTTTTTGGTTCAGTTGAATTATCTTCTTTGTTCTCGAACTCTGCTAAGATGCTCTTGACGAGTGCTCCGTTACTTTTGATTTCGGTGACGGCGGGGCTTTGTTCAAATTTGTCGGAGAATTCGGACCGTAGACTAGAGACGTGAGCGATGTGCGAGGACTCCTTGTTGTAGAGTTTTAGGGGTTTTGTGAGAGTGTCGTCATTGGTGCTTTTAGTGCTGGTCGTGTCTGATTTCTCATGCAAAGTATCGGAAGAAGGAGGTGGAGTATTGAACATAGTGGTAGAAGTAGATTGTGCAGGTGAGAGAGTATGACTCGATTGTGTCTCCAAGGTCCATCCTGCCTGTGTAACCGTATGTTCTTTGGTTCCGTCCGCATTGTCTGAACCGAGCACAAAACAAAATTTCGTTTTAATTACTGCGCCAACAGCGTGTTACTACCGTCTAATGGTGCCAGCGGTTTGCTCTAGTATACCAGTTAATAGTAATCTATAGGAGTGCTGCGTGTGATTTGTTAGTACAACAACAGAAAGTTAAAGGACGACGAGTGTTAGTTTACAGATAGTGAAGGCCCAATTCATTTCAGGCAGGAAGGACCACTTCAGACAGATATACCCCCACTTTCTTAAATATACAACTTCCACCACTAGAACTACAAATTCTTTCTTTTCAGAAACCTGAGAATTTACGAATTGTTTCCAAAACAAACAATTCGCAATTCCATCACGTCCTGAAACGCCAAAAAAACGCCAAGGGTAATTCTCAAGTTCCTCGACAAATCTATTAAAAACTACTAATAAACAATAAAAAAAATATTACCTTCATCGTCCGAAGAATAACTGGTATATTGAGGCATTGCAGCCCTCGGATCCATGTAAGGATCCACGTGGGGCTTCTGCTGGTACATTTGATGATGTTGAGGATGCTGCTGGTAGTAACCGTCGGATTTGCCAGGATACGACCTATTGAGATTCTGGTGTACTTTTCTATTTAGTGGCGATTGCAACATTCTCTGTTTCCACTCAAGCAGTCGCTTCATGGACTCTTCTCTCTGTGAATAAGTTGGTTGCTAACGGTTACATAATTGTAATTCAATCAGATGAAACGATTCACGTTTCACCTCAAGGGCAATAAATAAATAAAACTAACCTTTCGTTCTCCTTCTCGACTGATCCTTCCTTCCATTTGAATGCGTTCGTTCTGCGCTAATCTAGCGCTTGCGGATCTTTGGAATTGCTCTCGTATTCGCGGGTCATCAGTATAACCATAAATTTGATCTGGCCTATTCTGCCAAGGGCTTAAACTCCCTCTATCATATCTTGGGTGAGGACTGGTCCTTAAATCCTCCAATTCTTTTGATAGAGATCCTTCACTAAGAACACTCCTGCTTCTCGCAGGTTGAGGATCAGTTCTATGGTACTCCATTGGAGTACTTGCGAAATTGATAGGTTGCGTACTCGACTTCATCAGAGGAAATGTTTTATCTAAGTCCACTCTTTTGGGTTGGTGTTGCGGCTGTTGTTGTTGCTGTTGTGTATATCTAGGCATTTTAGGTAAATATTGAGCAGATTTTCGCATTTTCTCCGCGTATCGTTCTTCGGTATAAAAATAATTATCACTAGGCGTACTTCGGTTAATGTCTAAGCTAGACTTAGGTCTCGGTTGTCGATTGACTTGAGGATTGACATGGCGATGATTGACTTCGTATTCTAAGAAATCGGCGCTATGAGGCCGTGGGATACTCGAGGGAGATTTCCTTTGAGGAACATATTGACTGATATCTCTAGGACCCAGCATGGATACTGGCGTGTACGTACGCTGTATCGGCGTTATCGTTGGTGTTGTCTTTTTATTGATGCCACTATAAGCTAACGGACTGAGCGGTCTTTTATACATATATTGTTCGGAATATATGTCTTCGTAATCTTTAGTATTGTTCGTCTTTGAGCGTCCATAAGTATCAGGTGTACGCCTCTCTACGTTTTGGACAACGTATTCGCGAACTCCATAATCATTAATACCTTTGCTGCTGATCTGATGTATGTACTCAGGAGGGGCATAAATAGTAACAGGAGATTTAGCTAGATTCCTAGGTGGAGTAACGTACTGATAATGCGGACTTAAATACTTAGGCTCAGCATGGTACCTGTCCAAAACCTCTGGACTGGGAGAGGAATACCCAGCATCGTTTAACCTTCTAGGTTTCGGCGGCGCATTCGCATATAAAGGCTGATTGTATTGACTTATATCCTGACTGGGACTACTCAAATCCGTGGTGTTACTAGAAGTATGCATATGGACAGGAGTATTCCTTATGGTTTGGGATAATTGAGACGACTGCTGGAAGAACCCGGAATCGGAATTTTCGCCCGAATGAACGTATGTCGATGTCGACTGGACTGATTGATCTAAATCTAAAGTAGTCTGCAGAAGACAAGCTAAATTCAACACCCTGATCCACTGCATCATCAAATCTTGCGAGTCAGCTGACAGAATATACGTCCTCATGTTAGTATGTTCCAACTTGAAGGAGTATTTACGGTTCACTTTATCTTCCTGGCCGCATGCGGATACTTTATACGATGGGAGGAGAACCGAACCCAATAATTTTTCTTCTTCCGGTCCTTTGATATGAAACAAAACAAATCATTACTTTGGGGAAACACGTGAAATAATGGGGTAAGTACCTTTGTAATAGAAAACGCAGTACTCTGACAAAACGAACCACCGCTTTTTCCATAGCATTAACCCGTCCGACCCTTGCTTATGTAACCAGCCTTGCATCGTCACAGGTGCTTCCTGGGGCCTCTTCGCAATAATAGGAGACCTCAATTGTACGACACTTGAACTACTTGACTTCTTCCGCTCGACGTTCTCTTTATTTTTCACGGTATTTGTCGTAGTGGTTGTACTAGTCTTTGGGGGTGTTTGTGTTTCAAGTTTGGGTTGGTGGTAATGA